>JAOQGH010000062.1:32621374-32626374 GCA_025769975.1 Gallinago jamesoni | reverse complement strand
ATCATAAAAAACAAACTAATTTGCAAAAGAAGAAGGTCATAACCGCCTGAAAAGGAAACACAGCTTTGCTAAGTCTTCAGAATTGGGGGAAAGAGGGCACAATTAAAGCCTTATACTAATAATATTAATAGACTTGCACTCTTTGTTCAACTCAAAACTAATACAAATGCAAATTTTCAGGAGGGAAGACTTACTACATAAATTAGTTTCAACAGAGGATCTCTAAGACCTTGCACCTACTGGTCCTACATACCCTGAAGGAGCTGAAAGCTTTTGTGAAGAAGTAAGCTGATTTTCTATTTTAAATTTCTTTTTTGGAATCATTAAAGCAATACAAGAACAAGATGTCTCATCTAATACTGTGAAGGCGGCAAAAAGATCCTTTCTACCATGGGATCGGCAAAGTCACTCTCCAAGAAACTTTTTTTAAGCAGTAACTCACTTCATGGAGGTAGGAAGCTCCTTCCTCTGCACTACTTCCACCTGTGACACCTACACCTGGTCACCAGCACCGTGGCATGTCAGAAACCTCACACACCTTAAATTATTTATTTTCACAAGATAAGGTATGGCAGAGCACCCTGCTATTCCCATTTTACAGATGGGAACCTGTAAGGAGGGAAAACAACCACTAAATAGTCTAGTTGGAAAACTATTTTCAAAGTATGTTCCCGGTACTCTTTCTCTTTCCTTTAACTCTCCTGTTGCTCGTTAACTTTAGTATCTGATTAACTATCTCTCTGGTTTAGAGTCTAATCCTAAAACGTTATGTACATGGATAGCTACTCCCCACAGTTTTCCAGCTAGGGTATGCACTCCTAACTGGTTCAGATTGCATTTACTGGACTGACAGGTCTTTCCAATAAGGATGTCAGCAAATATATTAATAATCACAAAATTCTTACAAAATGCACTAAAGTAGACAAAATGAGTTTGCAGTTGTATTTGTAAAATAAAATCTACTTGGTGGCCCGGACTTCCACACACGGGTTCGGATCCCTCCTCCCCCTCCGCACATGCAGAAGAGGGAAATGCACATCAAACAGCAAAACACAACTCCCACCACGCCTGTGCCGTAACTCTCACCCAAATTTGAACAGATTCAGCATTGTATGCTTTTTTTTTCCCCTGTTGATATTTCACAGGGCCTCCAATACAATTCCTTGAAAATATATCCTTTGCAGCAGATAGATCAGAAAGGACATTATGCACTTTGGAAAAAGCTACTGGAGCGAATACCAACCCTTTCCAGCAAGAAGCACAAAGACACCGCTCAGACTTTTGGGGCATTTCAAAAGCATCAGCCCTTAAACCAAACAGCAACCTGTGTGTCAGATGTGCAGGCAGCTCCATTAGTTAAGCCGTTTCTGAGAAATAGCTTAAGATATTTTTTTTTCCCCTGAAAAACGCCTGATTTGCGTTTCTTACTGGATGAAATACTACTTCCAAGGAATATTCGAGCCTCCAGAAGACGCAGCTCCTTCCACAGGCGATGAGGGTGGAACTCCTCGGAGAGCCGCCCCGTCCTCCGTCGGGCACAGCAGCGACCGCCTCTTGCACGCAGCTTTTACTCCTCAGTTAATTCCTACCAGCACCGTCCACAGCTTTTCTCGGCGGGTAACGCATCCTCCAAAGTCCAAGCCAAAGCGAGGTGGTGACAGTTTTTCATACCAAACGCTCCCACCTGTGCTTTTGGCTCTTAAAGGTAGTCCCCATATACATAAACGTCTACCTTAAGAGCAATCTTCCTCAGGCTTTTATTTTACATTCCTGGTAAACGTGATGCTCTGCCGTTTCTTAAACACCACGAGTGTCTCAGTCATTGCCTGTGTATCTCAATAGTGTTCTCCAGCCACCAAGGGTACGCTGCTCCTGCAGCACCAGGTGGGATGCTGGAGGCGCTGCGCCAGGTGAGGACCCTGAGCACTTACAGGTCACCTTCTCTTTCAAAATGCTGTACAAGCACTAAGTAATCTGCCCAGCGCCCTGCCCGGGAGGGAAGTATTACTCTCTCCCATTTTACAGATGAAGAAACAGACAGTTTAAGTGATCTGCCCCCGGCCACACAGCATGTCAGCGCAGAGCTGGGATTAGGGGGATGCTCCGTCCCCGGCCGGGCTGCTGGTGCCTCCCCTGCCAGGGACAGCCAGGGCTCCCCGTCGGCCCAAGGAGGGACCTTCCCGTGGCCAGGCCCTTGACGGAGCAGGGGGCTCCTGGAAAAGGGCTCGTGCCCGTAACTGCAGGGGAAGTGCAGGGTCTCGTGTATTAAACTCACCCCCGCGCATCCTCAAAGCCTCCGGCATCACTCACTGAATTCTAACACACACTGGATCTAGTGAGAAACAATTTGCTTTACAAGCTACAAGGGTTGGGGTTTGGTTTTTGTTTTGTTTTGGTTTTGTTTTTTTTTTTACTCAGAGACCCCCAGAAAAATATCGGTCGGGAGGCTCCATAGTCTCCTCCTCTCACTACCCTGTGGTTTAAGCTTCTTAGAGCCTTTTAAGACGGATTGAACCAGAGGCTGTTGTCCAACTTTGTCACATCCAATAATCTGAGAAAAGTCTGACATGGCTTTCAGGTGAACCCGGGTAGCTCCTATTTACATGTCTCGGCTAAACCGCTTGCACAGACAGTCCAGCGCCTCGAACAAGCCAGAGCCACTAGGACCCCTTTCCAGGACTGCCAAAAGGAGAAGATATTTGAATCAGAATATGTAGAATGAGGATATGTAGATTTCCTCTGCGCAGCAGCCTGTGAATATTTACCAGGCAGCGAGATTTCTTTACATTTAGATCATTCTTCCCCAGCTCCCCTATTAGTCTGCAAGGACTCGACTGGATTTCCTCACCCCACGAGCAGCCGCTTCTAAGCAGCAGCCCTCTGCTTGCCACATACACACCCAGAGAGGAGAAACATAATTGGGGAACACATCTCATACTGTTGAAATGAAGTCCACCGAAGCCAGATTTTACAAGACATGACAACGTACTAATGCCAAACTGACACAAATTCTCATCTATGCGTTTTGGCTTTAATGGGTTAATTAGCTTGGCTGGATACAAATTTTAATTATCTGAGTTTGACATTAATGTCCTTGGAGTGTTGTCTATAAGGATTTGGGGAATCATAGACATTATTTTAGTTACTTCTGGAAACTGTGTGTTACACTGGGATTTAAATAGTAAGAACAGACAAGAATAGTGAGAACAGGTTGATCTATTTTGAAAAGTCGGATTTTGTGGAACAGGACAAACCGAGAAGAAGCCTGGTCTACCTTGCCGAGTTCAGTTTGTCTTCGAGGGATCCTCGTGGGTGCAACGTTGGAGAGAAAGACTGCAAAGTCAGGAGATAACCCCCCTTGAGGACGGGTGACTGGACAGAAATTGCAGATGAAGTATTTCGTACGGTTCTGTATGTGATTGAGATTTAGAGTTAAAATCCCTTCATCGTCTTTCCTCCAGTAGAAGGTCCTAAGAGGGTTACACATACACAGAGTGTGTAGATAAGTCGGGGAACAACCACCTCCCTCAACTACTGACAGCGGCTCAGTTCCTCCGGAGAGAGAGCCGAGCGTGTGCACCCGAGGGCAGTACCTCTGGGGTTCCCACTCCCCATCGTGGAAACCCTGGGCTGCCACCACCTCACTTCAGGTGCAGAAGGGAAGTTGCACACGGGCATCACAGAAGAGCATTCTGCACGCAAAATCCTCCATTGGCAATTTCTAGCACAACCATGATCGACCCCCCCAACAAAAGAAGAACAGCCATCAGCCAGCCTGTTAATGGAGAACGCTAATATTACTGAGGCTGGAGGTGAAGTACCATGCAACCCAATGCACGGACCCCACTTCTGAATTCTTTGGAGATGGAAAGTATATTTCCTCGCAAAACTACAGCGCTACAGCACAATTACAAGGACTATTAAGGGGTTGAGTTATGGCATGCTATTTTAAATGCTTTACTTATTTTCTTGCCTTTAAGAGTCTCCATAAGTAGACTAATCATCTGAGGGTTTTTAACTGTATTTCAATAAATATATATTTAGTCTGCAACAATTATTTTTTAGCCAATAATTATCCAACAAACCAGCACAGGTTCCTTGAAACAAATAAGATCTACAGTTCTGCAGAAAGTAGTATCTACTCAAAGTCTTTCAAAACACCCTTCTATTTTGTTCTACTCTTTTCTCTTCATTTTTCGAGAGATGAGTTTGATTTAAGATTCAAAAGAGAACCCTGATTGCTTTTTGTGTATATGGATTTAAGCTCTCTTTGTGCTTGCAACAACATAAATAAATTCATTCTTTGTAACAGCAACTGCACTAGTTCTTTAAAACGCAATGCAACCCTTTGTGCAGGAGCTCTGCACCTTGTAAAGACAACCTTCCCTCTGTTTTCCATTTTTCCTTGGTATCAAAACCAAAGCAATTTGGATTTCCTTCTGTAAAAATTTGTATAGGTAATTTGGCTTTAGGAACACTTAAGTAAATGCAATGCATTTCTCTTTTAGGTTCACACACCTATGTAATTGCTAGAATTACATGAATACATTTAAATTCCTCCTAAATGAAGGAAGGTGGCATTCAGACAACTCCTCTGCTGCCTAGTAAGAATTACAAAAAGGTAGGGGCTTCTTTGAATCACAATATCTAACATACAGAAAGGAGTCTATTCTCCTTACTTTCTTCCACTGTGTTCTGGTTAAAATACGTAGACCGTGGTCCTGTGAGAAACCAAACACCTCCTGGGAACTGCAGAGCAAATTTAGAGCACTTAGCACTCCACCGAATCAGCTCCCAGCTTAGCAAGGGTAAGGAAGGAACTGATGGAGGTTATCAAACTAAAAAGTGACAGTCACAAAAAAAAAATGGTAAGAAAACATTCAAAAGCACAGTGGAAGAAAACTCTCCAGCATGCAAAAAACAGTAGATATTTTTTTTAACAAAGAAAAGCAACAGCTAGATTTCTTTGTAACATTCCCTGCATTTTTTTGTTCTTTCCG
>JAOQGH010000062.1:32590816-32621364 GCA_025769975.1 Gallinago jamesoni | reverse complement strand
GGTTTGGTTGGGTTTTGTTTTTTTTTCCCCCCCCCCCCCCCCCCCCAAAAAAAAGTGAGTAGGCAAGTTCATGTTACATTCTTTAGAATATAAAGGAAGTTATTTTCACCCTTGGATGAAACATTAAAACCTCTAAAGGACTCACTCTTTCACAGATGGGAAATGGAAAGCTTTCCTATCATATATTTTAGGGACAGTACCCTTTTTTTCTGGAAATGTTGATAAGGGACAAATTCAAACTGGTCCTGATCTGCTTGGATCATCTTATTTATTAAAAACAATGGTATCTTTTAAGCCCTGTATCCTAAGCTATCGGTCAATTTTGATTGACACAAATATTTGTACTAAAGGTTACCTACTGCAATTTACAATTGGGTACCATCACAATACTGTATGTTAATGTAATCAGTATTTTCATTTCATGAATTCATTTGCAGCATGACACCGCAAGGGTATTCTTACATATACTGAAGACACAATTGCTAAGTAGTTCAACAATTCTCCTTTAAGTGGGATTTTTTTTTTATCTGATAAATTTTTAACACAATAAAACCACTCCTAGTTCTATATGCATGTTTTAATTTCCCACCTTTTAAAGTGTTTAGACACTTGGAATACCTAGCATATTGAATTAATCCACAAATATTTACAAGAAAAATCTATTTAATTTCTTTCTATAGTAACTACCACAGGGACTATTGTAATGAAAAATTTCCCATCTTAAAGAATTAATGCGATTACTGATATAGAGAAAAAAAGTAATTTATATCATCACAAACACGTAAAAGATATAATCCCATATTCACAAAAAGAATCTTTATTCCCTCTTTGAATTCTGAGACAATACAGTCTTGCCTTGAGGAGAACAGAAATATTATGAAGTACCTTAAGCAAGATAATTGTAAGAGAAAAAACTACAATTGCATTATTGTTGTGCTAAACTGTGACATACTTAAAAAGCTAATTTCTTTTATTATAATGGAATTTGGTGTGCATATCCTTTAATCTACTTCACTATTTCTTCACAGTTTTACACACAAACATATGTGTAAAATGTTTCCCATTATCTGTACTACCTGATTTAACAAACTGCGACGAATTTAAAACAATTAAAAATATACTTGGCAATTCCATAAACTTCACTAGATTTACTTTTTTTTAACAGTTTTGGAACTAACTTAACATCGAGGATGTCACAAAAATGTGCAGCAAATGAAAGATCTACAGCAACTCAAATATTATTCATAAAATATTGATCACGTCTTTTTGAAAAAGTAACATTTGACATAAGTGACTGTTCCAAATTTTACCAAATACATTCCAACCAATCACGATGCTGAACAGTTTGCATCTAAATCAAAAGCTAAGCAAACAAAAACGTGTCCCCAAAATAGGGCTTTCTACATCTACATCAGTTAAAGTGCACTTACTTGTAAAATTCAGAACAGCCACCCTTCAGTTATTCCTTTTGATTAAATACGTTTTAACCAAGAAATTAATCTTCTGGGGCTGGGCGTTTCTCTGTTCCACAGAAGCTAACATGTTTTTCCCTTGTTCTCCTTTAAAAAGTGAATTTAACAAAACTACTAAAATAATGACCTAATTAGTACTAAGTAATATTTAAAGTTTTTATATATAGTATGCTCCTATTGCTACCCCTAACTTCCCAGGCTCTACCCTCACTGACAGTGTTTGATTTCTGTGGCACTGCTACTGCTTGAGCACACAGACCCACGTCGTCCATTCCTCTCTGCATCCAACAGGCGCAGAAGGAATCAAACTGTAAAGACAATTTTCAGTGAACCTTGATCAAATCATCTGTCAGGGTGTACTCGGAGGCAAAGAGGGTCACCCCCGGTGACCAGAGAGGGGTCCCCAGTGGGCAGACTCATGCAAAACTAGTCAAAGGCAATAAAGCTCCCTAGAACCAGCAAGAAACAAAACTCAGAAGTGAATTAAGGGAATCTCTTACCTTTTTTTCTACCTACGAGTCAGTCCCACTACAAAAGTTGTAACCCTGAACAGATGCTGTCCCTCTCCTCACCGCTCAGGAGAGCGGGACACGAGACACGGTAAACAACGAGGATGGGTGCTTTGTATTTATTGCCTTGTAACTCTTAATTTCTGTTAAAGCACTGAATTATTAGAGCTATACTAATTAAGTTCATTTCAGTTATCTGAACAGATTTGACCAGCTAGTTATGAAAAAATACCCCTTCTAAATTAAACACAAGTAATACTGAATAACAAAATGTGGGTCAGTGAAGAAACAAGCCATCAACAAATATTGCCAGCTTTCTGTCCGGGAAGCAATTCCTCTGTTCAGACCCCAATTCCTCTATGGCAAAGCCTTTAAGCACGTGCTTAGAAAAAGCTTTTCTGCGTTAGGACCTTGCGAGCAGCACCCAGGGCATCGGGGACGGCTTGGGGCTCATCCCCCGCAGGGAGCCTGCCCCCCTTCCCTGCCTCTGACCTACCCAACGGATTTTACAGCTGAAACAAAAAGATTACGTACCAAAAATCAAATCACATTGTCTGGGTGTAACGATAACGCCCAATATACATCATCACCCTGTGAACTATGAAGCCCCTAAAGCTCACAAAATGCCAGAGAAATCAGGAGTCCCACCGATGAAAATAACCACAGTGCGATACACAAAAAAAACCCCAAAACTTTAAACTAATACTTGTGAAACGTCGGTCTTTCACATTTGTGCCACAAGTGGTCAATTGACATGATACAGCAGTGGCCCACAGGTCTTTCACATAAATAACTTTTTTCCTAATTAGAATAAACAAATAGAATCTGCAAATTGCTCTCATTTCGTGTAAAAATGGTTGAAAGAATATAAGTAGTTGTATTTTTTAAAGGGAGAAAAATGTATTCATGAAAGAATTTTTTTTTTCAGAGTCAATATGGGGTTTATAATCCAAAACAAAAAATCCTTTAAATAAAAAGTTTTTAGTTAATATCAGTGTTTTGGAGCCTCCCACTGGCAGCCATCACACAGCTGAAGTGAATGATCAGCTGAATGGAGGGTTTATATCCAGGCTTCAATGACCATTTTGCTTTAAAAGAAATGAGTATTTCTGGGTTCATATTTTAAATGCAATTTAGAAGATCATAAAGGAAAGAACCCAGCATTTATTGTGTGTCTCCCAGCAGACTACTTAATGTTCAAACATCTACTATGCAAAGGTCAAATGATTTCACTGAATGTAATGGTGACAAAAATATTCTGCAGCACTGAAAAAAGTATCAGATGATCCAGGAAAAAGATACGGGCCCGAGATCTCGCCAGAGTCACAATAAATAACGGAGATTCAGTTCAGTAAGAAAGAAAATTGCAAAGTTGTGTCAGGAGAACCCGGTTAAGAAAGATAATAGGTAAAATACAAATTACATACTTTTGGTAATGTTCTTCATAAAGGAATACTTTAAAGTAATAGACTAAATTAATTTTTATTAAAAAAAAAAAAACTTTTTCTTACACAAGTATTGCTTGCACAGAATTGAAAAAAAACTGTATTCAGCTGGGGAACCTCTGAGGTGTTCTGCTGCAGGCAGCAACGTGGGCAGCTGAATTTACAAACAAAAATGCCATGTAAATAGCCGTGCTTGTTGTAACATACACAGGGTAAAGCCACAGTGAGCACTCACCCAGCAATGAGACAGATTATAGGTAAAACCAATAAGAAAAAAATTTACTCAAACGCTTATCTGAAGCAAACAGCAAAGGCTAATAGGTACCAATTTATTTTCCATTTTATTGTGCTTTTTCTTCCTTGACATTTACATCAAATATTTTAGGCTCTCATTCTTTCTAACATAAAGAGGCTCCAAAGTGCTCCACGCACACCACTCTCTGGTGGCCCTGGCTCTTCAAAGCCAAGATCCCACCAACTAAAAAGAGCTGGAAAAAAAAACAGGAGTTAACTTTCTGCCCCTGTGATCTGCTGGTATGCAAGACAAATTTGGCAGTCACCAACGGCACTTAGAATCATACAATGGTTGGGGTTGGAAGGCACCTTAAAGATCATCAAGTTCCAACCCCCTTGCCCCGGGCAGGGACACCATCCAGCCTGGCCTTGAACACCTCCAGGGATGGGGCAGCCACAACTTCTCTGGGCAACCTGTTCCAGTGCCTCACCACCCTCACTGTAAAGAATTTATTTCTAATATCTGATCTAAATCTCCCCTCTTCCAATTTAAAACCATTGCCCCTTGTCCTGTCCAGGATCCAGTGGATCCCTCCACACCAATGGAAAGGAACGTCAAGGGAGGAAGCAGAAGTGCAGCTGAGCAGCAAACAAGAGAAAAAGCCAACAAGCAGGAATAAAGCACATAGGGAGGGAGAATGAAGCTGGAAGATTGTATGGACAAAGGGGGGAGGGGGAAACAAAAAATAAAACAAAGAAAGCAGATGACAAGGGAGCAAAGAAATGAGAGACAAGACAAGGAAACAGAATATAGGGAACAAAGTAACTAAGCAAAAGTACAACGGGATGCCCACTTTCTAGAAGAGAATACAGCATTTCTCACATTAAAGAAAAGTGAAAGAGGGGAGTTAGTTTGGTTTGCTTTGTTTGCTTTTTTTTACTTTTGTGTGTAATAAACAAATGAACAAACTTTGACTGATCTTGTATTCTAACATCTAACATCAATACCTGAACTTTGGTAACTTAAGCTGATGTATCACTACCCAAAAAAAAAAAAACCTCTGGCTAGATGTTTCAAAAAATTAGACGTATCCAATAGAAGACCAACTAAAGATAGAAAACAAGGCGCTAAATTCATACTACATCTGAATGAGACTTCTGTCAGCAAGCTCAGAAAAAAGAAAGAATAGTGTAGAAGCTAGTAATTTCACATATTAATATAAAGATAGACAATTTTGACTATTCAATTAGGTTCAGAAACATACATACGTTTTTTTCTGTGCTCAACCAGCGCAACAGCCTGCTTTGCTGAGCATTTTGAAAACCAGTTGTCCCCAAGCAGAACAGTAACCTCATTGGTGTGGACAAGTTTTCCTGGCATGAAGGCAAGAGGACCAAAAGGTACCTGTCAAAGGCACAGGAGAAGCAGCTGAAAAACACTAGGGAAAATAAAACCTGGACAATCATTTATGTCTTAGTTTTTAGGAAAAAAAGCAAAACACAGAGTTAAAGAAATAAAAATTCTACAGCAGTTATTTAATGACTAACCCCTTATAAATATTCAAATTATCAGATCCATTTGAAATTAGTATTGTGCTTAGAAAAATCAGAGAAGTGGTATTTAACCTGAAAAATTGTTTTGTGACATAAAACTATATATAGCTGAATGCCCACATGGAAAACAAATTCACTTAATATGTAAGCCTTGATAATAAAAATATTATCATTTAGGCGAGTTATGTATTTGTTCTACAAAGAATACATTCCTTTCCTAATAAAAACAAGTTTAGCTTTGCCAAAGTTTTTAAAATACTTAAATAGGTATGGTCAACTCTAAAGATGAGTTGCTCTCTCAGTATCTGTATTGCTAATAATAAGCACCTAGAAACCTCAGTGACAGTCTGTGGGGCTACCAGCAGGCTCCCAGGCTGTGCTTGCTCCCACTTTCTCATTCTCCCGCGCTGGGACCTCACCCACCACCGAGGAGCACCCGTCCTCCAGTGCCTCTCCAGGCACGGGAACCACACATGGGACCAGAATGCTTCACACAGGAGTACGCTGGCGATAAAACACTTTTTAAAACTTTAAGAGGTGCTCTTTAAAAAGGCGTAACCTCCCTTTTAACACAGAATACAACGTACAGGACATCATTTTTATGATTTAAGACACCTTCCGCAGCCCAGACTCTACAGTCTGTGCGTGGGCAAGCTGTACTGCTGGGGACGAGCCCCGGCCACCCCCTGCAGTCCTGCCCTCACACCTACCGCCGCCTGCCTGCCTCCGGGCTGCCTTCTTCCTAAGGAATTAGGAGACCAGAATCAAATGAAAGTTAAAACGGAGGCGGCAAAAGGCTAAGAAGCACAGCCAGCTTGAGTTTTCTCTCGAAAGAGAGAGGATTCCGTTTCCTCGGATCCGCTTCTGTTGATCACAGAGCATGTTTCCGTGGAAAGCGATCTTCCCTAGCTCAGTATCCAGGAGGGTGCCACAACTTGAAACAGTTGTGCCGTGGGCAGGGTCCTGACATTAAGACTATGCAGAATGTGCTTTTCCTACACACGTACCCCTCCTGACTTGGTTTTCAAGTAGCAGACTGCCCCGCTTGCCTGTTCACTCTTCCCCCAAAACGATGAAAGCAAAATTGGAAACATATGAAAATATTTGGCTAACAGGATAGGAACTATTTATGTACATTTAAAATAACAGATGTGAGTTGACATTGCTGCTTTAACGAAGAATAAGCCCTATCTAGCTTTTTTAAAAATAGGGGGTTTCTCTAATGCTTCGAAACAACACGATCTTTTCGCTTTACATCATGTGGCCACACGTGTTCACATGGTAATGGGAGGACACACATGAAATCCAGAGCGTAATCGTTAGCACGGGAAAGGGAAACACTCTCTTTTCCCTCCAACGCCGTCTTACTAACAGCTCAAACCTACAAGCTGAGCCAGAATGCCAAGGGAAAAAGCAGTAAGGCACACTGTGCTGAAACTAGCCATTGAGGTATTTACAGTACAACCTCCCCTCCTTCTAATGTATACCTTGAATTGGACCTGAGAAGGGAAGGGGGGAGGAGGGGGCACAAAAAAAGAAAGAGAGAAAAGCCATTTTGGTCAAAATCCTGGCGAGCGCACACCAACAGGGTGAAGTTTACCGTGGGAGGTGTGTAGTTGTTAGGAAAGATTCAAAGCAGCAGAAAAGATCGCTATGTCGATGGGAAGATCGGTGGAACAAAAATTAGCAGCACCTTTTTATGTAAAAATCAATGTTCTAGGGTTTATTTCCATGAATCAGGAAATACTACGGCCACTTTCTTCTCAGGAAATGACTAAGTACCGTAATTCAGTCATAATTACAGTTTTCTATACAATAGATTTACATATCAAACATGTCAGGTTTTGTGTTAGCATTTATGTCATCGGTCCCCAGTTGTCAGTAACTCTGTAATTTATCATGGATTTCAAAGGAAAGAGAAAGAAACAAAAGCAAAGGTTTAACTATTACGGTAATAAACGTAACATTAGGAAGCACTAGCGGCAACCCGGTTAACACCTCGCCGCCGGGGCTGACACCTCGGCCACGAAGAACTGTAGCCCCTTTTTCTTGCCTCAACTCTCCAGGGTACGTACCATGATGTCGTAGGAGAGTTTATCGGGCAACGTGCTGAGCCGCTCCTGAAGAGCCTCGTAATCGCTCTCCACCTTCTTCCTGTTCAATCAAATGCAAGGTGATTCAGTTCCAGATCTAAAGTCAAGAGTTAATGTCTTCCTGCTCGTAACTTATTTATGAAAGACTTAGGATGACAGACATAATAGCCAGGTTATTGTAGAACAACACGTATCAATATAGGGACGTGATTATTTTAGACTGTGCACATCTCTTTCCGAATTTGAATTTTTTTGGGTGCAAAGAATCTGTTCTTTCACAAGGATTTGGCACATCCGTGCTCAAGTTCAACAGTTATACCACCATCAATATTTAGAAAAGTAATTGAAAATCCAGTTTATAAGAGGCAAATTCTCCAAAGTATCATTTGTAATAAAGAATTCATGACCTTGGCTTGAACTGACACATATGGGCAAAAATTAATTAATTCTGATTTTCATGTGAACTTTGTGTTCCTACCAAGAGTCAACGTTCCTGAAAGGTGGTTTCACCACCAGGATTCTGTCGCATCTTCAGTCCCTGACACGGGACAACACAGGTGAGGAACATCCCTTCTGCTGGTTATCTACCCAAAATTAAACAAAGCTCATGCTGCATGTTGCTGCCCAAGACAGAAATGGCCTGGTGAACTGAGACAAACTGTTCCCACCAAAGACACCTGGCTCTTCAGGGGACTTTGCAAGATACAGCATTTCAACAGCTTTGGGGATCTTCCTTTGTGTGCAAAACAAGCAACTGCACTCCCTTTTAAAAAACCTTTTGTGAAGACATTCTTAAATACTTAAAATTCGGCTGGAAAGCCTTTTAATGGACTTCTGCCACTTTGAAGATGGCCAGAAATCAGCTCCGGCATGAAGTAGCTGGCCTATAAATGTCAGGTTTGATGACATTGTTTACTTCAAAACAGTAAACACATATACGGTAGTAAATTCTGCAATAAAAGGCAAGTGAAAGTACGGAGCAGCACACTTAACAACGCTGACCCAAGATGCAAATTACGGGTTTTCTGAGGATGATTCAGGAAAGCAATCTATAAATGTGCTGAAAAATGAATGTCAGAGTTGATAACACAACTCTCAAAATATTATCATTGATTTTCTTAGATTCATAAGCAGAGTGAAATCTTCTTCAGAATTCGTTATGAAAAATTAGCTGATACTCCTATGTTTTCACTCCTATGTTTGCTTCCATAGTTGAACTTTGCTGTAATCACCCTACTTTATACCTGGAGTACTTCGTATTTCAAGTTGCTGAACTGGTCCTGAAAAAAAGACTTTAGGTTTTTATGCCACTTGGACCTTAAAACTGTATTTTATATAACTGCTTTACAAGATGTGTGCTGCTGCTTTGGTGGGAGAGCAGATTTCTCCCAGACTTTTTTAGGCAAGTTTCTCTGTCCATTGCCCACCTCCACGTGAAAATATAATTCACTTCCCTCAAAGAGAAAGGCCAAACTCATGAATTTTAACAGAACTCACTGTGATGTTTTTTGGGGGGAAAGCAATATAGTAACAACTTGGCGTCAACAATAACAATCAATCACTTAATGATATTTACAGAATCCAGGCTTTGCTTCGCAGAGATCTGTATTTGAGCAATGGACACTGATGCTCTCCAGCTCCTCGCTGAAAAACAAACACGCTCCCATGTCTCAAACATAAGGAGAAGACTCCGTGGGAAGAGAATGGTATGAAAATCCTCCCCACCTCCCCTCGCAGCAGCAGGATTAAACATTCCCATCATTTCATGGCTGAAAGTCACTCAACATTTCTTCATTAATCTGAAAAGAAGATACTGCCTTTAAGGTCTGAAAGCTGCCCGTTACTGAATAATCTGATTAGGGTACAGCAGAAATCACTTGCTACAAATGCTATTTTGCTTTACAGAGACAAGTATGCTTCTTTCTTTCAATGGGATTGGTGCTCTTTGCTGACCAAACCTCCACTATGGGAATCCCTAAAAGTGCAGCCGCATCCTGAACTGGACCATCCAGATAAAGAAAATTAAAATCAATCCTTTTAATTAATTGCCCTGAAACAGCATTGCTCAAGGAAGGAAGCTGACCTCCCCCTTTGCCTACAGCTGGTGGTGAGAGGAGCTGTGGGGTGTGCTTGGTGCCACGCTCACTCCCCATATGCAGTGAAGAACCAAAGGGAACACGGAGGGTGACCATCGAGGCTCCAGCTACGAACGTGTCCCCCAGAAGGGGAAACGCATGTCTCGAAGTTTAATCCCATACCAGACCCATTACTGGATTCATGGCTTTAGAAATATACTTCAAGAAGTGTACTAAAAAAATGAAAAAAGAAAATAATTTAATGGAAATATATTGAAGCTGAGCATTTTAAAATCCTATTGTTATTCACCCAATTCTATTTAACATTCTTCTGTGTCACTGACTACTTAAAAGGTCTTATATGAACAAATTATTCAGTTGAAACAAGAGCACTCAGCTCTTGCACAATCAAGATCTAAATAAGGGTACTAAATTTTAAATAATTTTTATAAAGATTGTATGGATGCTGTATAAATGGGTTTTCTACATAAAAGCCATCGGTAAATTGGGTTTTCCTTTTGACATTCTGTGCCCAAAACCGCAAAGTTCCCGGGGGGCATGGCCATGGTTTGCTTAAAAGCAAACACACGAGCAACTCCTCCTTCCACCACCATCCCTCCCACCCCACTCACTCCACAGACCTCAGCCGTTTTTATAAGAGGAAATAAGCGTTACGATTTTCCAAACTTTTCAAAATCTGTTTGAACGTTAAGGCCTTCTGTCAATTAGTTTACTTCTAAAAAATACTGTCTCCTAGTGAAGAATGTACGTGTGTAATTTGACATGGGATCAAAATGGTTCGGACACCGCAAAGCTCCTGAGAAGGTACCTGTGCTGGGAATATTCTGCCTGACTCCACCAGAGCAGCACCAGTAGGCACTTTAATAATATTTCCCTTATTGAAAATTAATGCAGTCTCTGATTTTTAAACATAAATGAAACATATTAGTTTTAGATTATTTTGGCAAGCCAATAGTCAGAATTTAATATGATGATGTGTATAGATTGCCTTGATTTTCTTCCTCTTATCCAGCGCTTGCAGCCTATGTGCATTTAAACTAAAAACATTTGATACACACTAAATATAAATTATTTGCTTGGAGATCTTTCAGGCATGAAGAAAAAGCCTCTTAAAATAAATTTAAAATATTATATGCTTGATGGTGTATAACCAAAGGTTTAATCTCACCACTAAAGGGGCAGTTGCTGTGATTCTGCAATAACCCTGCAGACAATAATCAAGACGGCTCCTGTTGTTCTCTCAGTAAAATCATGGTAAACACAGCATGGATATATTGTAATTTGATATCGGTAAGATCAACTGTTATATCTCACAGTAACTCATAATATAAGATTTCATTCACCATTAAATGTACATTTTCCTCAGATGCCACACAAAACTATTATTTACTAAGCATGCTTTCTATTAACCATAGATTGCCAACAGAGAAAAAAGTGCCCAAAGATAATTTTTCTACATAACAAACCCTTTCTTTCTAAGCATTACAAACTAAGCTTTATCACATACTTTACTGGGGGAAAAAAACAGAAAAACATTACTTTCACATTGTTTTAGCACATCTGCACGGGGGAGAGCAGAATTTTCCTACCTGCTCCATAGTCATAAAGAAAACAAGAATAGTAATTAATTCTACCCTGGGAGTAGATTTTTACCAATCAGGAAATTCAGCATTAATCCCTCAAAGTTACTTGGGGGAAAATGACAAATGAGCTAGGTATTTAGAACAGAAGTATAAACACTAAGGTTCAGTGTATTTGTGATTTAAAGTAATAATATCAGTGGAAAATATATACATTTTAAAGAGAGTACACTTCAATAATTATGAGTGATCGCTAACTATAATCCCCAAAAGATGCTAGTAGGCTTTGGCTATCACTAGAATAAATAGCAGTACTTTACTAAAATACAACTAGGTTACTCATCAGTATTTTAGGCATGTAATCAAACATTTTTCACTTACCAGTGCTGGATTTTTTCTTGGCAGCTAGTGACCACCTGTCATTAAAACAGATAACTACTCATGAAAAAACAAGGCTAAGCACACAGCTGCAATGTCAATGCATCAAAATCTAGAACAGTAGCTTTACAGATTGGCTGGTGTCTCTATATACATTTTTATTTGTCAGTGGAAAGGCAAGTGAATGGTAGTTCTTAAGCAGCACACTTTATCACATCCTAATGCAGACTGATAACCAGAGAAAAAATTACAGCTTTTCAATTCATATTTTGGTACAATACCTGCTCCATAACTATTAGGTGACACGCGATATAAGATAAGTAGTAGTTTGTGCAATCTGGAGATCTATTTTCAGTGTTACAGGTTTACAGAATAAGAAAACAACATAAATTATAACACGACATCAATGTAACTTCCAAACTCATTCATTAAAAAAAACAAAAGCAAATGAATCCCACAGCACCAAAAACATTTTTTCCTTTATCAGTACATCAACCAATGCTCCCACTAGCCATTTCAATCTGAAAAAGCACAAATTAATTTTGCGGTGTTTAAATACAAAGATATTTGACACCATTATGGGCTGCTGGCTTCCCCTCTGTTCTTTCTGGGTGTCAAAAATAAAAGGAAGTTTTGATCTGAATATTTCACTTATTTCTTTATGCCACAGGCCTTCCCAAAAGATCCAAAATAATTTACCAAATAAAGAGCATTATTAAAATGAAATGCTTTTTTTCTTTTTTAACTGTATTTTTTGGACTATGTAAATACAGCAAACAGACAAGATGCTGAAACCTGTGACCTTCTCTGCCATAATTACGTGGAGATTTTGTCTTTCAAAACATATTCTGATCTCTGAATAATGGTTACCAAAAATATAACACAAACAATTTCATTCAATTATATGAAATGCAATGAACCCATGAGGCAATTAAATATGTCTAGACATCTTCTCCATAAATAAAGTATTTTCTAGATTTTTTTTTTTTTTACAAATTTCGTTTTTCCTATAGCCAAAATAATGCTAACATTTGAAAGCAATTAATGAGAAAATTTGCAAAGAAAACAATAACATACATTCAAGTACCAATGAAATCACTGGAGCAGGTAATTTTTTTTTTTTTTTCTAAACAACAGAATGAAAGAATTTTTTTTTTAGTTAGCATATGGTCAGCTATTGCAGAACAGATCTCAGACCCTGCACTCTCTACTCATATAGAAGTAAAAAAAAAAAATGGGACTACTTTGTGAGCTAATAATTCTTTAAACAGAGCAAAGTACTTAAATGAAAAGGATCAGCTCTACATTTGTGGTTTCGCTATTTCATAATCCATCAGGAAATTCAGCCACGTAGCTTGTCCTGCGTAAGACAAGTTTGTATTTATCATTTGCTTGAAACTCCTACAAATCAAATGCCTAGCAAATGTCTCCCTTAATGCACAAGGTAACTATTTTTAAGGTTAAGAGTAAGCATACAGACTTCTACAAGACATCAACTCAGAAATCTAATTCATACTATTAAACTCATTTTAAAAGTAAAGTTTCCATAAAAGGTATAAAATCTAGAGTGCAGCCCCGTTTGGTGGCACTGGTAACACACAACGGAGCCCACCACTAACAAGCAGAAGAGGGAGAGCCCGTTCTATCAACATCCTTCATCCTTTCAGTTCAGTAGTGACTGTGAAGTACACAGCATAATTAGGCATACAAAAATGTTTATGAAATCCTTTAAGAAAGTTCCAGTTTAATTGCCCCATTACAGATGAAGATGGAAAAGGCAGGAAGCTTTCCATTCCCAAGACATGACTTTCCATGCATGAAGTGAGCTAAAAAGCACAAAAAGAAAAGCCCTGCAAACCATAAGAGCAGCATGTTCATTAACCTCTACATGATAATCCTTTCGTAGCTGCATATTAACTAGTTACACATTCATAATCATTTACATTATTTAGAGGACCTTCTATGAAAATTTCCAGGCTATATCCATTAGCTACAATGTTAAAGGTTACAGAAGATAGTCTACTTAATGTTTCCAGGAAGCTTTTTTAATTAGTAAATATGTAAATTGGGCACATATGCTTTTTATGTTTTTAAAAAATAGTCCATCAGTAAAGCAGCACAGGGGCATGTGCTGTTTCCATCGCCCTTTATCCCCTTTAAAAAAAAAAAAAAAAGAAAAATCAATAACACCAATCAATTTTAATTTAATTCTTCTTCTTTGATATAATCTCTCTTGAAGGGATACTAAAGGGTGGAACCAGCAACAAACCTTTTCGTTTCAGCGGCCAGCATAAAATGAGACCTTTTACAGAAGTGCTAAAATATACCACCTTAAAAATGTTTCAGGCTGCACTTGTGGAACTGAACTCTATTAAAAAAATAGAGCGAGAATAAATATTGAAAAACAGATGGAGATCAATTATGCATATGTCCTTTATTAGGTCAGTCACACTGTTTGGATAACAACTGGTTTTATCACAGCGAAGAAACAAATAGATAAATATATAAACAAATCTTTGATTCTTTGCCTTTAATCAAACATGGGAAAATCATTAGTCTATCTTCCACACATAATTTATATCTAGAGTTACAATTAAAGAATGAATATTCCTTTCAGGGTAAATAAAATAAATGACCTGTTTGTTTGTTCATTTGAGTTAAATTTGCCTGGACACCTAGTGCCACCAACTATGCATTACTTTTAAGACATCATAGTGGAATTGGTATCAATAAACTCTGAATTCTCCCCTTTTAGGCATAAAAATGTGGGAGTGTGTGAATGCATGCGGTTATCAATGGCTTATCTCCACACTAAAATATTTATTAAACAGCAAACTTAACATTAGCCCATCACAGCTCTGGTTATTAAAACAGGATCCACTGACAGAAAATGCATTCCATAGTCTTAAAAGAAAACAAATGGGCAAATATCTTGTTTCCTTCCTTTCCTCCAACAGCAACTTGTTAAAAATTAGTGCTGCTCAAGCCCCTGACGGGACAGAGCCATCCCTGGGAGCTCCATGAGCAGCCCCCTGGACAGCCCTGGAGGAGCACTCCTGTAACCCAAAGTGTCATTCCTTCTGGATTAAAAACCAATCCACTGCAGCGGGAGACCACACATTGGTTCTGCTCTCACCACTACTACGCCGAGCTATTTAAAGGCAAGAGTACGCTGCTGCTTTTAGGGAATGTCTTGTCTCCAGGTTTCACAAGCAGAATCACAGCAGAGCTGAGGGACCAGCTTTAGACCTGGGATCACCTTCCAGGTGTCCCCCATTTCCATCATGCCAACCTAAGCGCAGGGCAGCTTGCAGGCTCCTGACTCCAGATCACCCCCAAACACTCATAGCGTCCAGCCAAAGCCTTCCTTAGCTGTCTGAAAGCAAGTAACTCCTCTTATCTTCAACAGTTTCTCTCTCTGAAGTCTAACTATTTACATTCCACCTTCTCTGGGAACTTCCATGAGCAGAGCTCAAAAACTTTTCCGTGAATTAAAGCGCAGAGCGGTTTGGAAAGCACTGCACTGATTTTACTGGCTGAGTAACCACTCACACTGGGCAGGAACAGGGCTAGAAACAGAAGCCAGATCTCCTACCTCAACAACCAGGCACTAGAACCACTTGGGAATGAAGACGGGCGAGAAGGTTGTTGTAGCACAAAGCTGATTTCTCACCTGTAGGTGCCGATGGGTCTCTAACCTGTTCCTCAATAACCCACCCTTCCCCAACACGTCTTCACAAGGCCACCTCTTTCTTCCACCTCACGTTTCCTTACCAGTTGCTTCTGCACATGCTCCCATTGCTAACACCTGAATGTAATGAGTGCTCTGAGGTGCTTCTGATCAATGCTTATAAATACTTAAAGGATGGGTGTCAAGAGGATGGGGCCAGTCTTTTCTCAGTGGTGCCCAGGGATAGGATAAGAGGAAATGGACTCAAACTTGAATATGAGACATTCCACCTAAACATGAGGAGGAACTTCTTTACTTTGAGGGTGGCGGAGCCCTGGAACAGGCTGCTCAGGGAGGTGGTTGAGTCTCCTTCTCTGAAGACATTCAACACCTGCCTGGACAAGTTCCTGTGCAACCTGCTCTGGGTGGACCTGCTCTGGCAGGGGGTTGGACTAGATGATCTCCAGCGGTCCCTTCCAACCCCATGTGATTCTGTGATTCTATCAAGGTGGTACACAAATAGCTCTGCTCTCCTCTCCAGTCCAAGACTATTTTGTTTTATTGAGGTGGTTCTCCAAGGTGGAGGACATGCAAATGCCTCTCTCTACTCATCAGCTAGGCACTGCCCACAAACGTGATGGGTTTAGCACACGGAGGACAATTCTCTCTCTTATCTGCTCTGAACAGCAGCAAGACAAGCTGCCAAGTCAGGATTTCACTTACGTCTCAGATTCTGAAAAATTTTAAGTGACAGAGCCAGGACTGGTATGACCTGTAGACAGTCCTGGGTACCAATGCTAAAACTGCTGTACCCAGGTCATGCAATTACATTCAAGCCTAAAGAACCAGAAACTGGCATTTTTAAGATGAAAGGTGATGTCAATTAAAATTTTAAAAATAAAAACGCTCCATCAGATTAGGAAGAGTTGCTAAATGAATGAGCAGCTATTTACACACTTGTAGGTATGAACCTAGAAATACGCACGCTCAAGTTCAAAAGGCACAGCATGGCACAAAAGCAAAGTTTCCATTTAAAAATTGAAAGTGAGGTATCTAAGAACCCACGCAAACATGTGCTGTTTCCACATGCACACCTGTATACTTTGCTTCCAAACTGTGGCTCAATCTGGCTGGTCTTCTGAAATTAGAAGCTAGGGACGCAGATCTAATCCCAGCTCTGATTCTTTCTTCCCTATGGCCTTGAGCAAATCACAACCTCTCAGTCTACATTTCTTCATCTGCAAAATGGGGATAATAGTATTAACCTACCCACCTCAGAGTGTTTAATGATGATTAATTAATGTGAGAAAAGCACTCTAAAGATGTAAGAGCACTATATAAGTGATAAAGCATTATTTACCACTTGAAAAGTAATCTGAATAAAATCAGATATGCAAGTAATTTGTTTACATGTAGCAATAATATAATTTGTGACTATTTAATCTTGAATTAGTCTCACTTTAAACATCCCTTTCAATCACATTTCCAGTTACTTAGGGAAAATGACAGTATGGAATACTTTTTGTGGAAGCAGAGCAAGTAATGAGGTGGTAATTAAAGTAAGGGTCTAATAAAGTCTAAAACCAATGATCTGCCTTCAGGACACTGTCCCTGCCATTTGGGACTGTAAAAATCTCCGTCTCGACCTTGGTTCTGTTGTTCAGAACCTTCCACGAACTGCACTGGAAGCGTATGCTGGGTTGCTGAAATGCAGATCCACGTTTGCAAGGCTCATGATAAATCCAAGATAACTTCCACCACTGACCTAATTCAGATGACTCCAACTCTGCAGAGTTTTAACTGCTTAACCTTGTACACGCAAGTATTTACTGCAGCTGATAAATGCACATGAGCTGCCTCCATCTGTAAATGTTTGCAGTATCAAGAGCCGCTCTGCCACACAACTCATGCCTGAGATTTCTCTGTCGCACCCCCAAACCCTAAAATTTACCAATGAAATAACCAGTTCACAATATGGCTTTATATGACAGAAGAATACTAATGGGTGGTCAAATATTTAATCATCCCTTGGTAACAAGGTTGTAACAAGTCACACGCAAAATAAACATTTTAAATGAATTTTCATTTTTTTCCTCTAGGAAACTAGACAGTACTTGCCTAAAACACAGCAATCACTGATGGAGAAAGAAAGAATTAACATTTGCACAATTGTTTTTCCTAGAGCCCCATTTTCAATCACAAAATGAAATAAAACTATTAAAAGTTCTTCAGTCTGTTGGCACACTGTATGATCTAATGGAAAAGGAAGAAAGCATTTCTAAGTTCTCATATTCATTTATTAAACCATATTACTCAAAACCACTACATTTCAACAAATTATTAACATAAAACCCCTTTGGGTGGGAAATTTTGCCTTTTGAAGAAAAGTGTTTGGGAAGAATACTGAAGGAAAAGAGAGACTGAAAGAAATTTTTATCGTGGCAAACATTTATTTCTAAAGGAAAAAGTCTTACTTACAAATACAACCACAATTTTTACCTTTGTCTATAAGAAAACAAGTGAAGATCTACTATTTCTATATTAAATGTACACATACAACTGGATCTCTCAGTTTTGCAGAAAAAGTAGTATATAACTATTTTTTATCAATAAATAAAAACTAAGTTCTGACAAAAGGATTTTTGAGAGCTTAAAAATTCTATTTGAAACATCCAAGAATTATACAGCAGATAGAAAACACCTCATCTCTTCCACTGAGAATGAGTGAGGGAGTTTAACTGGCTCTGAACCAACTGAACTGGTGCAAGTGAGGAACAAACTGGAGTGAGGTCTCATCTTTCCCTGGTAGCAAGTCAGTATCTGTGTCATGTAATTCCGTCTTGAGAGAGTACTAAGAAACTCGTAATTCAGTATTTTAGCTTATCTCATGTAAACACATTCAGGTGGCTATGCCACATCCAAGCTGGCTCAGGTACCAAGACAGCAGCTGACAACATAAGCATCAAACTCCCATGATCCAAACTTACCAAACATCTCAAGCAGGTTTTGCAAGCTTTGACGTAGTCTGTGGTGCAAGAATGATGCTGCTAGCAATACCTGAGTTAACTAGCTTCAAATTAACGTGAACCGTGGCACCTGCCTCACAGACATACCCCCAGGCTGTGGTTCAACATTCAGCCACAGTCCTGAGGAAACCAGCCATCGTTCCTCCCTGTCTCCAGCTACTCCGTTCCACCATCTCATCCTCCCAACCCTGACACAATCTGCTGGCAGACATCTGTGATGCTGCACAACCAATTAAGCCAGAAGACTGGCTGAAAAATAACCCAGGAAGAAAAAAAAAAAAGCAAAACAGTCAACAACAAAGTTTGGGTTTAAGCTGGATCCCAGCCCAGGTCACGGAGCAGTATCACAAATGTGCCACCCCAAAATTGCTAAAAGACAGAAACAAGCAGTCACAAAAAAACCCTAAGATTAAAAAGTTGGCCACCAAATTAAAGTCTTTTCCTTTCTGGATAACTCACATGATTGTTAAGACAATTTTTGAACAAGTGACAGACTGTTGCTCACAACAGCTCTAACTTGGTATGAGCATGGCCACAGATCAAAGGGCCAGTCAAGTTCCACCCACCACTGCCTCTGCATGTCCCCCATCACACACGTCCTCCATCTGATACGACCATTTTGGCACGTTACTGGACTCCTCTCACCCCACAGCAGCCCGATCACAGTGTTAGCACAAAAGTGGTGGAGGGATTCGATTCACCCTTTTCACAGCAGTGGAACTGCAGCCTGTGCTAACAGGCAAGAGGCACCACAAACCAGCAACTGCACAGTCCAGCCCAATAGTGTCCTAATGTCCTATTAGGAGACAACGAAGTCTTGGTGCAGTTGCTGCTCCGAGGGGCTCGAGATGGCAAGCTCCAAGCCAGCTCATCCATCTGCAGGACTGGAGCTTCAGATAAAAACAAAATACAATATACAATGCAAGGGGTACCCAAGTCAACCCGAGGAGACAAGGTTATGAGTGTCACTTCTGGAATAGAGACCTGCAAAGATGCTAGAGATGCTGAAGACAGTTCCCAAACAGTACCACGGTCACTCCACCTACTTACAAAATCTGTAGAGAGCTATAGGAACAGCACAATTTAGTAACATTTAAATTTTTTGTATATAATCTCGTCAACACATATTAGTTACCAATGAGGCAGGACGTATACAGACTTGCCCACTGCAGAATAAAGGCAATGCTCTTTAAGCTCTTTTGTGAATAGTTTGACTGTAATTACCATTAAAAAAAAAAAAACTATTTTAAGAGCTGTTAATTTATTTCACAATTCTTGACGCTATATAAACTAGTGGCAATTTAATTCATACTAATAAGAACACAAATATTGACTATAAAAAATTAAAAGCGATGATCAATTAACACTAGAGGAACAAGAAGTATTACACTGAAAGCTTCCAGATAATTGACTGAATTAGCCCTTATACTTGAAAGCAGCACATGAGAAAATGTTATTGGAACCTACTCTTAGAAAAAAAGCACTGGACAGGGTAGAGTGGATGTCATCACAAGTTTCTGAAGAGGTAATTGTCCATGTATCTTTTAAAAAGAAATATGGCAAATGGAGCTTCAGACAGTTTCTTTTAAAAAGGAGCACATCAAATCAAGCTTCAGACATTCTGTTAACTTTCCTCGAGGAGTTACTGTGCAAAATGAAGTCCTACCACACTGGTGTCTCGCACCCAGTCTTTCTCTAGATTGTTACATGGATGTAGGCTGGAAAAAGTGCAGAATCCTGGGAGTCACTGCACTGGGAAGCACACTGAATCTCACCTGCTGCATCCGCAGGCAAGCAGTCCCAGATTTCCAGTGGTTCCTGCAGCAGAGCAAAGTGTACAAGACCCTACTCAGTCTTGCTGCTGTTTTCCAGACTGCAAGGACAGCTTTAAAACTGCCAAGTTGCCTGTTTCATAGCACAGATATTACTTGAAAAAGGCTTAGACAAAAGCATCCAGCCTCAGAAGTAATTCATATAGGAAGAAGACAAAACAATAAGTTTAGGACTCTGAGATTTGTTTCCCCATAAAGAACCTACAAGTTGTTTAACTGTAAAAAACTGGAACTACCCAGGATCTTGAAAACAATTTGGGAATTAAAGATCATACAGCTCTACTGTATAAATTCATAAAAATTAAGAATATGTCATAATACCCACTAGCCAATAAGCTACAGTAATAGCTGCACTAAATCTAATTGTGCTTTGTTGTCATAATGAGTGACAGGAGAGTCACTTCCTTGTCCTATTTTTCCTAAAAGGAAAATTAAAAAATGTGTTTGTCAGTGCAATGAAGAAAAAAAATAATCCAATTGCCAGCAAAGACTGGAATCCTTTAGATTCTCCATGCCCATGTTTGCACTCTACAACTGTCTCTTGGGTGTAACTGGTTTTGTAATGTCTCCCATTACACATCTCTTCACTGCATTGCTTAGAAACTATAGAACGTATCAGGCCACTGTAAATTCACTGTCTACACAAGTCTTACCAAATCATACAGATCTGACTTGTCAACTTCCTATCAGTTAGTAATCCTAACCTATTTGACTGTAGCAATAAATGTATATCAAATATTACGTTTAAACGCAGGCTCTATAGCATGAGAACCCACCTATTTAAATATTCATTTTATAATTCCTATACTAATTTGCAATAGATTTAACACAGTATTTTCAGCTAACATATATTGCTTTTGCAAGTAATCCATGATACATATATTATATTCTTCTTACAGAAATATTGAAAACTTTACGCAGGCACTGTGCTTCCAATGATGGTCTTTATCATGAAAATTACTAGATATTCTTCTATAATTTATCCCCAAGATACACATTCTAAGTCATGTTTTTATACAAAGTGCCTTTAGTGGGAGCACTGAAAATTGCTTTTAACAGTTTGGTCTTACTATCACTACAAATTAACAAGAAGAAATCTGTCCAACAGGCAAGCAGTCCTCAACAAGAATTAAAATTACTTTTCACCAGGGGTCCTAGACCTGGAAGTCGCAGCTTCAATCAGATTAGAGATAGAAAGTCATGAACATCCTGTTCTTTTAATATTTTTAAACAGGAAGGAAGCCTCAGTTCACGTGTTCTCCAGAGCAGCTCTTTAGCACTTAAAAGCTCAAACTCATGGCCTGGATGTTAAAATCATCAACTCTGATTCAAATATTATCTTTAATTCTGCAGCTAGATAACGCTGTATTTCACTATTACACTAAAGGTTGCCTTCAGAATAATGGGAATAAATAGGTTTCTTTATACTTAATCAAGAATCACTGGGACAGCACATCACAGTAATTAAAAGAAATGTATGTCCCTGCTTAAATGTCAGTATATATATAGTTCTGGCTAAATAACTTTACTATTTGTTACGATGCTCATACTACGATTACTAGTTTACTGAAGTACTAGAGAACTAATTCTCCCTCACCTTTTTGCCAAGACCAAAACATGAGGCTTCAACTTCGGGAATTTTGTGAGAAAAATATGAATCTCTGAAAAGAGGCAGCTGAAATGAAAAGACCTCCTCCATCTTAAAACACAATATTTTTGTAACTGAAAATACTGTTGTAATACAATTATATATATTCATTGCATAGAGGGAATGTCTACTATATCTTCATCATGACGCTCCACTGTAACCAAGATATGTAGTTCTTTAGTATAATTTCATATTGAAGCTGAAGCGTTCAATTTTTTTTAGCCAATTTGCAGAAATTATGTAAAGTTTCCCTATGATAAAATATAATTTTGGTACATCAGCCTAACAGAGGCTTAATTAATGGTCTCCTGGGCCTCTTTTCCACTGGAGCAGATCTGTTTAAGAAGTCTCTTAAACTTGCTTACAGAGGGCTCTTACCATGAACTGGGAATAATTCTAGGTGGTTACGACAGACACCCGCTTACGCATCAGGCCAGACTGATGCTAATGTCCCAGAGAAATTATTCTTCACCAAATTCTACCACCTTGAAAATTAACTGAAGGGGGGTTCCAGGCAGACAGGTTACCACCATCACTTATGGGTGTAAGGCATTACTCTCCGTGCAGAACGGGTGATGCAGAGTATTCCAGCAGATCCTCTTCATCCACATCAACGGTCGGTTGGTTACGTACATCTCTCCGTAATGATGCAGGGTCCCGTTCCAACGCAGACACGTTTTTGTACACAGTGCTCCACACAAGGCACGTTCTTTACACCACGTACGTGTTACACGGTTCTCTTACTCTCAACGAAACCAACGTGTGACAAAGCAACACACACTGAAGATAAAGTCCTCCGTTACAACTAATGTGCATCTTAAACGCAGCTTTAAAAAGATTTAATCGTATGAGAAAAATTAAGCAGGAAAACTGAAAGGTGTGCAGACTGGGCCAGCATACTGATAATACACAGCACGTGACCACGAGCTCCACAGTGACTCCTGCACCTGCACAGAGCCCAGAATCACAGTCATGACATTAGAATCATAGAACCCTAGAATGGTTAGAGCTGGAAGGCACCTTAAAGATCATCAAGTTCCAACCCCCCTGCCCTGGGGCAAGGACACCTCCCACTAGAACAGGTTGCTCAAAGCCCCATCCAGCCTGGTCTTAAACACCTCCAGAGATGGGGCAGCCACAACTTCTCTGGGCAACCTGTTCCAGTGTCTCACCACCCTCAATGTAAAGAATTTCTTCCTAATACCTAATCTAAATCTCCCCTCTTCCAATTTAAAACCGTTACCCTTTGTCCTGTCACTACACTTCCTGACAAGGAGTCCCTCTCCAGCTCTCCTGGAGGCTCCCTTCAGATATTGGCAGGCTGCTCTAAGGAGCTATTAGGAGGGCCCCCTCGCTTCGGATCCTGCGTGTGAGCGGCAGGAAAAGCCATCTCCAGCTCTGTGCCACGGCCACACCTGGAACCGGCTTCCCAATTCTCAGGGATCGCTTTTGCAGGAGTTTGGCTCCTTCAAACACATTTCAAACGCCATCAATGTTTCTTAAGGCATAGTCCTCCACCACTGATTTCTAAGGGTCTCCAAGCCAGCCAGCTGGTGACCCAGCTCAGAGACACCCCCGGGCCCTGCACGGGGCCCACCTGCAGCACCACGCTTTAAGGTGCACCACCGGCCCTGTGACCAGCCAAGCCACGGCGAGGCAGAGAGAGAGAAACACGGGTTTTTCAGCGAGCGCTGAGTGTAGGCGCTTTACGCCGAGGTCACTGTAACGGTCCCGGGGGCCTGTCAGGGTCTCTCCAGCCGACGAACCCCCGGGGACAGCCAGTCGGCGGCTGCCGTGCTAACGGGCACGTCGGCCAGGCCGCCGCTGCCAACGGAGCGCAGTGCCCGCCCAGGGCCCCTTCTCCCGGGGGAGGCGGTGTGTGTGTCCCGGCGGAGGAGCGCCGGCCGGGCCTGGCCCACTCCCGGGTCCGTTACCCGCCCCGCCCCCCCCCCCCAAAAAACAACCCGGGCCTCGGCCACGACCCGCCTCAACCGCCAAACGTGACGTCACCGCCGTCACGTGCCCGCCCGCCACGCGCAGGCCCCGCCGCGTGCCGCCCCAGGGGCCGCCACCCCGTTGAGGGGGGGTCCCCGCCCCACACCCCCCCACACACACCCCCCCACACACACACCCCCCTCCCCGCCCGGGGCAGCCACCGCCCGCCGCCCCCCACCTCCCGCCCCCCGGCCCAGCCCAGCCCAGCCCAGCCACCCCGGCCCCCTGCCCGCGCCCCCCGCCTCACGCTGCGGCCCGGCCCGGCCGCCTTTTTACCTTTTCGTGCTCCTGGCGGAGGCGGCCCACCAGCGCCGGGCTGAGCGGCGAGGCGCCGCCGGGGGCCTCCATGGCCGGCGGTCTGTGAGGGGCGCGGAGGGGGCGGCGAAGTTGGGGGCGTGTGGGGGGGAAGAAGAGGCGGCCGGGCCGGGCCGGGCCGATCTCCTCAGCAGGGCGAATGAGTCCTATAGAAATGTTTGTGGAGGGCGAAGCGCCGGCTCCAGAGCCGCATCCACGCGGGGCCCGCCGCCGCCTGGGCCCGGGGCGCCGCTGCCGGGGGAAGCATCTCACACTCGCATTCTGGGCCCGCGCCGCCGCCGCCTGGGCCCGGCTGCCGCTGCGCCGGGAGAGCGCCGCCGGCTGCTCGGGTGCCTGCCGCCGCCTGCCTGCCTGCTGCACTCTGGGTAGCCGGCCCAGCCGGGCGGCCCGCCGAGCCCAGCCGCGCCGCGCCCGCCGGAGGCAGCCGGCTGCGAGCCGCGGGAGGCGGGCGCTCCCACCCACCGCCCGGCCCGGCGCCCACCGCCCCGACGGCTCCCCCCCTGCCGCCGCGGCCGGCTGGGGGCGGGAGGGGGACACCGGCCGCTGCCACGGGCTCGGGCAGCCCCCCCGGGGGCGATCGGCGGTTCCCCCCCCGGGGCACGGCCTGTGCTCGGACACCCCCCCTCCCCGGTCCTGCACTTGTGGGAGTGCGGGCCCCAGGCGCCTAGGCCTGCGGTGCAGGGAGTGGAGCAGCAAGTGTTTTGGTCGGCCTACAGCAGTCCTACATACACATAAACACAGAGCTATATGTCCTTTTTTGTTGTTGTTAATAATAGGGAGGTGATGTCGCAATGACCGGTCTCAGAATGCCCGCTCTGTGGAGTTTACCCTGTCGGGACGTCGGACGGTGAATAAACAGTGGGTTGCCTTGACCCAAAGGATTGGAAAATGGTTTTAGGTTGGCTGAGATCACTGAGAGCAGCACTCGGGCTTGCCTGCGTGGAAAAGCTGGGAAGCGAGTGGCAGACAGGCGCTCTTGGAGTACCACAGTGTAATTTATGTGCAGTAAATTCATTAGCTAATTTTGTGAGTGGCGTTAGATATGTGCAAAGTAAGATGCTGGTATGGGATGGAGCCATATTTTGAACGTCACGCCGGATCACAGCACCCCTCGAGATCAGAGTGACTTCACACGGTGCCTGGTCGGCTGCAGCAATTCTGGCTGGTGTATTTTAACTTCTACACACTAAGCATCACATCGGTGGGTTCAGTTGCAGATAGACATTTTGTTTAACTGCTGCACCGTCCCCTTGAGTGAACAGGGACTTGCGAACACCCACCATATATTTGCCAGCAGAGGGTCTTATATTGTCTCCCCCCACCCAGGGACTGGCAGGTGTGTCATAACAGGGAAGTAAAAAGGTGCGGCTTCCCTACGTTTAGATCAGGGGGTTCCTTCTGCAACAAAAAGAAGCACAACTTCCTTCCATGAGCAGAACTAACCCTGTATACACCACAAAACAACTGTTTTGTGTTATATTCATGACACAGTTTGTGCCATGCACTTTTCTAAATCCAGGTTCCCATCCCCCCCTCCTCCCTTAAAGAGCCTGTTAAAGCTCTACAGATGAGAAATTTAGAAACAATTTTCAAAGCATGGTTACTCAAGCTGGAAGTTAGCTTTTAGCCAGACTTTAATACAGCTTCCAATATTGCAAATAAAAATTTGCAACTGCAGCTGGGTAGTTTGGTTTATGAAATAACTACATCCATAATCTTCAAGAATAATTGAAAGTTAGCTGAAATCTCTGGCACGTATTTGTCACTGAGGGATTCTGGATCCTCTGAATGGACAAGAGATGTCTATATATTGTCATCAGAATGACAAGCAAAAGAATGTCTCAAGTTTAAATAAGTTACACAAATCTCGGGATCCGATCCTTCTAAATGCTCATAGTAAATAAATTCCTTTCAGCTTGCTTAGAACATCTTCTAAACTTCTGTGCAGTTAACGAGGCTCGCAGAGGAGATACTACAAATACAGGTCATTTTTAAATGCTCTAGTTTGATCCCATTTCATCTCAACTCGATTGGAGGACTAACCAGATGCACAACATAAAGATTTATCTTATTTAAGATTTTAAGTTTTTGGCTGACATACCAAAAAAAGCACTTAATTAACATGAGGAGTCACAAAGTAAGAATTTTATATCACAAGACACTATTCTCTAAGTAGAATGTAAAGGCATGTAATGATTTCTCTTGTTTCCTGCTCCAAAGACTTTGCCATTTCATGTGGCACCAGTACACCATTTAGTCACTAAATGTGTTTTGTTGGAGACTTCTGACAGTTGGCCAAAATAAGAGGCTACATCGTTATCAGGGTAATGCCTGTATGTGTTTGCTTGTACTGAGAATAGTATGGAATAGTTTACTGGATCCTTTTGTACAATTTGCTTTTCATCTGCCAGTGAAGAAATGTTCTAATAGTGACAAACAGATGGGAGACAGCGTTTGCCAAAGAGGAGCACAAAGCCTGTCCCTGGGTCACAATCTTTTGCACTTATAACCTGTACAAAACCATTGTCACCAGGGAAACTCTATGGAATATAAAATAAATCAGATGGAAATTTGGCCTTCTAAGCTGCAGATTTTTGTTTACTTGTTTACTACATTAAATCTTTTAGATGCCCTACCAGATGATTTCCATAAAACCTTGGGGAAACCTCTGGAGAACTCTCTGTAATTAAGTGAGGGGAAGGCAAGTAAGCAAAGCTTACATGTTCTGTTCCAAGTGGATGGCTTAGCAGTCAGCAGATACGGCTGTACTGGAGCTGAAGATGTGGCTGCTGGCAGACCTCCTACCCAAATCCAAGCTAGCTAGATTGGATGAGCTTTTGAGAATGAGAAATCAGTGTCATATTTTTGGGTTTGGTATAAAATGGGCCAGCTCTACCTGTGTGAGCGGAGGATTAGAAGCAAGGTTTTGGAGAGGTCAAGTTGCAGCCCTGACACCAGGGCTCTGGGTCAAAAGACATTCTTTGGCAAAGAAGTCCGTGCCTTCTCCTGTACTCCTTAAACGTTGTTCGCCACCACCCTGCAAAGAGGGTGGGCAAAACAGAAGAGAAAAACGAGAGGACAAAAGAGGAGACAGGGGAAAATGCCCCAGCCACTCTTTCTCCCAAGAGAAACAAAGGTGAAACCATGACCCCTCTGTTTTCCAAGACCATGAACAGATCTAAAAGCATGAATTGTAATAAAAAGTCATGGATGAAGGCAAGAGGGTTAAGAACCAGCTCATCCTTGGAGCTCACACGTGTGCAGGCACACACAGATCTACGCAAAGAACAACATTTGCATTTCGCTTGGCTAGAAGATTGGTATCGGGCAAGAGTGACAAGTTATCAACTTGGAGAATGAGTCATCCTGAGACGGACCTCCCGCAGGAGGAATGCATTTTTGGAAGACAAGACACAACCTACGAACATCACCTCTGTTGTCAGCACATGGAGACAGCCTGATAACGTGAACAGTGAATGAACTCCCCAGGCCCACAGCAGACTCCCTGATCTACCTTAGGGAAATTTCATACTCAGGCTTCTGGCGTGAAACGGACACGCTAGAACTGTTGGGTTTTTCCTTGGATCTGATTCTGAACTAAGTGTTTTCACGTGTTGGTTTTTTTTTAACCAGAACTGTTAGAGCATAGTACATCACTGTGGTTGTAGAAAACCTGCCTTCTACGGGGCTGACTACAAGACTTAAACTAATTCTAATGGACAATTTATGAAAAATATTGCTGCAGTTGGCACAAAAAAAAAAAAAAAACCCAAAACCCACCCCAGTATCATGCTAAAGCTAACTCATAATCAAAATGCCATAAGACCAGGTCCATCTTAGAATTTTATCTCATTCTGTCTATAACACCATCCATGCTCATTTTTGGCTTTTAGCAACTCCCTGAAGTTCCTTTTAAAGATTAAAAGCCTTTCTTTGTTGCTGCGACTTGCCAGGATGATAAGCACACCAGCAAATCTTTAAGAATATCTGTCACCACTTCACCAGCAATAACTGATTTTTTTCCTATCCAGAAGTTTTATTCCGAACAAAACTACTATTAACTTTTCTAATGAATATTCTTAAGATTTTAGATACATCCTTTTGGAGCTTCCTCTTGCAAAAAATTATGGCTATGAGTCTCCCTCAGTTGGGGAATCTGGAAGGAGACCCGAGTTACTCTAGATGGAACTAGAGGAGTGAAGCTCTGCCGTGCTTGCAAAGCCATGGCCAAACCCTGCGTCTCCTTCAGTCTAATCAGTCTGAAAGGGCCAGGAGTTTTTGTGTTTGGATGATGACAATGGAGTCAAACTACCAGACACCTTTTCATTGTCTGGCTGTAGAATGAGTAAGGTTTTGAAGTGGTTGCTGGTCCAAAACATCAGCACATGATACTGACATTAGCACATGCCTTTCTCATTAGGGAAAGGTAAGAGGCTTCAGGGGTGACACCAACATGCCACTCGTTTTTTGGTTGCATACTTAAACACCTTAATTCATGCCTTAAATGTAGTTTTAGGGGCACTAGGTAACAGCTAAGAATTTATTTACTCAGTGTCACCAACTTACCTTCTCCCTTGCCATCCATCCACCCAGCTACCCTGTGTTTAACACCGTGATACCTGAGAACCATCAAACCAACGCACCCTCAGTTTCAGTTTTCTGGCAGGATCACGTATTAAGCAGGTTGATGTTCATTTCTTTCTCCTCTGCAGGGAGAACAAAGGGCCTGATTTTCTGTTACATTAAGGTTGAAGCTACTGGATCATAAAGTCCATCAATACAGCATGTTGCATTTCTAGAGTGGTAGTGATGAAGAGGAGCCTGAATTTACATATTGGACTCAGTTATGATACAGAAAATAGTCGGAAATTATCCATACATATGTACATACATATATGCATTACCACACATGATTTAAGAAAGCTGGGACAGGCTATCAGCTTCCTGGTGGGACCATCTATAGACCGTCTGTTTGCTGATCCAAAAGGCATCTATGTAAAATACATGGTATCTTTGGAAGGCGAGATAGCCAACTATTAGTGCACATTATGCTTTAGTCTTCTTATGTGTTTGATAATAACATTATTTATTTTTATGCTACTACCATGCAGTAAAGCTCCAGGCCCCTCGCAGCGACGCAGCTGGCTCTGTCCTGGCTTTTAGACCGTGAGCGCTGTCCTTGTTGGTTTAATACATGAAACTTGGATGCTTTATTTGTATGCTTTGTAGTTGCTTCTGCCATCTTTGATTAGTATCACCTGGAAATCCCAGCTTTTCTGCATGTAGTCACACCCAAGAGGAAAGCCTGACTCAGAAAAGATTAGTGTCACTTTCCTTTTTCCCCTCATCTTTTCCCTGTAAAGGAGGAGAGCTTTCTGATCGTGGCAGTGTATTAGTAGAGATAGCCTAGATAGCTGAATACCTTAAGGGCCTCAATCTCCTCTCATATGTCCCAGAATTAAAGCTGGTATATCTCTGTTGACTTCAGTGCTGATTTATACCTGCATTAGTGAAAAGAGAACCAAGTTCTGAGGTTTTTATGAGGATTGCCACGAAATTCGTTCTTCTAGCATGTTAAACAGTCAGAACCAAATTCACATTTCCATTAAAGAGGAGATTGTGACATTGAGGATGTCTTTCTCCCAAAACTATTTTCTCCTGGACTCCTTTGCCTTTCTCAACCAGGTGTGGCCTTCTTAAATACTCTGCTACTAGGTATGTTTTTCTACTAATTATTGATCAAGGGCAGATAATGCACCATTATTTTTTGCTGTAGCAGAGACAGCCAGTTTGTTAAAATCCCAGAAAGCTGCTCCTTTGGTTTCTGATTTGAAGGCCCAAAAGGAGGTGTGCCTGCTAATTGGGTATTTCACCCTGTCTTGTTCCAAAGTGATAAAGTGGCATTTTCCCTGAATAAGTGGATTCTCTTCTGTACGCTGCAGCAAGCCAGCGGCCCAGCCTTGAATTGCTTCCCAGAGTTTTTACCTGAGTTTCTGGGGCTGAAGTAAGGCTCGTAACTACAAAGGTTGGGTTTATCATTACTTTCAATTAATAACTTTGTCTATCCTTTTAATTGTAATTTCTTATTCACTTCAGGGAACTATTTACATATATTTTCATATAGTTATTTATACATTTTAGCAAATGTAGTCATATGAAAATAGGGCATTTCCCTGACAAGCTTAAACCCGTTTTGTTATCATCCAACTTCCGGATCATTTCACCTTTTGCTTTATTTCTTGACATTTCTTCTGTTCTAAAGCACTGCAGTTTGTTGCAAAAGACATCTTTGGTTTCCTGATGTCCTACCAGTTTTGTTGAATTCCTCTAAGGAAAATTCCAAATGATAGTGAGCATCGCATTAATTTCTAAGAAAACAAGTGGGATAGGGCAATGACAAACTGAAGGAAGCCAGAAGCCACTGTCCTCTACTTCTGCTGCTACAGAACCGAAAGCATATTACGATTTACTTCTTCATGCCCTTTCTTAAGCATGTAATCCCAGCTGCTGAGACAGTCCTTGTGGCTCCAGTGGAAGTACTGACATGATCATGGAGAATAATTCAGATGATTTGTCTAAGAAAGAGTTTCTCCAGAGGCTCTAGGCTGAGGAGAATCATAGCACAATTTGTGATTCAATGCATTAATTTTGGAAGTCTGCACCTCTTGGAACTTAGTGACAGAACTGGCACTTTGCGGAAA
>JAOQGH010000062.1:32566880-32590716 GCA_025769975.1 Gallinago jamesoni | reverse complement strand
TTTCTCCAGAGGCTCTAGGCTGAGGATAATAATAGCAAAATTTTAACTCTTTTTTTTTTTTTTTTTTTTTTTTTGCATAACCAGATCAAATCTGGCCTTGGTAATAGTCAGAAATCATTACCATCTGAATTCTAATCCATGGCATATGTCATCGGGACTGGGTGGTCTCGCTATAACTTCTAGGAGAGAAAACCTCATCTCATAAACTGCCACTGCAGGTGGCATTTAAAATGGAGGTCTCTAGGCTCAGTGGTGTAAATCCAGCACTTTTCACCACTGTTGAATTCACACAGCATCTTTCGCAAAGAAAATGTAAGAGAGACGTTTAGCCTTGTATTTTCCAGCCCCTGAAAATTTCCACTAGCTGTTTACCACCATTATTTAGAGGAAGGAAAAAAAAAAAAAAAAATTTTAAGATGTAAATATTTTGTGTGGAATGACAAAACGACAAATATTTGAGCAAACCTCAGTGAGATGACCGCAGCCATCTATGCCAGCAGTCATGGGCCCCGAAGAGGAGAATGCTTCCAAAGATGCCATCTGTGTTTTCAGGACACACGTACAAATAGATCCGATTTCATACAACACAACAAATTAGGATTGATTAGACTCCTTCTATGTGAAAGATAAATAGGTACTTCCACATCTTTTGGCATTTCAAATGTAACTTATTTAGTTGACTAATAGTTTTGGAGACATTCAAACTATTTTAATCAACTTGAACCGGGCACTATATCAATTCACAAGATGAGCCTTAATCTATGTCTGTTTACACGCATTTATTACGTTACATTTCAAGGAAGCTACTGGCTGGCCATCTTACCTCACTTCTGTTTCAAAGTACCACCCAAACCTGGTCCACACTGCTGCAGCAGCAGCTAGCAGACATCCTTGAGCTGGCATCTCCTAGGTTTAAAATTTGCATGGAAAATTATAGCTAGCCCAAAGGAAAGCCCAACCAACAGCCACGATGGCAGGACTGGAAGGACAGCACTTCCAAGCACCCACTCAACCAGCTTTTTGATCAGTGGTGGTAGCTCAATGCAGGGCAGATGCAGCAGCATCTACCATTCTCAGGAAGCAAAGTAGGTAGGGCTGATCGTGTACGAAGAACCCCCCGACTTTGGAGCCGACACATTTTCTCTTGGCTAAAAACCAAGTTTTTGACATGAGAGGGCCATGATAGGGGAGCTGCTGTTTGCATGCAAGACTGATGCTGATGAACAGAGGATATTATTGCAGTTCGGTGAAAAGCAGATACTATTTTTACATTTGATTTCAGTGTATTTTGAATTCATTGTTTTTTCAACAGCATATAGAATTTAGGAAATGTGTATTTATATATAATAAATCAAAATAAGTGGGAAAGTGACAGAATAAGGAACTGAAGACTTTCAATAATATGTTTCATTTTAAAATTACAAGAGCACAAATGCACAAAATCCTAAAGGCCTCCATCCAACAAAGCACTTACATGTATACTTAATTTTAAGTCTCCCTACAGTCACGCTTTGCTGAATTGAGGCATAATAACGGTAAACTTCTAGGCCAAATTCTGGACTGAATTCAGTAGATGCAGATGTCTTTAAAAGGAAACAATATGTGTATGTAGAAAGCACATCTCTAGACACGCATCCCTGATCACTTGCATTCATGTTCTGAAATTGTCAAACGCATGAACATTTGCTTCCCCAGATTTAAAATCCTTGCCTTATTTAACACGGAGCCACAGAGGTGCTGTGTTCTGCCAGCAGGAAAAGAGTACTCTCTGCCCAGAAGACCTTACAGTTTAAGTTTAGACAGATGAATAGCAGGTAAAACATAGGAAGGGTGAGAATGGAGGAGAGCTGGAGTAATAGGCTCACACGGTGATTCATTATAGACATGTGCATTTTGTGGTTGCCAAGTTATAAGTTTTAAATATAGAAGTTTACTTTTATGTAGAAGTAATAATTATTAACAGAACACTAATCTTAGGGGGCTCTACACATCATTTTGACAATCCAGAGTGAATGGGAGTTCTGCCACTCATTTCCATAGAGTCAGGCTTTTATACAGAGTCTCTATTTTAACCCATGGGTCCCCAAAAGGGAGTGCACACAAATCTCTACAGCCCAACCACGCCTGCCTGACCCAGATCTCTTGGAAACATGGGTGCAATCCTTGGTGTCAGGAGGATGTGTCATTCCTTGCACAGCTGTAAACAGCTGCACACCGAGCAGCAACTTCTCCAGCCCTTCCTTATAGCCAAGCCTCCTAATTAACCCTGCTGTCATCCAGAAGCCGAGAAGGAGACCCTTGGAGAAGAAGAGCTGCTCCACACCACCTCACCTGCAGTTCTGAGGGGCTTTTCTGAAAAGGGCACATGGAAACAGAGTGGGATAGAAGTGCTAGGTAGGAAGTGTCCAGGCAGATGGTTGGGCTTGGAGCTCTCACACCCCCCAGGAGCCACTCATGCTGCACACCCATGGCTTGCAGAGGAAAAGGGATTTAAAACTGTCAGGCAGCAGCTCTCAACTATTAACTTCCAGTTTTGAAACAGCTGAGGACTGGAGGCTTTGAGGAAATCTGGGTCCGATTTTTATTTTTAGATAAACTGCCAGGAAAATAAATCACACAATAATGATTTTCAGTAATTTTTATAGGAGAACTGACAACTTGCTGTGGTGACTCAGTATTTGCAGGGTACTCTACAATATTGTGTAAGCACTTTAATTTCATCCATGATTTAAAGAATTCAAGGGATCTGAGCTTTGTGCCTCTAGCACTTTGGAGGTGTTTCAGCGTGAGGTGGGAAGAAGGTAGCAATGGACAGACTTTGTCATTCTTGTTGCAGCAGACACTTTTAAGAAACCATGCAGTTACGTGGAGTTAATATTTTTCTAGTATTTCAGAACTTGTACCCCCCACCTAAAATACATGAAATTCACTTATTAGAGAAATAGAAGCTAACCTTAACAAACTCACTGATAAAGTAGGAGTAACACATGGGTTGGTCATGCTCTTGCCCAGGTTCAGCAGACCTGTTGGGGAAGAAAGAAGTGATCATCTTTCCAGAAAGAGGATTCCAATAGCAAAATACCTTTGCAGTACTAGCAAAGAAAAACCCCTAAAAAGTTGGGGGGGGGAAGTTTCTTTATAGGCTTGGCTTGTTTGCTTGTTTTTTTTTTTAAACTTATCTGTCAAAAAACCTCATGTTAAAGCCCAAGAGGAGGCTGTGATGCCTCTCTAAACAGAGGCACAGGCTCCACGGGCTCTGAGTAAAGAAACTGGCATTAGTTCAGTGACCTAAACCCGGCTCCACACTGACTGAAAGGTCCATTCACAGGGAAGTTAATGCCATATCTTAGCCTGAATTACCTCCTTTTTATCACTACCTCCATGCTATTTAGATATAGATTTTTTAGTTAAATGTACTTGTTAAATTTTAATGTTCTTTTGAAACACTGATGAATTCGAATCCCACTCTACACAGCCTGCTGGGTCCAAAGAGTCACCCAGTGGGAGCAGGGCTGTACTCAAGCCATGCTGAAGTAGTTTAGCTACAGCAGAGGATTTTTTTTTATTATTATTATTTTCAGTACAGGCATGATGTAATAACCACCCAGCTAATAAGCTTTAGCTAGCTAGTAGTGACCCGTTTTAATTCTTATAAAACACTAGAGTAAGCTATGGTTGAAGTGGTTCTTCCCCCCAGACTGCCCTACTCTATGATCCGAGTTGCTCCCTCCCGCCAAGGCAGATGTTTGGTGCCTACAGACACTCGCTGGCAGCGAGAGACAGACCTGCCCTTGTCCAGGGGATTGCGCAGGCACTCTCTGCCCCTTTTGCAAAGGCAAGGCTGAAGGCAGCCACCACTGAGTACACACAGCTGCAGTGTATTTGCCATATTGCACAAACTCAGACTTCAGAGAAAATTAACTCTTAACGTAGCAATAATAGGAGCAGCCAGATATTATTTGGGAAGAGGAGGAAATAAATATTGAATTCTTTAGTTGCTAATGCTCTTTTGGTTGGGACAATGCTTTTTTTTTGCAACTGAAATGCTAGAAAAATTGAGGAAGCAGTGATTTCCTCTTGCACTCACAAGACAGTACCAAATATTTGTTCAACTGTGATGGACTAGGAAGTATAAAACGTAGGTCTGGAGATGCTAAGGCAAGAAAGGACTGTTAGATCAGCTATCACAACTTACACAGCAAAAGCGCTAGACCACCAAAATACTCTTGCATTATGCTTAATACTTACACAGCTTTTAATAACTAAAGAATATTGTTTAGGGATATCTTGCGAGGGCCTGAAGACACCAAAACAGGTAGAACCCATCACAAATCCCAGCAGGGAGTTCCAGTGTCTGCTTTATTTCCAATTTCAACTTGAGTTTTCAGACATTGGTTCTTCTGACACATTTCCTCCCTAGGTGAGAAAGCTCCCTAGTACCATGTATTTTCTTTCCATGAAGGTGCTTATACATTATAATTGAGTCACTTCTCAATCTTCTTTTCATAATGAAAGGTAGAATAAAACAGCCTGTGGCCTTTAGAGCACGGGCAGGTTTCCAGAGGAGTTTATGGAGGAGTAGAGGAAGTCTTAATTTGACTACTTACTATGCAGTATCTCGCTTTCCAAACTTGCCAGAAGCTTTTGATTCCGTTTGGAAAAAGCTATATACTCACATTAAAAAGCACGTAAGCTATCACTTCAGATAGCCCTTGGTCTCTCAGCCTGTGTTTTGTGGACATGAACAGCATTTATGACAATCCAATTTGGAATTGCACAGCAGGTCAAAATTTAAATCTTGTCTAAATCTAAAGCTCTAGTACTACTTTTAACAGCAGCTTTTGTTTCACTGAAGTGTTTTCTTTTCGTAGAAGTGGATTTTAACTAATCTTACACAGATTTGAGAAAACCCTTTGCAGATCCCAGTGTCGTTACAGACTGTTTGCAAGGGCTTGCTGTTGATCGTTGCCAACAGTCATTGATGGACAGGGGTGGCTCCCCCCCACCAGCATCTTCTGCAGCCTTGGATCTCTGGTACGGGGCTATTTTCTGGACACAAGAGCCGGTGTGGTTTTGTTGGTGACTTGCACCAACATATGATCTTGTTATTAGAGAAGGAATTGGTGTGGAAAAGGAGGTTGCACCCTCAGCAGCACATGCTGCATCCCTCAAGAGCTGTGCCTTGGCCACCCCTCCTGGGAGCCAGCCACTGCCGGGACAACGTGGCCCCGGGGACCACCTCCCGGGTGGCCATTTGCCAGCTCTCTACCACAGAGCCTTGTGATGGTTGCCCAAAACCCATCCCACTGGTACCCATCTGGGGCTGGACCCATTCTCCCACCTCTCACAGCAGCTCTCTCTGCTTGTCGCCCAAGACCCGTTTCCCTAAAATCTAGCAGGGAAGGCTTCCCAGTTGCTTTTTCCCAGCACCCTTGCTAGCCCTCACGGCTGGCTGGTGGCCTCCCCATGCGGGGCCATGCAGGAGTGATGTGACGGAGCCACCGCTCACCAGGGCTTGTAGGAGGGAAACACCACTGGGTCCCTGGCACCGACAGCAGCACAAATCCTCAGGGCCTCCCTGCCTGGCACTGAAGCCATCCCTATTATTTACGGATACCCCCTTTTTTAAAATTAGATGATTACAAATTAGAAGAGACATGTCCTTAAATCTGGAAGTGCAAAAAAGGGGTTACAAACGCGCAAAGTCATTCTTTTACGTGACCTGAATAATTAGGGGAACTGTAAGAGTCGCCATTTAAAAGGATTTTCAAAACACATCATCTTTCAAAAGACACATCAGTAGAAGGTCATCTGTGACCCCTGCATTGTGTGGGTTTTTCTGATAGAGTAGATAGAACTCAAGTAAGATGACAGCTGCCCTCCCATAATTAGCACGTAGGAAGCCAGAGCAAACTGAAAGCCACCCAAAATACCAATATCAAAGCACGCTCAAATGGAATCAGCATAGAGATAAGCACTGCGCTTAAATCTCTACAAGATGCTGCATCTGAGCTTAAAGGAAGAGGCTGATTTTTAACGCAGACACAACACATCTGTAATTATCATATACTGCAATTATTATAGCAGCAAATGCAAGTCTCGTACGTCGCAGCGTGAGACAGGACCGCTGATGTGGACGGGTAGTTTGTGTGGTCACGGTAATCACCACACAAGCAGGAGGGACAACCGTGTGTGCAGGTCCATCTCCCCCGTTTGGGAGCCCGGGCAGACCCCCCCCTCTGCCCTGTTAACCCCGCACCCAGCAACATCACGTCGGGGCGGCGCTTAGAAATTCAGAAATCAGGAGTGTCAGTTCTAATGCTCAGGGACAAGTCCCCTTGTCTTCTGGCATCTCCTGTTTTCTTTGAAATGACTTGTCCTAGATTTTTAGATTAAAAATAACGAGTATATAATTCATATATACCACATAAATTTTATATTAAAAAAAACTTAAAACCGTACCTACAGTACTTTAGTACCTGACTTGTATATTTATGTGACTATTGTTAGAAGTGACTAATTGGGTTTGATTAGCTTCATCATTAATATTCTGTCCATAATTTAACATGCTTCAATAAAATACCCTAAAGCAGTATAATGATTAGATTTCAGGAATATGTGTTTTGCAATTAAGTTGCTCTTGATTTTGATATGCAGATTAAGAAATGGTGGTCTCATTTAAAAAAAAAAACTGCCCTTATTAACTCAGCAGTATACTCTGAAGATTAGGTAAGAAATCCAAGATTTTCTCTTTGTATATGCTAGTTAAAATGTATTTCAATCAAGCATATGTGGGCAAATCAGATTTGATTAGTTTAAGTTCACAGTCATTCTATCTAAATGAATAATGTGTCACCTAACATTGCAAAAATTTGATTAATAGTTTATCAGTTAATTAAAAATGGGGTTTAATTTTTCTTTTTTAGGAAAATGCAAGGTAGATATTCCTTGTCTTCATCATAAATGCAAATTATTTCAGCTTGAATCTATTGTTCCTTGTTCGCTTCTTAGCCAACTGGCAAGAAAATAAAGCTTTTAAAACGATCTCTTTTAGAGAGAAGTAGTAAAACTTTGTTTGCTTACACATATGGCTGCCAGTTGTCTAAGTTCAAGCAGGATAATCCATGCACATCCCCATTCCTCCCCCAGGCTCTGCTGGGATTTCTCGGAGAAGGCCTTGGACTATTTTTGCTCCATCCTGCAGCAGGTCCAGGAGGACTCCATGAGCGACATGGCCGGGTAGGACCCACTGAAGGCTTCGGGGAGAACAGAGGAGATGTTGTCCACTCCAGGGAGTAAAAAGCATCACCGCAGAGGGCAGGGTTACTGGCAGCCCCAGCCAGCCCCATGAGCTGAGCTGGCAGTCCTCATTGTCTCCTCCATTAGACAGCCAGGGTGCCAAGCCTCCTGCTTCACCATGGCAACTCCGTGGGGCCATCAGCCCATCACAAGCCCAGAGGAGCACAGGGCAACGGGGGCAGGTGGGAACCCAAACTAAGGGCTCCCAAGGAAGGGAGTGGGCAAACTAGATATCCAAGTGCAGCTGCTGCAGGGTTGCAGCTGATGTGTATGTAAATATACATATATAGACATATACATACACACCCACTCATTCTGCCTAGCAGCCCTCCATCCTGCTTAGCCAGAGAGAGAAGCTATAGGTGGTGCCTGCACTGATGCAAGCACTCTATACATGCCTGACCCGTGTTGCCAGCTGTGCATATGTATGTGTGTATATATATATATATATATTTATGTGGTGTATGCAAGTGCCTACTGGGAATACACCTTCAGCCTCGCTGCTGGTGGGGCCTGGGAGCATGGAGCTGCCATAGCCTCATCTCTCTCCAGCTGTCAGATCCTGACAGTATCTATGCAGAACAAATTGGGAAGGAAGGGGAGGGGTGATTTACTCCATCTAAAATGCTTAGAAAGTTATTTACGAACACCAACATTAAATAAATGGTAGTGCTACAAAAAAAAAAAAAATCAAGCGTGAAAATTTAAAAACTGGCAAAGTTGAGGTTTCCTTCAAGACCTCAGTTTGGTTACTTGGTGCAGCCACATCATATAGTTTTAATTACATTCTCCCATATTACACTTTCTACAGGGTTTTACATTATCCAGTGCACAGCATGAATAGCACTCTCTGAATTAGCAAGCGTGAAACACGTACATCTACACATGACATTACCCAAGTACACAATTAAGACGCTAAGCAGAGCCTCTTTTAAAGATGCTCTTACGAGTCCCCATTCTACCCTAGGGAAAACAGCCAGGACTTCAACGGGGGAAACAGGGCAAGTCTTCCCACTGCAGGAAGCAGTCCCAGGAGGTGCCTCCCGTCACTGGGGCCTCCCACACTGGGACTGCTTCTCAGAGCAGCCTGTCTGCTCCCCCTGAGCATCGCCGTCAGAGCAGGTGAGGTGGGCAGGACAGTGGTTCCTCTGGTAACTCTTCAGCAGCTACCAAGGAAGTTTCCCTGCTTTTCTTCAAGAAGTCTATTCCTTTATTTTTGTCTTTGAATCTTAGTGTTAAAAACAGTCCAGAATGTTAAAATACCTGCTCCAAAACAGCCACCTGAGCTCCTCATGCATCTGGGTTCCTTCCTCTTCCCCTCTGGCACTGTCCTCCCTGTGGCTCATACACACTGCCTCCGGTGCTTGGAGTGTCCAGAACATCCTTTTTTCTTCCACCCAAACATTTCAACATCCCATCCTTTTCAATCTCTCTGCAAATCAAACTCCTTATCTTAGTCCTTATAATTGACTCTTCTGTTCCCTTGTCACCTACACTTTCCATACTTCATATCTTTGTTTGTCTGCATGAGGCAGCCTCCCAGCCCTGATGGAGAAGACTATTACCCTTTCTCCTTCTCTGTATAGCCACTATTGCTGCCACATCAGGAAGAAATCAGCTACTTAATTACAGCGTATGAGACAGATAAAATGCCAATTTCGCCTCCTATTTATAATGATCACTTAATTCTGCAGGCATCCCACAAAGAGCAGAATCTGCATGCTGGTCCCTCATATTTTCATATTGTTATTAATAATCTGAGCATGAGGGGGGTGAAAGACAGAAGAGATCACATTTGCTGCTGTACAGTTCTACGCTAGATACCGTAACTGTAGCACAACAACCCTGTTTGTGAGCAACTAAATGTTCCCATATTAATGAAACTCTGCAAAGTGTCATGCCACCCTGAGACAAGCAGTCCCTTCTGACTTCACAGGCCATCTTCCGATTGATCAAGTAGAACGCTAAAAAGGGAAAGAAAAGCCTTATTTGATTATCCACTGGATAAAAATGGAACAAAACAGTTAACAGTAATTAAACATAAAAATCTCCAACTGCAAGTGGAAATACACAATTACAGTGACATGCTCCCGGATTACATTAGACAGAGAGCTACGTGTAACCCTGAATAATGGATCCATCAAGAAACACAATTCACTTCAGCAGAAGCTAGGAGTACTCCGACTTCTGAAAATCAAGCCCGTAAAGACTAACACCTAGATAACTGTGTCCCTAAGACAGACAGGAACTAATTGGTCATGGATAATAATATAACATGCTTGCCCTCCGCCATTAATATGTGGGTATATTAATATAGCATGGCTTGGTAACGGGGTATGACTGGGATCTATATCAAATGATTATGTCAATGGCCCATTAAGCAAATAGTATATTAAACCAGTAGAAGAGCATCAAGTGTTTGCTCCATAAATGGGTATATAACAGCAGGTTTAGGATTTAACTAGACTCTCCAATGAATGAAATACTATATAAGCTGCAGGTTTGCAACAAATTTGCTCTACCTCGTTGGTTTCTATATAGAACCAGACACGAGGAGGCATTTTCTATCCTAAGATTTGCACTGTAGCCAATTAATATGAAGTATTTTCCTATGAAAAGCCATACAAACATGGCCATGTAATTCCCTTCTAACAGAAATGTTCCATTAACATTTCTGATAGAGGTCATCAATTCTTCTTCACCACAGTATTTTCACCATGTCCGGCAGTTCTCTGTAACACTGAGGACACCAAACATGCCTCCCATGCTTTTTTTTTCTTCCCTCCAGTGTTTGAGTTCAGCTTGCCAAGGAAGTTTAGTGATGATGAAAACTCCTGGACAGGAGCCCACGCAGCCTGGAAACAGGGCAAACCTCCCTTTCCCGTAGCGCCCCAGACGTTGAAAGGCAATTACCCAGGAGAATGAGGTTTGGCTTCTGTGCCCATTCCCCCTGAAGCCGTGCTACAAGGGCTTCCAGAAAGAAAAAAAAAAAAAAAAAAAAAAAAACCCGAAACAAACCAAAAAAGCAACAAACCCACAAATTCAAGTTGTAAAGTGGATATTTATCCGTTGAAGAATGTATAAAAATTGCAACGCTTGCCTAGGTCACCAAGCATCTATCATCTGGCACTGGTCACCAGCTGGACTAGACTGGGTACCAAGGTGAGAGGTGCCACGTAACAAGAGGAAAGTCACAGAAAGAGACACTTCCCTCTGACACCGGGCAGAGTGTTAACCCTGAAACCGCTCTGACACTGCAGGTTTTGCTGCATGGCCTCTGCCAGTGACCTCCTGGACTCTCCTGGCTTCTCACTGTGGCTTTCAAGGGGACCTTCACAAGATGCTGGGCAGCCCCGAGCATTCCAGCCCTCAGCTGCAAACCAACTGCCAAGGAAACTCCTTCCACCTTATAAAGAAAACACGGGGCCATTCTTCAAACAAACAGAAAGAAACTACAGTTAAATTCTAAAAAAGCTTTTGGCGTGTCCCCGTGTCCTGACCCACCATTGGAGCGCAGGGCTGATGTCCTTCAGCCTGCAGCCACGTCCCAGCAGCAGTCACTGCCCATCAGCGCCCGCCCAACCTGCCCATCCTGTATACAATATCAAGAGTCACCTTTTCTGTGTATCCTTTAACAAGCTCATGTAAATAAAAAACCATGTGGGATTGATAGAGACTATTACCCTATAACAAAGACTTCAAAAACTGACATGGGGAGGAGGTGCGGAACCCAAGGTTCAACTCAGTTATTATAAACTAAGAAGGAATTCAAAAATAAACTACCAAGTCATTTGCTACAAGCTGCAGCTGGGGGCTGGGGCCACATCTCCTGCCCCTGCACAAGCCAAGGAGGAACAGAGCTTTGGGGTGCACAGCCCCTGCATCCCAGGGCTCGCCAGCTGCTTTTAGCCTGGTTCTGATGCCCATCCCCAGTTTTGGGCAACTCGGATGCAGGTTCACGCAGCCTTTCCCATTGCCTCCTCCACAGCAGCTTGCCTCCCCACCGTCCCCAGCGTTGCCACAGGCTGATGTTCCCACCACAGAGGTCTCCTTGCATCCACCCACCGTGAGCGCTACCTTAGTGCCTGGCTTTCCGTGCACCCCTCCCGGGATCGTTCCCGAGCTCTCCCCTGCCAGCGGGCACAAGTTACTGCTGCCCTGGGTCTCACACGATGAGCACAAACTGCTCCCCACCACATGTGTCTTCTGTTCACCAATAGCACGGATGTGGCGACAGTAAACCTCTTTATTTTCAAAATGGTGACTGAATTCAGGCGCAGTTTGTCTCCGCTGCGCCTTCAGCTTGCTGGCCTCTACGAAGCGAGCATAAAACAGTCTCAGGCTCTTCTGTTCACTGTGCACAAGAGCAAAGTGCTTCAAAAGATGCAAGATAGTAAAAAAAAAAAAAAAAAATCAGTGCAGTGTCTTTTCGCCTCACTCATGCCTGCCAATATCACTTTAAAAAAAAAAATCAATAGATTGCAATTTGCATTAATTTTAATAAATTTGCATAAACACAGGCAAATACATTGAAGGCTTTGTCCCTAACAGTTTTTAAGTTATGCTGGAGCAAAATGCTAGCATTGAGAGCTCCTTGCAGGCAGTTGCCTTGAGAAGTTGGTTAAAGCAGGCAAATATTCACTATTCCCCCCCGACCCCCGACACACGGCACAGCCTGGGCAGGCGGCGTGGGCACGGGAGCGGGGACCCTGCGCTTGGGAAAACCAGGCACATCCCTGGCTATTCAAGGTACTACACACTGCCAGGTAGCCAGAAATACAACTTCACACAATTAGAAGTAAAGCCATCCTTTGGTGGTAGAATTAAGAGGGCCCAGACTTGGTTTATGACTGCAGCTGAGTTCTCAGGCTCAGATTTTTAGAGCAGCCTGTAATTACTGTTTCATTGCCATGCTTTGGAGCCCAGCATTAGGTCCCTGAGGTGCTGATCAGCTCCGTGCCACCTGCAGCAGATAGTCCAGGTGTGCACAGAAGTTTAGGGTTAGCAAGTCTTTCTAGCCTTGACTAAGCCTCCAGCTCAGATCTGTGAGTCCACCTTCTCCAGGCTCCCCCAGCAACCTCCAGCCAGTATTTCTCTTTCAAAGAAGTTATGTTTCTTATCTCCCAAATCCATAACTGAACGGGGGTAAGATTTGTTGCAGGACATTGAGATTGCTTTAAGAGCATAGGGTTTCCTGGCTCACCGTTGTGCTGGTCAACCAGAGGTGTGTTCTCTCCTGCGACGTAGCGGGACCGTCCCTGCAGAAGGGACTTGGCACAGGGCACCACTGTCACGGATGGAGTGATTGACTTCACCAGTTAGAGTAAAGTAGTGAAATACTTATTAAGGTGAAACAGTGATTTAACAGAATCAGCAGCAAGTGCAATAAAACCAGTAGTAAACGCGATAGTGTTTTACAAGATTCGATGTCAAGGCACACTCTCTTACTTACTGCAGAGAGGACAGGGTCAGACAAGGTGTCGGGGAGACCCTCCCGCTGAGTCCCCAGGTTCAGAAAGGACCCCCTTATTTTTCTGAACCCCTTCTCAGAGAGGAGTCTGGGTGCGGCTGGATCCAATCCTAGTCCCAGACTCAGTCAACGGTTTATGTCTAAAGCATTATATATGTGCAATCAACCCTTTACATTACTTAGCTGAGATTTCAAAGCTTAGCATGCTGTTAGTCACTCACCGAGAATGCGTCGCAGCGAAGAATCTCTCGACCTTGAGGAGCAGAACTTTAAGCGAGCATCCTCACAGAAGAGGAGATCCTGGCGTGCTGCCGTGCAGCCGAGCTCCAAGGGCTCTGGGGCTGCCCACTATTTATACAGTATATATATATATATATATACCTATAGTCGTATTCTCATGGGAATAAAATTTCTAGGTCCCCACTGCAGACAGTATTTTGACTATGCTGCTAGCCATCCCCTAAAGTCCAGATACAAGTTATCAGAGCTGCTGTTGTGATGGCCGTGGTGGCCAAGGCCTGAGCAGGAGCTGGGAGGGGAAGAAAAACAGAGAGAGCACACCGCCACAACCACACACTCACTGGCATGGACCAGGTAACACCAAGCAGAGAGGGCAGGGTTGGCGTTGAGAGGAAAATCCATGAGCTCCTCATCCACATCCCACACCCCGATGTCAAGTTGGCAGCTCATCGCGCCATCCCCCACCAGCAGCCATGCCTCCTGCCTCTCGGCATAACGAGTCTGAGCAGGAACATGACTTCTGCAAGGTTTTTAAGCCACGTTTTTCTGCAAAAAAGCAGTGTAGGTGACAGCCCGGCGTAGCACAGCACCCTTAAACCTCAGCAGTCAGCCACAGGCACCGCGCTACCGCAACACAGCCCCTGCTAGAGATTTGAGGGGGAAGAAAAAAGTTGCTGCTCACAGGCTCAACCAGAAGTACAAGGGTAAAATTGAAGCGAGTAACCACTTTTCTGCAAAACGTGCAAAATATCATTGAGAGAATAAAATCTGCAGTTGGCTGGAATATAAATAACAAAAATCTCACAACTACACCAAGGCCTTCAACATTGCAGCTAGACCAAAGAAGAGCAGTACATTGGAAAAAAAATCTTTTAAATCCTGTTCAGAGAAGCTGATTTCTGATGTGCTTCAACTCTGAGCTTAGAATATTTTTTTTTTCCCCCTGTAGGAGCTTACACAAAAATGACAAAGAAGGAAAAATATATAAAAAGCCAAGAAATAATGACTTTTTAATCTTTGATGATATCTACTCAGAGGGTAACTATCTGTGAGGACTGCAAAATTTAACCTATCATTTTCGTAGTGACAACAGAATTTATAGATTAAAGATTTATAGATTTTAAACATTTGGAACGAAACCATCTGGCTCCGCGATAGCCAGAGCCAGACTCAGCGCTTCAATAGCTAGAGCTCTTCTCACTGAACAAAAGCCAAACCTCAAGTCGTCAACAGCATCTGGCTATGATAAAGCCTTGCTCCAACACCAACTATTCCAAGACGCGCTGCTAAATTAGCAGGATGTGCCTGAGAAGCTGAAGTGCATAAAGGAGAGGCAGTAAGTGTCCTGAGAAGGCTGGGTAAGGTATTGAGCCTGTGCCTTGCTGGGTCAAGAAGAGGACAATTAAAGCCATGTAGACACAGACTGAAGTTTTTAAATCTTCTCTCGCAGGGGTCGAACACCATCTGGGTGCTTAGTGGTGTTTGCAGCTGGGGAGGAGGCAGCTCCTGGGATCAGCTGGTGGGATGGTGCCGTGCCAGGGAGGGTACCAATGGAGCACCAGGGAAACCACCTCCACACTCCCTCACCATCCCCATCCTGGGGTTGGGGACCCAAAACACCCCGTTGCCCAAGCCTCAGCATAGAAATGGGGTCTCCAGGGTGGCCTGAGGCTCACTCCCCACCCACCCACAAGCCCATCACACCACCCATTTGGAGGCGTCTTCTGTTCCTCAGTGGTAAGGTAGAAATAAAAGAACTTGAGACAAATCTCTGACATTTTATAACTGCATTTGCACTAACAAATGTAGACGACACATTTATTGACATAGTAACAACTCCTCCAGGACAACAACATTTTTAAAAAAGTGGAAGACTCAAGATAAATCTCCCATAGATATTGCAATGAATCTTACACTGACATCCTAACAGCTCCGATTCAATCCTCGAATAGGGAAGAGCTCATTAAAAATATCTTCCCCAGCCGCTGCATGGGGCCGATGGCTCCTTCAGCCCAGCCCCAGCGACTCCCGCGTGCAGCTGGTGATGCCAGACAGGAACAATTTATGGTTTCATGAATTTGATGAAGTGACATATAGACTCAGATTAGTACGTTCATAAGAATTGTAAAGGTTTCAGGCTGGGAATTTTGTGAACTACAAGTTTAATTGGCCCGCGATTACTGTGACTGCATATGCAAATTGGATCGGAGCAATTTCAAATGCAAATGGCCATAAATCGGGCACGCCAAACCTGCTGCGGACTCGCTGCTGCTCTGCCCGCGTGGCACACCACCAGCCAGCCCCCGAGCCCTCTACACCTGCACCTCCTGGGTGCGACCTTCGGGGTCTCGTCTACACAGCCATGACTTCCCATCACGACCAACACTGCAGGCTGCCCTGAAAAGTGGCCGAGAGCGACAGGCGAGGGAAGGCACAGAGTGAGGCATGGCCCAGAACATAGGAGGTGAGAGGAAGGACTTGCCACCCAAAGGGCGAGCCATCACCTCTCCTCCAAGGAGGCTGCTTCTTCCACCACGCAGCACAGAGAGCCAACCGTGTCCTGGGCTGCATCAAGAGACATGTGGCCAGCAGGTCTCGGGAGGTGATTCTGCCCCTCTGATTTGCACTCTTGAGACCCCACCTGGAGCATGGTGTCCAGCTTTGGAGTCCTCAACACAGGAAGGACCTGGACCTGTTGGAACGGGTCCAGCAGAGGGTCAAGAGGATGATCAGAGGTATGGAGCACCTCTCCTATGAGGACAGGCTGAGGGAGCTGGGGTTGTTCAGCCTGGAGAAGAGAAGGCTCCGGGGAGACCTTATAACGGGCTCTCAATATCTGAAAGGAGCTACAGGAGAGCTGGAGAGGGACTGTTTGTGAGGAAGCGTAGTGATAGGACAAGAAACAAAGGTTTTAAAATGGAAGAGGGGAGATTTAGATTAGATACTAGAATGAAATTCTTTCCTGTGAGGGTGGTGAGGCACTGGAACAGGCTGCCCAGAGAAGTTGTGGCTGCCCCATCCCTGGAGGTGTTCAAGGCCAGGCTGAATGGGGCTTTGAGCAACCTGCTCTGGTGAGAGGTGTCCCTGCCCATGGCAGGGGGGTTGGAACTCGATGATCTTTAAGGTCCCTTCCAACCCAAATGATTCTATGAAATCCCAACAGCTCACAGCTCACCAGCAACTAGGAGTAAACTTTATCCTCAAGTTTTCCTTACAGATTTGGCTGCACTTAAAACTTTTTATAAGTTCTCCACATTTTAGCACCTTTTCCCCAGGACAGTCCCTCCCTCCTTCCCTGGTCTTCCTTCAAGGCAAGTAACTCCCACGGTTACCAGGAACCTCAAGCCACTGCTGTGGGACTTAAGGCTGAGCCCTCAAATTTAGGGCCATTCGGTAGATTTGAACCTGAACTACTGGGTTTCCATCCAGGGCCTGGAGAAGACAGGAGAGGAGCTCAAGCCCTGGCCCGTGCGTTCCTGGCCAGGCAGAAGGCACCCAGCGAGCTCTAGTTACATCATTAACCCAAGTTTTCCTCTTGTGTATGGAACAGAACCACACGAGGAAGAATGCCATCAGCCAATATTGCAGATCCAGCAGCAATTCAGACATTAAAAAAACCCCTTTGCTGTGGATTCACACTGTACTTTGGTGGCAGAGGAGAGTGGCTGGGGCACGGGTACGCTGCGGGGCCCCGCTTTGCCCTTCTGCAGAGGGACACCCCTCAGGAGCAAGGGGGAGATGCTGCAGCAGGGCTTGGGGACACTGCAGAGAAGCCACACCAGAGCCGCTGGCTCCAGACGCAGCAGCTTCTGCTCTGTTTCCCTAAATACCTCATTTGCACGCTGTATTTGTTGCTGTGCTTTTTAATGAAGAAAGACTTCAGATCTTCAGCTGTGGACTTGGAGCTCTTAAAAAAAAAATTGAAAGGATAAAAGCCTAATATTAATGAAGAAAAACAGAGCTATGCAAGCCTGCTACAACTAATAACCTCTGCAGAGCTATAAACTGATAAAGATTTGCTGGTCTCTGGTAAGAAGTGAAGCACCAAGAGTTTTCATATAATACGCTCTTAAGGAAGACTCCAGCATTCAGTCTATCTGAAGAAGATGCTTTAGGCTCAGTTTCCTGAAGACTTTTGAGCCATTTATGGACCATTTCTGCATGTAAAGCAGGAAATTAGTGCACTAAAAATGACTTATGCACCAAATTAGCCTGTTTTCATACCCACAAAATCCCAAAGCAGCTGTATTTAACTCTGACCCAAGTATTCACCTCAGGGGTGAATTACCTAGAGAAGCTGGAGTCAGATGGAAAAGCATTTGCAGCTTTTGGAAGCTTATTTTACACGTTCACCAATAACTTCATTTTGTGGAAAGAAGTGCAAATTTGGTGCACATCATGCCATGACCCAGCGTAGCAGGAGCCATTCCTGTAGCACTGGGTCCCCACAGGGCTGCTCCACCTGACCATTTCTGTTATTTTCGTGTCTTTCCATTTTAGGTGAGCCCTAAAGATATATATATTCCAACTGTAAAAATGGCACCAGGGTACCTAGAACCTCATCAGCCGCACCTGTAGCAGTGCCACGCTCCCCCTGCCCTGTGAATCTCACACAGGGACGGGTACATCATAGGTCTTGGGATCCCACACCAGTCTCCTTCTCCAACATCCCATGCCCAATGGCAGGGGCTTGAAGGAAAGCTAAACCCAGGCCGTGTTGTACAGCAGCCTCCCAAACTGTGGGACCTTTCCCCATCCATTTTATGGGCCATTTACAGAAATGCAGAGATCCTCCCAGTTTCAGCAGGAGGAGCCACTCAAAACTTTCCTGTGACTGTTAGCCTTGGGGAGGTCACAAGCAAGAGCTGGAACAAGAATTTGCTTCTTTTGCTGCCTTTAACTGAGTGCAATTGCCTCCGTTTACATCCACAAGCTAGACTCAGCAAAAACATCCTGCACAGATGAACTCTACAAGTGAATAATAAATAAATAATAACAATAACAGTTTGTGTTAATATAGCACCTCTAATCCAATTATCTGAAAGCTCTTTGCAAATACTAATTAATTAAGTCTTGCAACACCCCTGTGACACAGGTTATTATTATCCCCATTTTACATATGATAAACGGGAGTCACCAGGACGCTGCTTCCCTGGAGCCCACGGTGAGCAGCACGGCCAGGGCAAGCCCAGGCTGGGCAGAGCCTGCAGCCTGCACTCCAGCACCACACATCACACCACCCTGAGAAAAGAGGGTCTTGGGGAAAAAGACCATCACACAATAACAGCAGAAAGGTGGGAAACTTCCCAGCCACACTGACACACCAGCAGAGCCAGCCCTCACACACTGCAAGCACCAGGCTCCAACTTGCTGCCTTCACAGAATCATATGGGGTTGGAAGGGACCTCTGGAGATCATCTAGTCCAACCCCCCCACCAGAGCAGGTCTACCTAGAGCACATTGCACAGGAACTTGTCCAGGCAGGTTTTGAATGTGTCCAGAGAAGGAGACTCCACCACTTCTCTGGGCAGCCTGTTCCAGGGCTCTACCACTCTTACAGTAAAGAAGTTCCTCCTCATGTTTAGGTGGAACTTCTTATACTCAAGTTTGTGCACATCTCCTCTTGTCATGTCCCAGGGCACCACTGAGAAATGACCAGCCCCATCCTCCTGCCACCCTCCCTTTCAGTATTTATAAGCATTGATCAGATCCCCCCTTAGTCTTCTCTTCTCCAGACTGAAAAGACCCAAGTCCCTCAGCCTGTCCTCATAGGAGAGATGCTCCAGGCCCTTGATCATCTTTGTGGCCTTTTGCTGTACCCTCTCCAGCAGTTCCCTGACCTTCTTGAACTGGACACAGTCTTCCCGTCCCAGAAGATTCCCCCCCTGCAGAACTGCAGATCCACACAGCAGGAAGATGAGATCACTCCTTACCTCTCCCACCACAAGGCAATAATCATTTGCCTTGGGCCCAGGCAAAACAGAGAGGCAGAGGGCAAGAGCTCCAGCCCCAAAAAGGCTCAGGAGAGCACAGAACTCTTTTATGGGCAGCTTTGGTTTCCTTCAGGTGCCATGAATTTAAGCATCCCCAGAAAAAAAATCTGTAATTTGTGACAAGTGCTTCATTAGGAAATGGCCCATCCCAAACTGGTGGGAGTGGGTGTTCCCCCACCAGTCCTGCCCACGGCAACCAGGGAGGGGAGGGGGGGCTCGGGCTCAGCACCAGCTCCACAGGCACCAGCACAAATCATCTGCCCCGATGCCTTTCACTTGCCTCAGCAGTTTCAATGCTCGCTTCATTCATCAGTCCTTTAAAAGAGATTCTAACATCAAGAAAGCAAATAATTTTTTAACTTGCATTTTATGAAAAATTAATCGTTAAACAGAAAGGCAGTTGCTGCTGGCTGTCTGCTGAAGGCAAATTGGGTTACTTTGTGTGTCACAGAATCACAGAATCACCTGGGTTGGAAGGGACCTTTTAAGATCATCTAGTCCAACCAATGGACAAAAAAAAACCCCAACAACAACAACAACAACAAAAACACACAAAAAAAAAACACAAACAAAGAAAAGAAAAAAAACCTACACACACCACACCCAAAACCAACACCAATCCACTACTAATCCATATCCCCAAGCACTATGTCAACTCGTCTCTTGAACACCTCCAGGGATGGTGCCTAGTCAGGAAAGTCAAGGCAAAATACCTCTGAAAATGAACCCTCTTCTGCTATCTCCTGAAAGGAAAACACATTCAAGGGGCTTTGAATTTGTTACGACTCTTTTACACCCACGCTGATTTAAAACTGCTGTTGGCTGGAGGAGCTGCTGCAGCTCCCTGGACCAACCATCCAAATCGGGGCGCTCTGGGCAGGAGCGTGGTTGGAGCTGTCCCTCTCTGTGCGTCAACTTACCCTGCCACCCACAAAACGGTGTGGGAAAAGGAAATATCTTACATTCCTGTTGTACCTTTAGAGGAACATGCTGGTTTTCACCCGGGGAGAGCACCACTGTCAGACCCAGCCCCGCTGCAGCACCGAGCCATGGGCTGCTCGGTCATAACGGGTGGCACCCCCCGTTTTGTCTGCAATGGAATCCATCCTCCCCGGGATGAACATCCAGGCAATAAAATTCGCGCAGCTAAAATGAAAGATGCTGTTAATTATTTTGGGGGACTCGCTGCCAATTCCTTCTCTTCCCGCGTTATACCGGGGTGAGCTCAGTGCGGCGCCTCGTCCCCCCGCTCCCCCAGCAGCGCCGTGGAGAGGAACGGGCAGGAAGGTGCCTTGCTTGAAGTCCAACAAGATAAGGCGCGTGTGCCGGTTGATTGCTAAACCCAGGAAAGATCAAACGGCTCCAGTGGAGGAGAACTGGGTACAGCCGCTCGTAAGCAAGTGCTGTGGCTAATTCCAGACCAAAGGGGAAGCAGGATAAGAGGAAATTTATGAGTAAGCTCTTGAAGTAATGAAACGAAAGTAATGCTGATTGGCCTCATTTACAGCAGTTCAAAAGCTGATCGGCGGCGCTGGAGCAGTGAAGGATCGACTCATAATCGCTTCTGCGGCAAGGAGCGGAGTTGACCCGCAGGGACACAGCTTGGGGGGTCCAGGCATGGGGGGCCACAGCTGCCTGCCACCCAAGTCCCCTCCCGGCACCACTCGGATGTCCCCATGGCACTGCCAGGGCACCAGCCCAGCTTCCTTGGCAAACAATGTCCACAGCGCTGAGAGATGACCAGAGCAGCTCACCAGCTTAGATTTCCTGCCTCTGTAAAATCACAGAATCACCTAGGTTGGAAGGGACCTTTTAAGATCATCTAGTCCAACCAATGAAAAAAAAACCATCACCAACCCAACAGTAATCCATATCCCCGAGCACCATGTCACCTCGTCTCTTGAACACCTCCGGGGATGGTGCCTCAACCACCTCCCTGGGCAGCCCATTCCAATGTCTGACAACCCTTTCAGTAAAGAAATATTTCCTAATATCTAACCTGAACCTCCCCTGGTGCAACTTGAAGCCATTCCCCCTTGTCCCATCATCTGTGTCCTGGGAGAAGGGACCGACCCCCCGCCTGGGGGGACAAAGCCAGAGAGCAGGTGAGTGCCCAGAGATACCTGCCAGTAGATGAGCACCATGCATGGAAAGCACTGTCCCAGTGCAGAGAGGAGCCTGTAGCCGGCCAGGCTTCGCAGGAGTGGGACGGTGGTCAAGGTCCCACCAAGCACTCGTCCTCTCCATGGAGCTCACAGGGCCACCAGGGCTGTGGCAGCCTGGGGAGAGCAGGGACCCTGTGGCACAAGGTCCTCCCTGCTCGCCTGGTGCAGTCGGGGCTGTGCTCAGTCACAGGAGCTGGTAACCAACAAATCAATTACTCTAAAGCTTATTTTTAGGATGAGGGACATTTCTCTCCAACAGTTCCTAGTGTGCTTACTCAGAAACGGGGCAGGGAGAAAGAGAGGCACATTTGTTACTAATCTACCTTCGCTTCAAGACTGAGTTTGACCCATGTCTGGGTCAGAGTTGTATGGGAATACATTATCTGTGAACATGGAACCATCTGGATAACATGCAATTCTGCTGAATTTGGACAAAACCATCTGCCTATAGGTTGCACCAACATGCTGATGGAACAGGCAGTTTATGGAAATGTTTGTCTCTTCCTGGCTGATGTACTATGTTATGACTAATTTTTGTAGGCCACATTGCATTAAGTCAGGATGTGCAGTGGAAACAACATGCCTGATAAAATCTTATGTGAGACAATTAAATGTAATATATACATTTTAGAACTGTGGAAAGAAAAATGTCCTTTTCCACCTACACGTTGATTCGAAGCCTTATATAAGCACAAAATCGCTGGCCATAAACCTGTATGGCCAAAACCACAGTGTTTCCAGTAGCATTTCTCATACCTGGGAGGAGGGGAAAAAAAGACAAAACCCAAATGAGTGAAGTGTTTCTAAGATTTGTGTTTTGGTACTGAACACAGCGAGCTAGTTTAGCTTAGTCTTTGATATGTGGAGAATCCTAATCCACAGCTGCATCAGGTGTTACACAGGACACATTGGCTGTGCCTCTCTGAGTCACTCCCGCTCCATGGGGATCGAAACCCAAACTTTATTCATATGGAAAACAAATCCTGTAAGAGCCATGTTCCTGTGGAGGCGTGGTGGGACTGGGTGGGTTGGCCAGAGGCAGGTGGTCCTCTCTGGGGTAAGGCTGCTTAGCGAGGAATTTCCCACAAGGGAAACTTGTTATTTTGGGGGGGGGGGGGCACAGGGATGGGTCTGTGGGTGTGGCAGGGAAGATATCGGAGCGGTGGGGAGGATGCGGTGTGGGTGCTGCGGGGAGGATGCGGGCGTGATGGGAGGACACAGGAGTGGTGGGAGGATGCCGGGGCAGCAGGAGGATGCAGAAGTGGCGGGAGGATGTAGGAGCAGCAGGGGGATGCAGGAGCAGTGGGAGGATGCAGTAGTGGTGGGAGGATGCTGGGGTGGCGGGAGGATGCAGGAGCAGCAGGAGGATGCAGGAGCAGTGGGGGGATGCAGGAGTGGTGGGAGGATGCAGGAGTAGCAGGAGGATGCAGGAGTGGTTGTGGGATGCAGGAGTGGTGGGGGATGCAGGAGCAGCGGGAAGAGACAGGAGCAGCAGGAGGATGCTGGAGAGTGGCAGGAGGATGCAGGAGCAGTGGGAGGATGCCAGGGCAGCGAGAGGATGCAGGAGCAGTGGGAGGATGCAGGAGCAGCAGGGGGATGCCAGGGCAGCGGGAGGATGCAGGAGCAGTGGGAGGATGCAGGAGCGGTGGGAGGATGCAGGAGTAGCAGGAGGATGCAGGAGCAGCAGGAGGATGCTGGGGCGGCAGGAGGATGCTGGGGCGGCAGGAGGATGCTGGGGCGGTGGGAGGATGCAGGAGCAGCAGGGGGATGCCAGGGCGGCGGGAGGATGCAGGAGCGGTGGGAGGATGCAGGAGTGGTGGGAGGATGCAGGAGTAGCAGGAGGATGCAGGAGCAGCAGGAGGATGCTGGGGCGGTGGGAGGATGCAGGAGCAGCAGGAGGATGCAGGAGTAGCAGGAGGATGCAGGAGTAGCGGGGGGATGCAGGAGCGGTGGGAGGATGCAGATTCAGCGGAGGATGCAGGTTCAGCGGAGGATGCCTGGCGGCGGGAGGATGCCGGGGCGGTCTCCCCGCGGCGGGGCTCGGCGGGGCTCGGCGCGGCGCGGCCCACGAGGTGGCAGCAGACCCTTTGCAATGCGGCGGCCGGGCTGTGCCGGGACAGGGGCAGGAGAGCGAGGAGGCTGCCGCGGGGTGAACCGCCTTCCCGTGGGTTTCCCTCTGCTGCGGGGCAAGCCCGCCTCGGGAACGCCTGCCGGCAGGGCGAGGGCTGCAGGGGAGCGTCTCCAGGCGGTAACTCGGGTTCCCTCCGGTGTGTGTGATGCTCGGATGTAAAAAGCCCCGTGACAAGCCCACCTCTGCCATCCATCCTCCCGGTAATGCTTCAAGGTACAACAGGGTAGGTTTAGACTGAATATTAGGAAAGAGTTTTTCACAGAAAGAGTCGTCAGGCATTGGACTAGGCTGCCCAGGGACGTGGTTGAGTCACCATCCTTGGACGAGTTTAAGAGTCGTTTAGATGTGGTGTTGGGGGATATGGTGTAGGGGAGAACTTTGTCGAGTAGGGCTGATGGTTGGACTCGATGATCCCAAGGGTCTTTTCCAACCTGAATGATTCTATGATTCTATTCTGCCTTCTCATGAGAAGGAATGTCACATTTTTGGGATCTTTTAAACATAACAATTAGAAAATTATATTTCAAATACCTTTCCT
>JAOQGH010000062.1:32480691-32559190 GCA_025769975.1 Gallinago jamesoni | reverse complement strand
ATTCTTCCTCATATCTAATCTAAACCTCCCCTGCCGCAGCTTCATACCATTTCCTCTGGTCCTGTCGTTATTCCCTTCAGAGAAGAGGCTTCTACACTCCCGCGTAGAAGCCTGCTTGGTGTCAGCAAACCACCACCACCATCACCACCACCACCGCATCTCCCGGGAAGGTGCCCGGGTTCACTGCTTGGGGTGGAAGCTCTAGCCGGTCGCGTTTCCTGGGAGGCTGGGGTGCTCCACGGGTGTTGGTACAGGGAACCACAGGGCACCCCGCACACCCGGGGGGCTGAGAAACACCTGCCTCCCCCCATGGGGAACCGAAAAGGCTTTCAGTGACTTGTCAGGAGCTATCGGGAGAGCCCCAGGCGCAGCTTAGGAGACGGTTGCTGCCCGTAGCCTCCCCACAGCTGTCAGATAACGCTGACCCTCTGCCACATGCTAATACACAAATGGATCATTACTGGAATCTTATAGACAAAGCCATTCATCTTCTGAGAACTTTGGGAGTGTGAGTAGCTATATACATATCACAGCAGCAAGATACGTAAAGCTGGCAATGCAAAGGCACAGAGGGAAGCACGTATAGGAGCGCTGAAAGGGAGAGAAGAACCGGAGCAGAAAGGCAAATCTGCACGAGACACACCGCGCAGAAGTTGCACATGCAAGTTGACCAAATAAGCCAGATCTTCAGGCAATTTCAGGTGAGGCCTTCAAACTATCGATACGAGCTAAAACCTTCAAACTCCAATTGTTTGGCCACCGATTTTCTTTCTGAAACACTGTCACACAGCAACAATCCACTCTTATTATCCGATTTGCACGTGCACAGGAGCAGCCACAGGTGGAAGTAGGTGGGAGCAGGTGCTGGTGGCTCAGGACACCCAGCCCATGTGACACCCAGGTGTTTGTACATCTGCCCCTTTATCCAACCAACCCCCCCCCGTGACAAAAATCAGGGGAGAAATCCCGCCACCCTCTTTTCACCAGCGCTGGTACCCTGGTTGATGAGCGCTCTAAGAACCCATTTCAGGCAGAATAGAAAATTAATGAGGGAATAAAAGAGGTTGAGTCACACATCTTACATCTCAAATATGCCTTGCGCAAATCGGCCTTGATGAATCGTTGCATGAAGTCTGGGCAAGGCTCCTCGCTGGCCAGAATACAGATAAAGCACGTGTGGGCTTCTCACATGTTAAACGGCTCGTTAAGGGAAAGATGCTGTTTATCCTTTTAATTCTGACCACACTCCTCATCTTGTTTAGACTCTGTTTTTCCCCCCAGACTGGCAGCTGGGAGAGCCCAGTGCCTGTGCACGGAGATCCCACCCCATCGAAGCCACGGGGTCAGCAGAAAAACAAATCTGGGCACCCTTCAGCCCATGAACACACATCAGAGCATCCAAAGCAGGAAGGATGTTCTCCAGCAGCGCCCCCAAAATGCAGATTGATGACAATGCTTCCCCTGTGAGCGTGGCCTTGCTGAGCCCAAACACGTTCCCCCGAGGTGCCGGATTTTGTAAGTTAGCCAAAAATGTTGAGCTGCCTGTTTGCTTTAAACAATTATATCAGCTCGGCAAGCCAAATGCGTTCCCCTCGCCTGCCCTCCCCACGCTGCTGGGCAGGGCAGCGTTTGGCTGTCTCCTGCTTTAACACAGACATCAGGGGGCAGCTGGAGAGCTTCCTCGGGAAAAGCAGGGCACAGCCAGGGAGGGGGGAGGTGGAGGGACCAGAAGCACCGACGGGCTCTTGGGGCTTTATCTCCTGCTGCAGCACAGCAGGAGCCCTAATACAGCGAAGCCCTAATACCCCAACCGAATACAGCCCTAATCACAGAGAAGCCCTAATACCCCAACCCAGGTGCAAGCCCTGGTCAGGGGTGGGTTTAAGTCTTAAATGCCAAGTAAAAACCAACCTGTTTGGGGAAGGCATCCCTTTAAATAGAAGATGACTGGTGCCACCCTTTATTAAAATTATAGCCCTAAAGCAGACAAGATGAAGAAGGCTATTATTGCTGTTTCCACCTCTCTCCCCAAAAGGGGAGCCACTGCAGAAAGAGAGAGAGATGAAACGATTTATCCCAGGTCACAGTGGAAGTTTGTGGCAGAAGTGGGAATTGCAGGGGCTCCCCTGGGTGCCCACCCGGTACATTAAGCACAAACTCAACCTTCTTCTCCCCTGCGGCGGGTCAGAGGCCTGGTCAGCCAGCCTCCGTACTGGAACTGTCCTCGCCTGGCACTGGGCTGCCCAGCAGAAAAACACTGGCTGTCAATAGCCAGGGCAGAGCAGCAATATTTATACCAGAGCTAATGGAGGCAAACACTCATCGTTTCCTTATGATTTACACGCCATGGCCAAGCTCAGCCGGAGGAACCAGTCTAGATCCCAGCCCGCCGGGATATTTTCTCATGCAAGCAAGAGCTCATTTGAATTTTTCCCCCATTCAGTAAAACGAATCACACAAACGTAGTTTACCCCGGGGCTGATGCTTGATGTGAGACCTCACGAGGCTGCTAGCCTGGGAGCTGCACGGGAGCACTGCTTGGACAAACCTGGGCTAGATGCCACCAGCCTTGAGCGAACTCCAGTGAAAATAAAACCAGAGGGCAACCTAGTGCCGGAGCTAGCACATACACGTATCCCAAATATTTCATTGCCACTATCTCCAGAGCCCATCTAGGCGGCCTTCTGGCATGTGGAAGATCAGGTTTGGGAAAGCCAGAAACGTACTGGGGTTATGCTGAAATGACTGTTTGCAGCACAAGCTGATTTTGAACAAATTTGGGGGAGGGGGAAGGAGTTTTTCAGTTTTACTGCTGCGTTGGAGGGAGTATGAGACGGCTCATCTGGGAATCCCCGGGCCAGGCAGCTCCTGGACACAGCAGTGTCTCACGTCAGGAAGGCTCAGCCTGCTCTGCAGGTCTCTGTTCCCACAGGGCTGGCCGTCCCGCAGCAGGAACCTCCTGCACCTTTCAGCCCCTAACCCGTAAAAGCAGCTTCTCAAGATGCTGCTGCATCAGGAGCCAATAGCCCTCTCGGCTCAAACACAGCAAATAAAACCTGCGCGTGAGAATACGCAGTGCTTAGAGAAGGTATTTCCCAGGTTATAATCATGTGAGGGGAGAACATAACTGTGTAACAAATCCAAAAGCTATTACACTTTTGTCTCTGATGTTTCCGCTTTCAAGCTAGCAGCAGGTGAGAGGACAGCACAGCTTGCTCTTTCCAATATTCAGATACAGTTTAGCATCAAAAAATCTTTCAGAGTGATCACAGTCCAGGAGAATACATCTAATTCCCTCTAAAATAATTTGGAGCTTCACTGGGTAGAAAATTGCTATTTCTGCTCCAATGCCAGAGAATTCCATTTTTAATTATAGAAATTTCTGTTATGCACAATTATAATATTCTTTCATATTCTCCCTCACTCTTAGTTCAAACATACTATTAGCTTTTTAAACCACTGCTATGCGTGGAGCAGACACGGGTCGCTCCTGCTGCAGAGGAATGCCATCGCTCATGCCTCTTCAATCAACTCAGACCCAATAACAAGAGAATGAAGCATCCTTTTTCTATGTTCCAGGACAAATTATCCTAAAAAATCAATGACTGTCTGTATGCAACCTTCAGCCAGATGAAATCAGAACAGAGAAATGTTATATTTCTTCTACAGAGCACGGATATATGGACTAATAGTGCCTGGTGGAGACACGGTGAGCTAAGGACCAAATTCCGTCAGCAGGCTGAGAAAAGCCACATGAGAATCCACAGCTGAAGTTGGTGAAAAACAGTAACTCTTTGCTACTCTCTGTGTTTGCAGAATCAGGAAATAAAGGGATAAAGTCTCATGTCCCAAACCAATAAACACAAAGTTATCTTTAGACAATTAATCACCCTGTAGAATTAATCAGCTGAACCAAAAAAACCTGTTTCTGAGGAGATAGGTATTCAAGGGCAATGGCTGGAGATTCACAGCTCAAATCTGTCCCATTCAGACAAAACGAGAAGACTCCAAACACGTGGGAGCTGGTCCAGACCCACATGCTGAGGATTAGTGTTTGTAAAGATACAAAGATGATAAATCAGTTGCTTTAATCCGCAGCTGCATTGAACAGATTGTTTCTGTAAGTTTAGTACCTGCTTTTTCAGTTCCGACCGGAATTTAGCACCTTGGCTGATCAGAATCGATAACTTTAATTGGTAGTTTAGAGCTAGATGCAAGGCACATTGACACTAATGAAAATTAGTTGCTTAATTCACGCAGGGGAGCGTGCCAGGGAAAGTGGTGGGAGAGCAGAGGCAGGCTGCGGCTCTCTGCGTCCTCTTCCTTGGGGCATGGCGGGGTGGGATGGGATGATGGGATGGGATGGTGGGATGGAATGGGATGATGGGATGGGGGCAGACACAGACAGGCAGCTGGCAACCACAGCAGCACTGCACTAGCCCACACCAGGGCACAGGGGAGCCACTCACGGCGCACAGAGAGCCGTGTCCTTGCCCGGAGGTCAGAGCATGACATGGCCAGGCTGCTCTGAAAGCTCCGGGGCTTTAAACACACCAAGCAGGTCTCTTGCTCCCCAAGGAGGAAACTTTTCCTCTCTCCTGACCGAACACAGACCACGGCTCCGTGGGCAGGAGATGAGGCAGAGCTGCGCCCACCTGCACTGGGGGGGTCCGGCAACGAGCTCCCCACTGCTGGGACACCCACCCCGTCACTCCACCTTTGGTGTCCGCTCTAACAGCAGCCTTTGCACGCCAAATTGAGGAGGCTGTATGCATCAAAACACCCAGTATCCTCCAATTAAGCTCTTTTGGTACGGATCAAAATTAAAACAGAGTCACGGGCACATCTGAAGCCCTGACTAGCCAGCAACTAAAGGGTCCGGGCTGGCCCCGTTTCCTTTGAAGCATGGCTGCTGGCTGTAGGTTTCTATAGTGCTCACTTGCAATTACAGCTCTTTTCAACTTCTCACTCTCTTTATCTTTTTTTTTTTTTTTAATTTAAAGAGATTGAGAGGAATTAAAAAACCCTCATCAATCAGATCTATCAAATAAAACTGTAGAGGTAGGGCCAGCTGCAGCTACACATGTCAAACTCAGCTGCAGATATGAAAGGGAAGGCTGTAATTCATGATTAGGGTGCTCAGCTTTTTGAGGGTTTAGCAGCCAAGATAATCCCGTTGCTGTATTCCTAAACTGGCAGAGATGCCTGACTCTGAGCTGGGCAAGGGGACCCCAGGCTGGGTCCCTCTGTGCATGGATCAGGACTCTGCCCTGGGCTTGCCACCTGGGCATGCTCCTTCCCATACTGCTGCCATGTCCATGTTTTTGGGGCATGTGAAGAACCCAAGAGTCCTTTTCCTTGTACAATACGTGTGTCTGAGGAGCGTGGATGCATCGGTTATCTCAGACAGTACGCACAGGTTACGCCGGTCATAAGAGTTCAAAAGAAAGAAGAGAATGATGGCAAAAAATTCTCATTGGTTTACACGGGTCAGTATTTTATCAGGCTTAGCAAGTTTCGCCTCATCGAGGCCTACTGCTGTTGAACACTCTTAGTTGAGTGGCAATGCTGCCAAAAAAAATTCAAAAGTGAGTAACATTTCCAGATGCTCACACAAGGATCTTCAGGCGTGGATGAGAGGTGCCTTGAGGGGACAGGAACTTCAAATGCTGATGAGGAATAGGTGTCATGAGCACAGATAAAGTCAGAGATGTGGCAGTCTTCCCTCTTCTGCCTATAATTTCTGTCATCACAATGTAAACCCCTGCATTCCTGGGATACAAGTGATGCCTGTGATTCTCCTGAAGACCTTGGTGGCTGCTGATTTTTGTGAAGCCCCTGATCACGACCTTTCTTCTGCCACAGACAGGTGTCAAAGGAGCACTCAGAAGCATCCTCTCCTCTCCCTCTGCCTTGCCATGCTGCTGTCCGAATGGCCAACTCCCTGCAAAGAACATCCCAGCAACCGCTGACATCTGCAAATAACAATCTTCTTCCTGTTAAAAACTCCGGGAAATTCAGGGATGAAGACGTGGTTTTGTGCATAACGAGATACACTCAGGGATGCAAAAGCGTGGAGGTGCTTCATGATAGAATCACAGAATGGTTTGGCTTGGAAGGACCTTAAAGATCATCAAGTTCCAACCCCCATGCCCTGGGCAGGGACACCTCCCACTAGAGCAGGTTGCCCAAAGCCCCATCCAGCCTGGTCTTGAACCCCTCCAGGGATGGGGCAGCCACAGCTTCTCTGGGCAACCTGTTACAATTTTCCTCACAATTATTTTAACCAAAAAGTTGTGAAAACTAAGAGAAAAGTTAAGGAGCTTTCCCACCCCTCCTGAGCACACGCACAAGCCTCGCACACGGGCTCTGCCCTGGCGTCTCCTGCATCCCAGCTTTCACAGAGATGCTCTCCAACTCAAAGCGTCCCAGCCTGCCTTCAGACAGATGTTAGAGCAGCACCTTGTGCAGAAAGATAAGAGCCTGGCATTCATTTTTCCCTTCAGACCACTACAGCAGCTTGGCCCTGTGGTGTGGCTGTGCCGTGGGGGTCTCCTGGGGCCCTCCCACACCTCCAAACCTCCATCCCATTCCACCCCACCCAGCCAGCGATGCTCGCCCGGGGACAGCTGAGGTGTGGGAGCTCTCCTGCTGCACCCTGTTGGACATCCTCCTTCCCACGCTCCTGCACAACTGAATGCAAAGCCTTTGATGCTGAAAAACACCAGTCGGTGGTGCCGAAACCACAGCCTGTTGGGTTTTCCACCATCCAGCAAACCATCCTTGACCATTCCCAGCTAGATCCCTTCTACCCAGGGCACAGGATCCCAGCCCAACTCACCCAGGTTCCCAGCAAAGCTGTTCTCTGTAAGTGCTTCGTCCACCAGCTTCCACCAGTTTCCAGACTGGACTTCACGTGGCAAAGGTTTTCAGTCATTGCTCCCTTCAAAAAAAAAAAAAAAAATCAAGCTGGTTTCTTAGGCTGCTGCCAGACCCTCGTGTCTTCCAACAGACTCCATCTGCTGGTTTTTTTAGACAAGCGACTCCTACAAGGACAAAATACGTCGGGTTAAATAACACATACTTCATCTTCTGTTTCCCTCAGCAAAACTGTGCAATTTTAGAGATATTTTGTAAATTCAGATTTATGATGATTATTTTGCATACAATGGCTACCGCAGTGACCACAGAGAAATTATTGAGGTAATAATGTATTTAAATAGCCAATTTTCAAAAAAATGGAACCATTGCAATGGATTAACATTCAAACCATTAATATTCAAACATATTAAGTCACTTAAAGGTTTTTTGTGTGCATGCACACATTTTGGGGTATATTCTCCTCATGATACGTGAAGAGAAGATATGCTTTACTGTTGACATTTAGCACATTTTCTTTATTGCTTTTCATTTCAATATGAGTTAAAGTGTTATTTGTCCACCCAGCCTTCCCTAGGACAAATGCCATTATTTCTCTTCGCAGAGGCAACCAAAAATTAAAGGAAATATTTTAGATGTCAACATTAAATGTCAAAAACCAATTTTAAGTAATTACTAATACCTTGGCACGTATGCATTTTATTCAGAAAAGCCCTGCTAAAAATATTCTTCTGGGGATATTCAAATTTATTATGTAGAACAACACAGTGTTAACGCGTGAGCTTCTATTTACTGCTTTGGATCATAGCAACAAAGATACCAATGGGAAATCATTAAACAAATATGCGATTTTTGCAGCATAATAGGTCTATGTTTGGTATCATTTGAGGAAAAAATAAAAAATAAAAAAAATCACCGACCTCACACCGACGGAAAAAAATGCAGTGATCAGGCAAAGTACAGCGAGGCTATAAATGTTAACAGATTTCAGAAAGTGATTTTATGTTAATTCAAATGTTAATGCTGTCCGAGGCTGCTGAAAGGAGCGCGGGGCTGCGGGAGGAGATAGACTTTGCCGGCAGGGGAAAGCACAGGGAACACAAAGGGCCGCCTCTCGGTGTGGGTGGAGGAGTTTTATTAATTATATTTCCTTTAGAGCCCTGACAATAACATGTCAGTAATCTATGCATTCTGTACTTAATTGACGTTAATGATTTGGCCGCTCCCCGGCCGTCGCTGGCGAGCATCCCCACACCGTGAGAATCCCGGCCATCTTGGGTTCCTCCAGCCCCACGGCGCAGCCCCAATTAAGTCAATGAGCGTGGGGGTTGCTGAGCTGCTCCTGGGATCTTCAGGGCCCCTCTCCCAGCCAGGTCCCACCCAGGCATCTTCCAACCCGCCCTCCGCATCCCCGAAGGAGTGCGCGACCCCCAGCGCGGCCCCGCACAAAGGGATGCATTCATGCACCCCCCCATGCTCCGGAGAGATGAACACTCAGCACACAGGGCTGTCCCGGCCCCACTGGGCAGAGCGGGAGGTGGAGGAGTGCTGGATGGTTCCCCTGGGACACCAGGAGCTGTGGGAGAGCCAGGGATTTCTCTCAGGCTCATGAGCAACAGGTGCCAGAACACACCCAGCCACCCCAAACCACATGTCCCACCTGCCTGCAGCTGCCCTGGAGGTGACTACACAGCAAAGTCAGATACACAATTATAGGTGGCCAATGAGGGGTCTGGAGAACAAGTCATAGTAGGAGAGGTTGAGGGAACTGGGCATGTTTAGTTTGGAGAAGAGGAGGCTGAGGGGGGACATCATTGCCCTCTACAACTACCTGAAAGGAGATTGGAGAGAAGTGTGGGTTGGCCTCTTCTCCCAAGGGAATAGTGACAGGACCAGAGGGAACGGTCTGAAGTTGTGGCAGGGAAGGTTTAGATTAGGTAAGAATGACTTTCCTGAGAGGGTGGTCGGGCACTGGAACAGCCTGCCCAGGGAGGTGGTGGAGTCACCATCTCTGGAGGTATTTAAGAAACATGCAGACACGGCACTTCAGGGCATGATCTAGTGCCTGGGATTGTTGGTTTGTGTCTGTTTGTGGGTGGGTGCAGTGTGGGTTTGTTGGGTTTTTTTCTTGTTCTTTTTTTTTTTTCTCTTTTTTTTTTTTTTCTGTGTTTGGACTCTCTCTCAAAGGCCCTTCCAACCATGAACATTCTGTGATTCTGTAATTGGTACCTCTCAAAACTACCCCCTACCTGGGTTGCTCTGGTGTCTCTGCCCTTGGTGCCAGCCAGCAAGGTGTCCCAGACTCCTACAATTTACCTTCTCCAGAGCCGAACCTTTCTGTTACGTCATTCCCAGGAGTCGGGGCTTCTGTTCAGGCTGGCTGCTGGGGAGCAAAGTCCGCTTGGCAGCAGGAGGATCCAAACCCACTGCAGCTGCCAGCACGGCCCAGCCCTGTAGCCAGCAGCAGGCAGCCTTCAGAAACCCCAGGAGAAACCCCAGGAGAAACCCCTAGTCTTACCTTAGTCCAAGAACACACGTGGGTTACAGCAAGGACAAAGCCAGGTAGCTCTGGGCAGACAGGCAATGGCTTCTTGGAACATTCAACCAGTGCATTTCTGGCATCTGGTACGTACAGAAGTCAAGCAAGTTTCTCCATGAGCAGCAGACTAACAGACCTGCTCTTGTGCGTGGTGTTTTCTTCCCTCCTTGGAGCTACTCTTGGCCTCTGCTCAGCCCCCTTCGATGCCAGATGTACATCACGATGGTCGCCAGTGCTGCACCCCTGGTTTCTTCTTCCCTTCTTCCCTCTTGCTTCCCCCATCGTTCATCCTGCCAGCACGGACCCCCCACTGTCACTTGTCCAGGGGTCTGGCCAAGCAACAGAGCAGGGTGGCCGAGCCTGGGCCTCTCTATACAGAGGATCACCAGCTCGTCTGCATACTTTTTCTTCTTACCTATATTAACAGAAGTCAGATCTTCTTGAAGTTGCACAATAGAAGAAGCCAACAGAGAGGGAATGGGGGTAAAAAAAACCCACCAAACCCAAACCCCATACACCTCCCCCATGAGACCACTTTAGATGGGAAATCAGGCTAAAAAAAAATAAGCACACTGTCACTGCAAGAAAACACCATCCTCTGTTGGGAGGTTTCAGGACCAGCCATCCCGCGGGACCACCTCTACCACTCCAAGCAGAACCGGGTGGCCCAGGCAGCGAAACATTCAACAAATTGTTCTGTTACCACTTCTCGGGGGAAAACATTTGCTTAAAAGCAGTCAGATGAATTTGGAGTGATCTATAGGGCACTTTGTTATGTTAATGACTGTTACCAACTGTCTCTTCGTTATATTAAAGTGTTGACTCATTGTCAGTTGGGGCGAGACAAGGCAGCCTGCTTGTGCCTTGCAGTCCTTTTGCACTCACCCAAACTACTCATGTGAAGACACTTTAATATGAAGAGACACTGTCTGTGGCCGTTATTAATCTCCTGACTGAAGCCCAGAACACTAATAAAACCACGCAGGATCAGCTAACCTTTCCTCAGCACACTCTTCATTCCGCAAGGTTTTGGCCAAAATTAAAACAATCTTCTTCGATCTTGAGAGCCTGGGGCTGGCAACCAGATTTCCCACACCAAGATGCAAAAAGGTTTTCACTTGTCCTCTACTGTGCTCAAATAACATTGTCATCATCCTGGCACAGGTAAGAGGGGATGTGTCCTGCGAGCCCAGAAACGTCAGTTTTAGGAACGTCAGAAAGCAATGTTTTGCAGATCTGCCTGAGATGAGACAGCAACTTGTTTATCCTCAGACTGACCTTACACCGAAGTGTAAAAACCCAACCTCACTGTGAGCTGCGTGGCCCAAATATCACACTGATACCTGGTAAGAACTTGGAAGATGCATGTTGGTGTGGGGGGAAAAGAAAAGGTTTTCTGTTAATTCTTGTCATGGTCAATAATTCTGTAACATAGAGAAAAACTGGGCCGAGGCGCTGAGCTGCAGAGGCTGGCATCTTGGTAGAGGATCTGCTCCAAAAAAAAAAAATATCAAAACACCTTATGCAGAATTATAAAATAAAGCCCCATATTACTTTTTTCTGTCTGATACTGTTACTCCAGGATTCAATCCAAGAACACCCAAACCATTTATCCTGGTTACACTCAGGGCACACGATAGGTGAACTCGTGTCACCGGAGTCTGAACACGAGAACCTGGCAAAGCACAGCTGTCCCTGCTTCTTCTGCCTTGGGGGCAGGGGAACTCAAACCCTTTCTGACACAGCTTTATTAGAGCTTTCCTGTCATTGCACTGGACTTCCAACCAAGCCACTTATTTTTGGTTTGACATGAGCCATCTTCCATCCGTATTTAAGAAAAAAAAGAGTCAATCTGAGATGTGTGCTAACCCAGCAGCAATCCCACCCGCTCAGCTCCAGGGCATTTTACATCCTCACCCCACCAACACACATGGTGGCTTCTTTCCGAAAGCTCACATCCGTGCATTAGTTACTTTGGACCCCTGGCCCTGCTGAAAAGAAAAGAATCCACCTCCGACAGAAGAAAATACAACATACCAAGATATGCTTTTAGTACCAGGAAAATCATATCTGTGGCTTGGCCTTTAGCTGCACGATTTTCCAGAAAATGCTTAGGATTGTTGCTTTTCCCTGTCAGGAGAATTGTTTAGTTTGAGATTGGAACCACATCATTTCAGTTGCAGGGACCTTTGTTGTAAACAGTTTGTAAAAAACCCAAACATTTGATCATTTGATTCTGCCTTTATAGCTTAGAAGTCCTTCAACATATGTGGCTGAATACTTCTTTTCTTTTTAAACAAAGTGAAGACCAACTGAAATATTGCCAGAAAGACACTAAGTGCATTTACATTTAGAGGACCATTTCCCCACCACAGCCCCTGCCCGTGAACGCACCACTCCTCCTCGTTCCAATGCTTGTGGAAACTTAAGAAAGCAACTAAACCCTTTTTTCTCTAGCCAAGCCCAAGTCAGAAACGTAACATTTGAGACTTGGAACACACCATAGGAACCCACATGGATGAAGGAAATACTTCTCCCTCATCAGCTGGGCCACCACAGGCTCTTCTCCAGCCCAGGAGCAGAGGCTGGTGATCACATCTCAGGGTGCGGGCACCAGGCAGTGGAGGGAAGTCCTTGGTCTCATGCTGAGGAACAGGGGATTTTCACACCCTTTCCATGTTGGTGGCAGCCTCTTGCATTCAAAGAAGCAGGTATTTAACTGAAACACCTGGGAAGAGGAAGAAGAGCCACCCCCAAGAGGTGCTGCTGCAATGTGCCCTGTCCAAATTCACAGCCTCATGGAAGGAGGCACTGTTGAGACCCCACCTCGAGTACTGTGTCCAGTACCACAAGAAAGACATTGAGGTGCTGGAGCAGGTCCAGAGAAGAGCAACGAAGCTGGTGAGGGGTCTGGAGCACAAGCCCTATGAGGAGAGGCTGAGGGAGCTGGGGGTGTTCAGTCTGGGGAAGAGGAGACTGAGGGGAGACCACCTCTCTCACAGCACCAACCTCTGCATCTTCATCCTTTCTGCTCACCAGCACTCCTCTGCCCCAGCCCCAGCCTTGGCTCGTTCATTTGGGGCCATTTCCTTCAATTCAGTCACAGCCACCACCGACTTGCAATCCTGCAGTAGCAGTAAGAGGAAAATTAGCACCGGATTCATTCCTCTTACTCAAGTTTCTCCGATGCCCCCAGCTTTCAGACCAAGGTGAGGTTTTGATGCATAGTTATGAGAAGCCTTTCAGGAGGAGGAAGATAATCACATGCCACCTGGGTGACTGCAGAATTCAATTTACTTTGCAGCGTGCTTTATGCTGGGTCTGTAGCTATTAAAGGCAGAGACAGCTTCCCATCGAGGAGCGGGCAGCACTGCACGGCTAAATTGCTTTCTGGACATTCCCCAGTGCCTCCTGCGCCAGAAGAGCAGCCCCACTGTCCTCCCCTGCAGCCTTCCCCCCACCTCTTAAAATTTTTCCCTAAAATTAGCTGCACCGTTCCTCCCTAGAGCGGTTTTCAGCCTGTGGCAACCAGTGCTTAGTTTTTTCAAGCTTCCCTAGCAAGGCAGTGCGCTCCTAAGACAGACGTAAGCATCCACATGTGTTGCAAGACAACCAGAAACAAAGATTCTTAAAGCAAGGGATAAAGATGAAAAAGCAAGCAAACAGTTACTGGCGCTGGAAAGTACCACTGCTCCAGCACATGATTGCATTCCTACCTGTGAACCTGCAAAGTCATGATCTCCACACTCTGAATGGGCTGCTCCCCATCAAAATAAAGCAGGTTGATCTTTTTTTGGGGGGGAATTATAAAATTAGCAGGTTTACCACCTAAAGCAGAACTCCAATTCAGACAGAGGCCAGTTGTCTGAACAGTTTCATTCATAGATATATTTATCTCTCTCAGATAAGTTTCCCACACAGTCAAGAACACACAGACCACCTGCATTCACTCAACTGAAATATAACTTTTCTGGTTCATACCATCTTAAACTGAAAGTTAGAGTTCATCATATCTGTAATGTTATTACAGAATAGTTCCTTAAACAGGGAAAAGTCACACAGAAAATGCAATCCCCACTTATAAGGGGTCAGTTACAGTCTAAACATGATTTTTTCAAACTCTTTAATTTTTTTTTTTTATTTTTTTTTTTTTTTTTTAGAAACAGTTGAAACTCAGACCAAGCACTGCAAAGTAACTAGTACTGAAGCTTGGCTGGCGATTCAGGAATGAAACCTGGAGAGTACCTTTCAGGAGGGTTAGTGTTTCTCCCCCAAACCCTAGTTTTGCATTTTAAATTTAAGGACTAAGTACCAAAACACATCTTGACAATCCATCCAATGTTACAAACTTCAATAATAGGCAAATGTTACATTCCTTGCTCTAGGATATGTTAAGACATCTCTGAACTGGCATGCTTGCTCAGCTAACATTTACACTGGTTTTGTCAGCACGGAACTTAAAACCATTCATTGCAACGGAAAAAAAAACACAAAGCCAGCAACACCAAATAATTTGCTTACCATTAGTCACCATAGGTATTTTTATTACATTAAAGCTTTAGCATTTATCAGAATACTGGGTCAGGGAAGAGCAATAGGGAGAATAACTTAAAAAAAATAATAAAAAGCAGCCTTGCTGGGAACTAATGTTTAGAAATATTAGCCATCAGCAGAGTAGAAGCTTCCTGAAATAAGTGTTGTAGCATTTAGGTTACCTACAGCACATGATGAATTCTGGTAGTCTCACAAAAGTTTTCAACGTTGTTGAACAGTCCTTCAAAGTGAACATCATGAGGAAAAAAAAACAAGCAACCATTTTTTACATTTATTTCTCTATTTCCCTTTCCTCCAGAACTATGACTTTCCAGAAAAACATCATACTATGACTTCTCAGATTCTCCAACCTTGCAAAGGTCAAGGACAACTCTTCCTGTAAAAAGGCACACACCATTCCAAAACTCAATTTTGTACATAAGACAATTAGTTGTCAAAGCCTCTGCCAAAATCCCAAAGCTTAAATGATTATGTTTCAAGAAAAGGTAGGCTTTCCCTACTGATTATTTCTTGCTATTAAGCATAACAATCCAGACAATTTTATTCAAGAATTTCCCAATACACTGATCATTAGAAAGAGTGTTGTGAAAGGATTCCCCCACATACTCGTCATGTTTATTATCCCCTCCCTGGCCATCTGCAACTGGCCAAGGGATATCCAAGTAGCCCAACATGACAATTTTATCTTAGTATCCAAAAAGGAAGTTTTAATTGATAAAGCAGTAGTGGTAAATAAATAAAGCCACAATTACTATATTATTCATCCCCAACTCCCACACTACTAGTGGTCACAGTCTGAAAAACCTTTGCTGACAATAAAAGAAAAATAGGAATATACATAAAACCAGCTGTCTTAGACAGCATTTTTATTAAAAATGGATACACAGAGACATAGCAGCATTTACAATAAAGAATTTTTAAAAAGGCATCAAGTTGTAAGCCAACCATTTGAAAAAGAGGCTTTGAAGTGTTGTCTTCCACAACACTTTTTGCCCATTTGTCAGCAGGGGACAGTGTGACTGCAGATTATCCAAAGGACAAACAGGCACAAAACTAATCTAAACTTCAAGCCCTTTTTCTGAACAGTTGGTCACATCAAGCATCACCCTCCATAGCAGCATTTGGAGCACTCTTCGGTGTTCTTTTAAGTGGCTGGTGTACTTGATCCATTTCTTTAAAATATTTTAATGTTCAATAAAAATATTTCAAATAGAAAAAAATTTGTCATGAAAAAGGTAAGGTTTCCTTTTCAGATTCCATAAAAGCTTATGAACTTCACTGGCAGCATTTCCGTAATGGAGCAAGAGTCAGAACCAGCAGAACAGGCACTTCAGCAAAACTGTCAACAGTTTCTAAAGTCATATTGTTTTCAGTCCAGAAGATTGTTTCTTACTACTTTGTGGTGGTGTAAGGACACCAGTGGGGAAAGGTGAAGTCCTATTTTGCTCAGCCAATATGGCTTGTTTTGCTTGAGCTTTGTCCTGAAAGCACAGGAAAGGGGTGGGGGGGGAGGAGGAAGGAAGAATAAATCTTTACTTTGGTGTATCTATGCAACAGATCAATATAATTCACTGGTTTATAACTTGATAGATCACTAATCTGGAAAGGCATATCTATATTCAACCCCACCCAACAGTACCTGATAAATCAGGGAAGAGTTAGCACAAACCTCAAGTGGTCAGTATTAACTTTTGGAATCTGATTATCAGCATTGTGGTACTTTTATATTCAAGAAAGCAAAGTTCAGAAGCAACTGAACAGGAAGAACTTTAACTTCTACTACAACTAAATAACCTAACCAGAAATAGTATCTCTCCAATCACTTAGATTAACTACAATTTGTTGGACAAGATTTTGATCCTCTACAAGTTTTCCATGCTAAAACCCACTCTTGCTCAACTTCTTGTCAACCACCATGACTAACAATCCACCAGATCAGTCTTAAGTGATAAGTCTATTTTCTCTTTTTCACCAGACAAGGTTATGTTACCTGTATTTCCTATAGAGAAAGGTCTGACATAAAATATTTGAAGCATCGCAAAGGGTAAAAATGTGCTTCCAATTTCTAGAGTAATTATTTGCCATTTGAGATGAGAAGCTTAACTTAGCATCACCTTTTTAAACTAAATACTGAACAAGTCAGGTCTCTTGCAAGTGGAGTAAACCTTTTACCATCTGCACACACTCAGTCTCAATCTGATAATGCTTCACTCAAGTTTACTGCATGTTCTAACCAAAGAAAAAACAATATGTAGAAGACTTTACCAACAGCTTGTCTTCATTATGTATATACATACCAGCAAATCCAAGCTGTTTATGTGCATCTGTATATTGTGCAAGTCTTCAGGAGCTATGCCTCTAAAGTGTTTGAGTTTGGAGCTTCCCACTTCCCTTATAGCCATTGCAAACGGAACCATCCATTTTACACATTCCTCTATCTCACACCATTCATAGCCTGGAAGATAAGACATAGGCTTATCTGCCTGAATGAAAGCCTAACATCTGTAAATTCATTAGACTTAGTTTATAAATGGCAATACCTGAAACTTTCTGCATCAACTCAGATGAGGAGAAGTGATACAGAGCTGAAGCTGCAAGTACTCCATAGGTATACTCCAAGCAGCCAATATCCAGCACACAGAGATCCAAGAGCTACAGGTAACAGTTTATCACAATTAATTATTTAATTAGTTTATCACAAGAATACTTTTTTCCCCCCAGGCGAAACAGCATTTGAAGGAAGGAATCATTCTTACCTCTGCTATTTGTACGAATATTTGCTGTGGATATTGTGGCAGCAACACCTCATAAAGCTCATTTAAATACGCAACTTGCATGTAAATGTTTAGCCATGATACAACTGTCAGTGGATTTAACTTCCAGTTAAGAGCCTGAAAGGGTAGAAACACACAAGACTTCAATATTAATAAAGAGTTCCTAACTTAAACCATGCAACTTTATTTACTCCATATCAGAAGCTGTAATTCCTCCGGTATTCATCAAGGCATCTTTGAAACACAAATCTAATTCTTTCCTGTACCCCCTCCTGCTGATAGGGTGGGGGAACATTTCATTTTGTTAGAACACTGTTTTCTAATTAGAAAGAGAAATTGCCTCTTAGCAGCACACAAGATTAACTGAGGCTCTCTGCTTTTAGTCTGATTATGCTATACTTTTTTAAAAAACTAAAGTAGAACTAGTTCCACTTTGAAATATTACCTTCATAATGATCAATTCCATACTGCGGATTTCTTCTTCTGTACAAGCTCCATCTGTAACATAGGCAAACTGGTGCAACTTTGGTGGATAAATTTCCTGAAAGGTAGGAGATCAAGTATTAGCTTGTGGAATAGGTTGCAACTACTCTCATGTGCTGAAAAAAAAACAAACCCCAACAAACAACCCACCACTACTTCAGCATCTCATCTCAAAACAGAGGGAAAAAAAAAACAGGAACCAATCCCCCATCCTAACTCATGGTGTTCTAATCTGTCTTTAATATACACAGATTTCTTGTTGAACCTTCCTCCTGATAGCTTTCACCTTTCACTTTTGATAGATCAGTACAGCATGCATTGTTTGACTACAGCACCACTGAGATGGTATCATAATGAACATCCAGACTTTTTTTATACGTGCTACAGAAAAGGGCTTTTATCCCTTACTTGAGAAGAACAGAATGAAGAATAATAGCCCTCTTAGAAGACAAACTGTAAGAACTTAAAAAGCACTATGTATTTTAATAGTTCAACTTGTTCCATTAAATAAAAAATAGCTCAGACCATCATCCAGTATGTACTCCACTCACAACAATTGCAACAAGTGGTTTCTGTATACAGCAGCCAGCCAAAAACTCATTTAGCAACAGCAACTAAAAACTTCAGATTTATCCTAACACTGAAAAGACTACACTTTAAAGATTAAAGAGACATACTTATGATGTTATCTAGTCTTAATTTTAGCCAATTCTATAAAAAAGAGAAGGAATTTTGAAAAGAAAAAAAGGAATATCTTATTTTCCTTTCTCCCATCCATGAAACTCCATGAAGCCTGCCAAAATGCATCTAGAGCATAGTAAGTGTGCTGTTTGTCTATTCACATTTTTATGTTTAAGTAAAGCTGGGGATACTTACCTCAAGCTTTGCTGCTATGAATAAAGAAGAGATACCAATAAGCTGCAATAGTGTTTTTACAACATTCTGTTGTGTTGCCATAAACCGATCAAAGAAATCTTGTGCTAAATAAAAAGTTTCTCTATGAAGCCTGTAGACTTCACAAACCTGGAGAGACATCAGAGATTACAAAGGTCAAGAACAATGTTATAGAGTCAAAACCAGATGCTACACATGCATTAAAAGAACCAAAACGAGCTAGACAAAATTCATATTGGCTTTCTGCTTCACTGCTATTGTGAAGTAACATGTTAAGTAAGAGCATGAGTTAAACAGTTTCCTTTGACACAAGACGACTGCCACTACAGCAACTCCCCCTAAAAGAAGAGATGAGAGTGAAAACCCTTTTAGGAAATGCAAGCATATGTTCTAACAATGTCACAACATCAGTTCCTCATTTTTGCAGAGATGCATCATTCCAACACCTCAAAAGAAAATTCCCACAAACACTTCAGAATTAAGAACAGAGACCATGCCACCAAGTCATTGAAACACAAGAGATGTAGTATATTCTAGATGCCAATAACAGATAGTGGTTGAGAGACACATCTGGTCTCTAAGGCACTGCTCCTTCCTTCTTACAGTGACTTTCATAATCATTTGGGCAGCTTTTTGCTGCGGTGTGACTTTAAGAAGGTCATCATGGAGTAACTAGGGAAAAAACGATTATTATCCCCATCAATCTAAATGAATAGCAGAATATATTGTCACTTTGTACGCTGCCAACTCACTGCACTATATTTTTTTTTTAAGTTTGGTGCCACTTACAAACTTTAAGATGAAGACAAGCGTCTAGGGCTAAATGTGTTACGCAAAGATCATGACAGTTACTAGAACACTTCAACAACAGCACACTTGAAATACTCACAAGCACAGAAAAGCTTACCTCCATTAGCCAGTCTAGAAGGATTGTTCTCATTTTAGGTTGTAGGAGAGGGTGCCTTTGCATATAAAGTTTATCCCTCACATATGTCTCTTCTTTGTTTATCATGTTTTTCCATACATCCTCTCTGTTTGCCCACCTAAGACAGATCAATAGGTTTAGTCTTAAAGCACAAGACAAAGGAAGGCAAACGAGCAGCAGCAAAATGGCACTTACCCTAGAACTGGTAAGGGAGAAGCTCTAGTTGGAACAGCGCTTAGATGTATGAAGTGAGAGTAATCAACACCAACTGGATCATCATCTTTATCCGGAGTAGGAATCAGCATATGAGCATTTTTGTGAACATTATTCCAGGATGGCTATTAAATGAAATGTGAGATTTTACACTATGCCTTTTAAAATAATCATTTTAGCTATATAGAGAAGACAAGACATTGGCAAGAAACTATGTCAGAGACTATGATTGCCTATTTAAACTCATTGAGACGGAAAAGGATCTCTGTAGGGCATTTTGTCCAACCCCCTTGCTCAAGCAGGGCCACCTATAGCCAGTGCCCCAGGACCATGTCCAGATGGCTTTTAAGTAACTCTAGGGCTGGTGACTTCACAACCTCCCTGGGCAACATGCATCAGTGCTTAGTCACCATCATGCGAAAAAAAAAAAACAAAAACATTTCCTGATGTTCAGAGGGAACCTCCTGTGCTTCAGTTTGCATCCATCTCCTTTTGTCCCATCACTGGGCACCTCTGAAAAGAGCCTGGCTCCCTCTTCTTTACATTCTCCCTTCAAGTATTTATATACATTGATACCATTTCTCTAAGCCTTCTTTTCTGCAGGCTAAACAGTCCCGGCTCCCTCAGCCTTTCCTTAGAGGAGAGATGCACTTGTCCCTCAATAATCTTCATCAACTCTTTGGCTGAAATCTTTCCAATATGTTCCAGTCTCTCTTGTACTGGAGAGCCCAGTACTGGACACAGTATTCCAGGTGTGGCCCCACCAGTGCTGAGCAGAAGAGGGGTGTTGCCTATTTTCACAGTAGAAAAAGTTAGCAAATAAAGCTGAAGAACATTACCCTGTTCTCTTGAAAGAGCACAACAGTCTCAGGGAAGAATATCCAATCAGAGTCTCCTATTATCATGTAGCATTTTGTTTTTACCAAAAATATTCTGCATGAAAGCAAGATACTAGACTCCAGGCAATAAATAAGCAAATGGAACTACAAAACCCAATTTGTGATTATAATTACACAAATACAAAGTAAGGAATATGTAGTTGCAGTGCCTGAAGTCCAGTTTCATGCAAAGCAACCTTGACAGTGAACACAGCAAAATAGCAGTTTACAGAATTTTTCTTATTCATCTTGCGGTGCTAAGATGAAAAAACAGAACACTTCTGATCCAATTGTTTTCAGAATAAAGCACATATATGTTAAGCTATTGCCACTAATGTATGGAAGTTGACCATTTCATATACAGAATATTTCCAAGCTCTGCAAATATCAGTCATCCAACACTTCACCTTTTATTTGGACCAGAACTTAAGTTTAGATTTACTTTTCTCCTGCTTCTCTGGTGTAGGCTTGACACAGCTCCCCGGGAAATTACTACTTGTTTTATTCTGTGGTAGAATACTAAGCCAGCCCTATCACATCTAAGTACATTAAAGTTTGGCATTTCTGCCTAACTGAGGTCAGCCATCTCACTGCAAACTGATCCGTTTTGCAGCAGTCAGAGGACAGAACTCCCTAACAAGATTCCTAATATGCTTAAAGAAAATTAAAAAAAAGTCAGAATAATCATTAGGTGTTAACAAGCAAAATGGTCTACATGAAATTTTGCCTCTTGCAAAGAAGGTTCTACACCTGATTTTTGCCCTGTCCTTGCTACAAATGACATAAATTTCCAGCAAAATGGCTACCCTCTAGCACCAGTTTCAGAAACAGAAACCACTGACTCAACGAAACCAAAACCACATTTCACAGATCTCTCACAGCTAAGGCTGCTTTGTACTTTGAGGTACTTACACACAGATGGGTCTTTTTTTTTTTTTTGAGTTCTACATGCAAATCTAGCATAGCTACATACCCAGCCATGCCATGTCTTAATTTGGGTGGGGGAAGGCAAAAATAGGGAATAGTAACTTTGTCTTAAAAATGATAGATTCCTTACAAACTGAAAGTTTGAATAAAAGCATCACATCAGCATTGCTTAGTTAATTTTTGTCCTCCCTCAAAACTAGACTTTAATCACACTTTGTCCTCCGATCTGCACAGCAAGCCCAGCTGCCAACAGCCTCTGGAGAAGTGCTGCCTTATCAGTTAATCAGCAAACCAACAGGAAAGCACTACCTTCTATATCTCTTGAAAGGTGCCTACTACACCAGCAGCTTCTGAAGGACAAGGTGCGGGCTCCACAGAGTCCTCAACCAAAACACTGCAGCAACAATGGCAATTGATTTAAGAGGTTTCACCACCCCCAGTCCTCTATAAGGAAATATAAATCCAGAATCAAGACCCTCTTAGGTGTTTTAAGAAGAAGTGAAAACTAAGTTTTTTGGTCAGATAATATGACTCACCACCATGACTGGAAAAAAGATGCAAGCAACAGAAAAAGATATAGCTTGGCTAGAGACAAGAAGGAAACAAATGTGCAGGGCCCTCAAAAGCAAGAATCCACCAGGAAGGGAGATGGGAATCTGAATTCGCACAAGTGAGGGAACACCATACCTCTGGTGTGGATTTGGGTTGAGGGAATAAGCATATTAATCAGACTCAAGCCTTTAAAGCAGATGTAGCAAGACAGTCAATCAAAACTATGAAACTATACCAAGAAACTGCATTATATCACACTGTAACTGTAAGGAAATGGAAGCCACCACTGAAAAAAGAAACAGTTTAAGGTGGGGAGGGTGTGAGGAAATGATGAAGAGCTTCCTTCGGGCTTGCACAGAGCCAAGCCAAAAGCAGGGAGCTGCCAAAAAGTGACAGATGTTACAGAGAATCTGTGCAGCCTAATGGAGGAAATCCTATGGTCCCGGGCTTATTTCTGAGGCAAATAGGAGCCGAGTAGGGTGCAAGCCAAAAATCAAAGGGGAAAAAAACTGTCTCTTCAAAGCTAGATGGAGCCCACCAAGAAAGTTTGGTGACACCCACAGTAATATTCCAGATACAGGAACAGAACAATTGATCAGAGATACAGATCTCTATCTTAGACCTGAGAACTAGACACAGATTGGGGAATCTGAACTGAGGACATGAGAAGGCTTATTAAGGAAAAGGAGCAGCAAGAAGGGCAGAAGGCAGGTGACCAAAGAAGTCCATCAGAGAAGTCAAGCCCATACAGCTCCAAAATAAGAAAAAGCAGGATTTCAGAGGTCCTTTAAAATTTTAAAGCTCAAACATTCCCACACCTCAGTTTCCTCCAGCACGTCATCATTCACTGATACAGCGAACGTTCATTTACAGACATACAGGCCAGACAAAATGGAGCAGGTAGTGACGTTGGGGTTACTGGTTACAGGCAGAGCCTTCAGTGAAGCTGCCAAGACACTTGGCCACCAAATCATGAGCTGGTTTCCACAGACCAGGGCAAGAAGGGCCGCAGGAAAGCAGAGCAAGAGGGTGACCCAGAACTGCATCCAAACAGCAAGGTCAGAGGATTTTCAGCATGGAAATCGAAGGCAGAGGAACAGGAGGGAGACAGGCCTGTTTGTCTCACCCTAAAAAGCAGCACCTTGTAAGAGAGACATTGATATTGACTAGTAGACTGCAGCCTCATTTTGCCCGTCAGAAAAAGTAAGACCTGTAATTCTAACTGTAATTCCACTTAGAGAATGCATTGTTTTGAAGTAATGGGTTTTTCTTCGCCACCAGAATGTGATTCCAAAATTAATAAACAGAAGAGAGAAGAGCAACTCATTATTAAGTTATTCAAATTCTTTCTGAATAGCACAGAAGCTTCTACTACTTTTAACTTTCTAAACAATATGAATATTTTCCCACCCCAGATTTGAGAACAAAGTCAAGCTCTCAACCTGGGTACAGCTGACATTCCTTATCTGTTTGTCTGAAGACCTGTAAATTGTTTTTTAGGGTTTCTGGGTTTTTTTTTTTTTAATTGGATCTTCCAAAGATAACCTAGATTAAAGAAACTTTTTGGAGAATATTTTCAAACCAGTTAGGTAGAACATTTTGACAACAGTAAGACCTGATTCTGGAAAAACATCTAGTGAAAAATTGATCAAAAACTACTTTCTGAGAGTTTACTCCATCTTCTTTTCACCTGAAAACATTAGTTAGTTTCGTTCAGTTCCCCACTCTGGATGGAGATGGCCATGTAATTTGCATCACAATTGTACAGGTGACTCTAATCTAGTGAGATTAATTTTGTTTTACACAGAGCCTTGGAAGTGTATCCATCCACAGAAAGCAGCCAGAATTAATATGAGAATTGCTAGCAGAATTACAGCAGTGCCAGTTCTCTGAAATCAAACACAGAATTTATGCAATATTCTGCTGTCACAAACCTGATGATGTAGCCACCCTTTCATCATATAAAGGGTAACGGCATCCTAATTAAGAACTCAGGCCTTATGCTCAACAGAAGCAAACTAATGAATTGACTATGAAGATACCATAAAGTGGGATGAGACTACGATATTTTGCCTTGTGCATAAACTAGTGTCAGTAAACAATTTATTTAATATAGAAGTCATGTGGTATAGGCTGCAGTGGATTTATAGCTACTTGCATTTTAGAATTGTTGTGCCTCAACTGAATAACTATCTCACTGGCTATTGTACAAGCCTGCTATACTGCTGCTGGAACCGTAAACATATTCTCATTAGTGGCCCATGGCAATTTATATCAGAGAATAGCTTGTGTCACACCATAGACTGAAGAGCTGCTGCTGTGCAGCCAAATGTTAGCTTTTTTTTAAACAGATCTGTAACAATCTGGCTACTTTGTCACAACAAAAAACCTTCTCTATGTAGGGATTGATACACAGGTACCCATTTTCTTTATGGTTTACAGACTCAAAGGGCCAAATCCCACAATCCCTTAGCTTTACTTGAAAAAAAAAAAAACACAAAAAACAAACCTTAAGTAGGTGTTTTGGGTATCTACTATCTAAATTTTAATTTATCTATCATTCCTGAAGTAACACTGCATAGCTACAAGGCCAAGAACACAAACAAGAACAAAAAATTAGAAACCTTTATCGACTTTTAAAGTTCAAGGTCAGTGTATGCAAAATATATTCGAAGTTTCTTACCACTGTCTTTCTGGAAAAAGGTACAATCGGGTCCCTATTAAGGGATTTTTAATGACACCTTACTCTGATGCAATAAACATGCACAAGAAGCTCTTGCTCAGCTCAAAGAAAATGAATCTTTTGGTGAAGGAGAGAGCTGTGGTGAAGGACAGGCAGCTCTTCCTTGTCAGAAGTGAGAAATTAGTTTAATATACTGCACAAAAGAAAGACAGAAGGGAAGGAGAGATCCCCTCATTAAATGCTCACCATTTGAGCCCTGCTTAATATGTTGACTGATAACTAGTATACGCAGTTGCAACAAGCAGAGGCCATTCCAAACAATGATGCCCATCTGTTATGGTAGCACTTTAGTCTTAGAACTTCCAGCTGCCACTTCTGGTTAGATGTGCCACATTATGCATAGCCTTGCGTACCAAATGAGTACAGTCTGTACTCCCCAATCGTGACTTTTGCAGCGTAAGTATCACCCTGCGTGTCCATTAGCAGGCTGAAGTCCTAGTGACAGTGACTGAGCAAGCATGTGCATGCAGAAAAAGAAAGGAGAGAGAGGAAGAAACCTATTTCAGAAAACAGGCTACTCTCCATTTTATTTAGAGTGGGCATCTCAGTGTACAAAAGCATAAGGCTTTCAATACCATACACCACCACAGCATCCAACACAGATACCAATAGCAGCTCAGGTTCAGAGATTATAGGAAGGGCACTAAGGGAGCAAGAGGACACTACTAAGGTTAGTTTTAACTTCATAACTCAGATCATTCTAAATATCTCACTGAGAAAACTGGCAACAGTCACTACTAACCTTCACTGCATTTCCATAGCTAAATGGCTTCACAGAAATTAGCACTTTGTTCTGCAGAGAAATAAAGCCTATTTTACTAATGCATTAGATTTAGTGTAAGCTTCAAAGCTCTAATCAGGAACCTCATACTCTGTCAGTCTGATAACGACACTTGTCAATAAGAATGGAGCTGATGGCAAAAGGAAAGAGGAATCTTTCCTCTCTCCCAGGTGATACTTAAGTAGAGACACGACATCTCAAAAGATGTTTCTGTTTGTATAAAGTGTCTTTGGCCTGCAAGTTACAGCACGTAAGCACATGACTGCACTCTCACAACTCTCTGAAGAGCTCAATACAGAGCTCCTCCACATAGGCCTAAAAGCATATTAAGGCTTTTGTAAGGTGCACCCTTGCATTCCCGGGACACTGGGATACACCATTGGATACACCGAAGTATTAACGTAACGTTTTAGAGTGACACAGGCCACACGTCTTGTGAAAACCCCAAAGCAATGTGTATGGCCTGACGTGTTTCACACTCTTCATCAGCCGGGGTTGATAGTCCCTCTCACCCATTGCTCTACAGCGTGGGGTAGCTGTGCATCTGCTGCACCACGTTGGCAATAATAATGAGGTACTGAAAAACAATAACAGGGTTAAATGAGATTAACAGGAGCGTGACCTAAAGCCAAAGCAGTTACCTGGTCTTCATACTGCTTTTTTCTAGTCATCTCTATTTTGGCAATTTCCTCATCAGGATCCTGCAAGAACTACAAATAAAAATAAAAAAAAAAAAAGAAAGAAAAGAAAAAGAAGAGGAGTAGATGATTTCAGGAGTGTGAGCCACAGGATGAGCACCCACTGGCCACCACGATGGGCTCACATCCCACCCCCCAACCCCCCCTGCAGACCCAGCACCCAGAGCCCCGCATGGCCCCCAGCCACCCAACAAAAGGCAGCGAGGGCCCGGCGGCGGGGCAGGCCCACCCCAATGCCCCGCAGGCCACCGCCGGTCCCGCCGCCGGGCCGGGCCCGCACTCACCGTGGCCACATCGGCTTTCCTCTTGCGGGCTCGCATGGCGCACTCCGCACCCCCGTCCCCCTTGGCGGGAGCCTTCTCCTCCGCGCAGTCGCTGCCAAGAGAGAAGAAGCTGCGGGAGCCCCGGCGGCAGAGAGCCCCCCCGCTCAGGGGTGCCCGAGGGCGACCTCGGCCTGCAGGGGCCCCGCGGACGGCGGACTCACCTCTCCCGGCGCATGGTGCCCGCCTGGGCCGGGTCGGGGCGAGCGGAGCGGCCGTGCGGGGAGCGGCCGAGCAGGCCCTGGGCCCCAGCCCCCACAAAGCGCCGCAGAGGCACGGAAAGGGCGGCCGCAGCCCCGGGCCGGCCCCCCCCACCACCACCCGCCCGCCCCGCAGCCGGGCACCCCGTGAGGCGGCAAGGGCGCCCCGTTGCCCCCTGCCCTCGGCTCGCTCCCCGCCGCCCCTGGCCCTTACAGGGGAGACAGGCGAGTGGGTATGCGGGTGCCGGCCCGGCGTTGGCGGGGCGCAGGGCGGGAGCGCGGCGCGGGCGGGCTCCGCTGGGCGCCTCCTGCCTCACGGCGCGGCCGCTCCCGTCCCTGCGCACAGCGCGGCCCGCGCCGAGCGGGACATTTAAACGCGGGGCGCGGGGCCGCCTCCCCGCCCGCCCGCCCGCACACGTGGCCCCGCGCGCAGCAACCCCGGGCGGGGCGGGGTCTGCGGGAGGGGTGGTTGTGGGGAGGGGGGGACGCGGCGCGGCGGGGCGCTGCCGCCGGGCGGTGGCCGGGCCCGGGGGAGCGGGGCAGGGCGCCGCGGGGCGCGGGAATCCCGCGGCGCGGGGGCCGGCGGGGCGGGGCCGGGGGCGGGGCCGGCGGCGGGGACGCGGAAGCGGTGGCGGCGGCAGCGCAAGGTGGACACCGGCGGGACGGCGGCGGGGGTGAGCTGAGGTGACGGGGAGCGGAGGGGCCCGGCCGCCCCGTCCTCTCTGCGAGCGGGGACGGGGCTGGGGCCGGCCTGTCCGCGGCGGGAGGCGGTCTGCCGCCATGGCCGGCCGCGGCCTGCCCCCCCGTCCCGCTGACCCGCTCCCTCCCTCCCTCCCTCCCCGCAGGGCGATGCGGCTGCCCGGGCTCTTCGGGCGGCTGAAGGCGGCGGTCGTCGGGGTGGTGCATGTGGGAGCGCTGCCAGGTAAGGGGCTGGGGAAGCGGGCCCTCGGCCTGGCCGCGGCCCCCGGAGCGAAGGCCGCTCCCCGGGGCAGCCCGTCCCCTCAGCGCTGCCCTGGCGGGGGGCGGCGGGTCTGGGCATCTCCCCCCCGGCTCTCTCTCGAGGCGGAGGAGGCGGGAGGCACCGCCATGTAGGGAGCTGGACTGGGAAAACCAGGGTTTGGTGTCGGCGGGCCCCCCGCTGCCGTGTTTTAAGGGGCAATGGTTAGGGAATTGCACGAGTGGGCCTTGGGATGGGATAGGTTTTGGACTGACCTCTCGGAGGGCCTGAGAGGCAAGAGGGGGCTCAGGCTACGGGCAGGTCTGTTCCACCCTGACCTCCTCACCTGCCTCCCCGGGGCTCAGGGCAAGCAGAGCTGCTTAGAGCCACCGACCTTCCCCTGGACAGGCCGGTGGCCGGAGCTCACCGTGCCCCATGCTTTCCCAGAGGCAGCCTCCAGGCGCCATGGCCAGCTTTCCCCACGCTGTGACACCAGCCCATCTAAAAACCTTGTCAGAGAGCTCTTTGCAGCCCCCATTTCAGGCTCTCCGTGCCTGGCTTTGGGAACCCAAGCGCCAGAAAAGACTTTAGGCTTGCTTTTAAGGGAAACTCATTGCACTCCCAACAAAACCTGTGCGTGCTCATCTCTGCCATGAAGCACTTGTACTGAAGATCAGATAGAATCAACCTTTCAGATTAGAGTTTAAGATAGCTTTAACTAATTTTAAATTGACTGGTGTTTTGCATAGGTGTTCTGCAGACCTAGAGGTCGGTCTTGCCATAGGTTGCAATGCATGGAGCATCACTAATGCAGGATAAGCTTTAATAAGTACAGTAATTACAAGCTAAGAGCAGACCTGGTACAATAAGAGATTATGGCAGATATTCCTCAAATTTGCAATATAGATTTAGGGGCTAAATGGTTACAGCAGATCTGTCAAGTTCAGCTAAGAAAAGAGGTGGTAAGACGTGTCACGAGGAGATGCACCAGCCATCCTGCAAGTTTGCCCTGTTTCTCCCGATTTCAGTATGCCAGTCTCTATAGTAACCCTTCATGAAAGCTGTTACCGTATGTGGTTTTGGTTTGTGCTTGTCCTGAGATAAGCAGCATTATTCTTGCAGGGACACCGAGAAGTTGTCTTCCATTGACCCAGATCATTGATCAAGCTTGTCAAGAGGCAGCAGCTTACAAGGATGCTGGAGTTGTAAGTTTTGGTTCCCTTCTTCCTATGGCAGGATTTACACAAAGCTGCTTCTGCATAGCCAATATTTTAGATGGAGTCTGTAATTCATCAAAAGCATCTTAAACCACACGGTTTAGGAAGATGTTTAAATCCACATTTTTTATTTTAACATAGTAAGTAGACCTAGGTTACAAAACCTAAAATAAGCATCCCATGCACCCAAAACAATTGAAAAAGCTTAGGTACACGTTTTGCCATTCAAGTTGCTTCAGTTGAATTACCATCATTCTGTAAGAATCAAATCAATTTAAGGGAAAAAAAAAAAAGGGGGGGGTGGGGAAGTTGACTGCAGCCTGGAGGGTTGCTGGCATTCTAGGTATCTGGCTGTAGAATGCTTCATCATCCACTGTCAAGCCACTGTATGTTTAGCTCTGGTTTCATGAAGTCATGGAGGAATGCCATGCACACAGATGAGGCGCTGCATGGATCCCTCACTCACAGGGTGTGAGATTGCCCCACATTCGTGTGTGTAACAAAATAGCACAGACTCAGGGACTAAAAAAGAAGCTTAGGTCCTTTTCTGCCCCCTTCAACCTTTCTATCTGAGCCCCTTGGCAGCAAGCATGACTGCTTTGCCACCTCTAGAAGAGAAGGCCCAAAAGGCCAGTCTCAGGTGGAGGCAAGAAGTGGCAGGTACTAGTGACTGAATTGCCATCGGACCTAAAGCGGTGTAGTAATCTTCATAGGTCAGTAGATTTTGACAGGGTATTTGTCCTTTTAAAAGGTCACATATGTTTTAAACATTTCATTGCACCTTGTCTTCGGGTGTTGATGCGCTTTTTCTTTGACCTGCCTACAGTATTATATACATTTTCTGGCATGGTGAAGTGGCATCCTAACGTCCAAGGCTTGAAAATGCCTTAAATGAAGAAGTAATCACTGCTCTGAGCATCTGTTTTCTGCAAAACTTCAATAACCAACCAGTTGAAACCTTTTTATTGCCATACATTAGAATTATAGTTTACAGACTGAACAAAATTGAATATAACAGTTTAGTCTAAATTACAGAAGATCAGGTCAAAAAGCAAGGCAAGTCACATGAAGCAGGTTATGAGCAGAGCACTAGTAAGGCTAAATTAGAAAAGAATCCTGAGAACAGAGTTGTTGGTAGGACAGACAGCTCTGCAGAAGAATGCTGTTTACACGGGCAGGCTCCAGTGCCCATGAACCAGATAAGCATATGCAAGATGTTCACCCACTTCAAGTAATCTCTAACTGCAAGTTGTACAGAACAAGTCTTTTTTTCCTTTTCATGTCTGTTGAAAGAACAGGCGTGCAACAGCTCTGTATTCTGTACTGTGACTTTATATTTTGTCTTTACAGTTACAGTATCAACATGAGGTATAACGCGATTTGATCTGTATCAGAGGAGCGGCAAATACTAGTCTCTGTCTTCCTGTGTTAGAGGAAGTGGTTACAAAAGTGATCTGTAACTCCCAAAGCCATTGCCCCACATTCCAGTGCTTGTTTACCCATTTCCCTTACATACTGATTGCACATTAATACCTGTAGCAGCAGGGAGAAAACACCAAGGGAGGGTACAGAAGCAGTTCCTTTCACATGCACCAAGCTGGAACGGTTTTGAGACAAGCTTTAAAAATCAGTACCAAGACAAAATTTTAAATTGGCTTTTATACTTTATCGGTTTTTCAACGATAGTAATAAATTGTAATAAATTCTGCTATTCCAGGTCTAAGCAGTTTACCTTTTCTCTTACTGCATTGCTGTCTCTGAACTTGAATATATTTTCAAACCTACCTCTCAGGTAGGCAAATGAGGTGAATGCAGTTATTCCTCTACACATTTAGACAAATTCAGGGCTTAGTTATGTTTGTTCTGTTTCCTGTAGAAGTCACAAGAACATCAGTATACATTCCACACCAGTCTTTAATCTAAAGGTCTGTACACAATAGTGTTACAGCAGTACGACAAACAAATCCTTTATTAATGTCATAAAGGTCAGAGATAATCAGGAGAGCTTCCATAAATATCAGTACAGTTGCCTAATACTTCCTGCGGTTCACTTGTTTAGTTTTTACAGGTACTTACTGTGAAATGCAAGTTTTCATGACAGATACTTCAGGAGCTTCCTGGCTTTTGCACGGAGATCACCACTCTTCCAAACTAACTATCCTGCTTCTGTAATGGGAGTATATTTGGGTTTCCTCTCAGTACTGCAAGCAAACTGATAAGCACTCTGTTTTTCTTGTAGAAAAGAGCTAGAAACTTCAAGGTTTTTTTTTCCCGAATGCTTTTACTGACAGTATTTCCCAATGCTGTCTTTAAGAAGATACGTAACCATCTCACTGCTACTAGATGTTTACATATTATCTCAAGTTGCTTGAATTGGTGTTAATATTTAAAAATAAAGTATATGGTTTTGCTCACTCAATATGCATTGCACTTCGAAGTAAATCTTAGTATTTTCAGTAAAAGGTAACTTGTCTGACATGTTATTAGCTTAACATAAACATGAAAGATTTGTGATATTAGAGCACAGTAATGAAAACAAGTGAGTGCTCAGTTAGGAAGCCATCTGTGCTCAAAATGTATATGCTCTGTACTTGTGTGTTGCTAAAGAATGAAATTTCCTAGACAAGATTTTATAAGCAGCAAGCTACTAGGCATTATGATTTCTACAATTTCTATCTGATTTCGCTTAAGAAAAACACAACAATATATATTCAAGTTAACTCACTCATTCTGTTCAGCCTGGGTGACACTTACTTTGTAGCCAGTTGCCTCTTCATTTCATTGATATAGATTACTTTACTACTAATTGCTGTTATGTAACTGAAACTACTTGGATAGCTGACATTAAAGACATAGATATACAAGTAAGACTATTTCTTTAAACAAACAAAAATGCCCAAGTTATAAAGTTGCATTGAATTGCAAATACTATGGGGCCTCTTACCACACAAAATTTTCGGTTTGCTTCTTTGTTGCTGTCTTTAGCAACACATTCATTGCTGTTCTGATCCTCCTGACCCTTCTTTGGGCTCTGTACTTGGGAGTTGCTAGTACCTGTCTTTAAAAAATGAGGAATTTCAACCCTATAACTCATATAACTACAATAATAGCTGGAGTTCATATTTCTTAGAGTTTAATAGTAGTTAAGACAGAATAAACTATAATCTCCACATAGAAACATTTAGGTAACTATCACTTGGATTACAGAAGTTACCATTTCAAATCTTAGCTATATAAAACAGCAGACAAACCTCCCCACAACTACTGCGTATAGCATATACAGGACAGCATAAGATATCTACTTATCTATAGCAAGGCTATAATTTCTTGCTCTAGAGATGGAGCTTTTAAAGGAAATGCTAGGAGGTGGTGCCTAAACACAGCGAATAAATGCTCTACAAAAGCACCTGATTTCCTTTATAAGGGACAGGTGAGTCAGGTGGTGGGAAAGGTTATAATTGTCCTGGTGTGCACCTAAGCTTGCCTAATAACAGGGTTTGGTACAAAAGCTCCCTTTTGTCCTGTAGGAAAGAGTGGTTATTCTAAGCTTGTAAAGCTTTGCATTGGTATGTACGTGTTTGTATGTAAAACTTTTCTGTTAGGGGAAGCACAGGGGTTAGAGTTGCATGAGGTAAGTTACATGAGGTAGATGCTGAGTTAAAGCTTGTATGATTGTTGTACCTGTTGTGGTTTATAGGGTTGTGACTATTTTTGAGGCTTGTCTGCTGTGATATGTGTGCATGCTGCTGAAGTGTTTTAAGAGGTCATTTCTGTAAGTGGGATAAAGCAAAGGAAATTATTTTTCTATATAATCAGAGAGCTATTTAAGTGACCTATTTTCTAGTAGCTAACTGTGGTACAAGAGGCACTTTACACGTATGTAGCACTTCAGAAGTCATTCAAAGAAAAAAGGAAATATATTGTTTGAGAATTACTTATAATAAGGCTATTATATAGAAGCAACACTTAAACCGTCTTAATTTTCAATGGAAAAGGAACACAAAAGGTACATGTTAGTTTTATCTTGTACTATCTAAATAAATTCTAATTGGAGGGTATAATATAGTAGATGTTCCCATAGACTTCTGAACTATAAGCTTAAGTTCCAAGAACTTTAATTTAGCTTAGCTGTTTCCTTTCCACCATTTTAATTAGCTGTCTGATAGTACTGGTCTGTTTTACATACATATCAATTCAGTAAACACAGAAATCTGTGGTGTTATATTTTTATATAAAATATGAAAGAAAGCTTTGAGTTAATGCATCTGTAACTCAGCTCTCTGTATTGCAGAACATATGTTGTTCTTTTTTAATTAAACAAAACATAATATGCAAAAGAACATAGTCTATCGGATGGTACAAAAAGAATAACACATTATTACAGTAATACCAAAAATATTCACTGTAACTGTGGACCTTAAAGCCATAGGAAGAGACAACTGCTGAAAAGTGAATATAGTAAGTTTAAAGCAAAAGAGAGAAATGTTGTAACCCTCCCATATGCCTGCATTTTGAATTAGAATTCAATCAGATACTTTTTATGCACAGTAGTATGGCTAGGGTTTCTAGTTAATTTTTAAATGAATTAATTCATTAATGTATCTAATGGAATAATTTGCTTTTATGCAAATCCTGAGCTGTCAAAGTAGTAGCAACTCATGGAAAGCTCAGTTTCACTGCAGAATTCCTGTGGAATTCTGCTAGCCTGTTCTGCTTTTTCAGCTACTAGTGTGGCTTTTCTGAAACCCTGTTCCCAGGCACCTTTCTTCACCTGTGTCCTGTTGAGGTTGATTTTTGGCTTATGTCCTGATATCCTTCCAGAGAAAGAAATTAAAAGTTTGTGATTTTTTTTCATTTCTGAAAATTCTGCAGGTTTTTTGGGGACTGGTTGTCACCTCCCATCACACGTAGAGAAGCATGGATGTTAAATTATATATTTAATTTGACTTAGAAATAAAATCAAGGACAGATGTTTTGGTTATTTGTCATATCTGGTTTTCCTTTGCCTAGTTGAGGTTTTCTTGGACTGTAACTCTGTAATTAAATATGCTGATGAGTGGCACCAAATAGCACATAGATCTAATGTTGGGTGCTCATAATATTTGGTCACTTTTCCCATTAATAGGTTGTGTCCTTTTGTTTTTAAGGTAGCATGCATTTTGTATATTTAAATACTCATCTGTAAGTCATTTGGCAACGCAGCTCTACCCAGTGCACAGAATGTACGTGGGTCGTGTGCTTGGGATGGCCATATTCTTCTGCCAGATCATTTCCATTCTCAGTTTTCCCCATCCTCCGTGTTTGATGTTCATTTATGATGTCAGTGGCTTAGCCTGTAATTCAGCCGTTAAATGCTGACTGCATTTTATATACTGTCTTGTCTTTTACTGCCAAAAGGGCTTCTACAATACAACAAAGATTAAAGAAGCGTTACATATGAAAGTTTTTTAAAAAGGAAACCTTTTTTTTTTTCCCTTCCTGATTCTTTAGATTATTATTAACCAAACTTCTTTGTTTAATCTCTAGTTGTATTTTTTCCACAAATGTTATTCTTTCTATTCTAGTTCAGCTACAATATCTTTGAAATGTAGAGCTCTCATTTTAAAGGATTAAGATGTGTGATAAAACTCCAGAGAGAGTGGAATTTATTTTCTATATATACAATTAATTTGTCTATTAAACTTTTGTATTTTTAGACTGAAGCAGGTGAGAAATTTCTAGCTTCTTTTAAGATTTTCACTGCAAACGCAAAACATCAGGCTTGAAATATGTTTCAAGGCTATACTTTTACTCTTTGTTATCGGTCCTTGACAAAATTATATATGATTTGCTGTTGTTGAAAACTTTCTAGTATATACTATACAATGATTGGAAAAGTACAAGGTACTGGATAATGTATAAAGATTTTCAATAAATTGCATGAATTATATCAGCAGAGTATTTTATCATCATTCCATTGTTTGCTAGGAGTATGTCTGTGTGGAGTGAGAGGTATAGTAGATAATAAATAGCAATATCTTCCTTCAAGTAATTCTGAATCCAGAATGGAAGAAATATCAATAATTAATACTATGGTATTAGGCACACTGCAAATAGGCACAATAATAGTCAAACAAAAAATCCTTTATTTATCCAAAATAACACTTATTTTCTGACATTAATTGAATTGAAAATTGCCTTGATTATCTCTAAATCCAAACATACTCGATATCCTATATTCCACTTGGATAATTGTAGTTTGACTTTACACTGTTTTAATGAGGTGTAAGATTTAACTCATTTGCCTGTAGCTCGCATTTTAGGATGGATCAAAGAAACCAAATAGATGAATGTATAGCTAAAACGAAAGCACCTTTATAAGTGGTTGTTTGCATCACCACAATGTACTGTAGATCATCTTTCCTTTGAAAGGAAGCTTTTAAACTCGTGTGTCCTTTAATACAAGCCAGCATAACGGTAAACTAAACTAGCCTTTTTTTTTCTTTTTTTTTTAAGCTCCTTTTTTTTCCCCAGTTTAATCATGTTTCTTCATAATAATCTCCACAGGATGGCTTGATAGTAGAAAACATGCATGACCTCCCTTACACGTTGTGTCCTGGGCCTGAGGTGACGGCAGCGATGACAGCCATTAGCGCTGCGGTGAGACAGACCTGTCCCCGGCTGGCGCTGGGCATCCAGATCCTGAGCGCCGCCAACCAACAGGCGGTGGCCGTAGCTCTGGCTGCAGGTAATAGAAGTGACTCGGTGGTTATTACTGTTGGTTTGCCGTGGCATTTACTCCCTGCAAATTGTGCTTTGTACTAACACAGATACTATGAAAAATGAGACATGAAAAGCTCACTGTACCCTGAAAAAGCAGAAATTAGATTTTGAGGAAGATGCCTGCTTGATTATAATAGATGATACTTGTACACGGCTTCAGTTGGAGGCAGCTAAAAATCCCAAGGCCGCTGCTGCAGCTTTCTAGGTGAAACCTGTCTAAATATAATGATTAGTTTAAACCTACTCATGTCTAAAAGCCACCTTTGGTGTAACTCTATTTACTTCAGTTAAATTATATTTGAGGATCAATTTAACCCACTGTGGTTAAGTATCCTGTTTCAGCATCTAATTATATGTTGTTGCTACTACTGCTATCCATTAAAACTAAGTTTTCATTGCCTTCTTTTAATGAGTGGATAGAATGAAGCTTTTTATATAATAACAAAAAATTGAGTGTACAGCTAGCCAAGCCACTTAAAATTAAATTGCATTTGGGGGAATTAAATATAAATTAATCTATCTTTATTGCATGAATCCTAGACTTGCTCACCTTTCTGCTCCTACTGCTTGCTGAAACAATTTTAGTTTTTCATATATAACATTCCATGATTTAAATATGGAGGCTGGTTTAATATGGAAGGCTTGTACTTCCTAAATACTTCATAAATTAAGGTTTAATGCCTGGTCTTGCCCAAATTGCATATGTGATTACAATAAGGTAGCACATTTTTGAACGTACAAATTCTATAAAGAGGCAGAATTTTGTAAGAAGGCAAAACTATAAGATGCTGGTGTTAATTGACAACCATACTTCAGATAAAATAATGTAGGCTAATTTATCAGCAGTGGCAGTTTTAACTATCTTGAATATGTTTTAAAAGTCTTAAATTCCTTTTTTCTTGGGGGAATTCTTGTTAGTAGATGTGTTTTGAACTCAGATTTGAGTGCTTTAAAACCAGAAGTTGCCATTTTCAAGCTACTTGACAAACTGACAAAACCCAATTTTTATTGCTGCAGTAGAAGCTATATGAAAACCTAAAATAAAAATGCAAACAGAACCCAGTTGTAGTTTTTAGGGATTGTATGCACATGGGATACTTGAATCATTTGGAAAAATATTTACATATCCTATTTTTAAAAGCAGTAGTCTAACTGTTAGTGAGCTAGACATCCTTTTAGGAGCAAAATTGATCACTAAATAAGGCATATAGTGTGGGAACAATGTAATTCTCTTACTTCTCAGCAATTATTAATGAGGGAGAGAATTCCTGGAGGGCTTGGGTTTTGCTCGGTTCTACTACTGCTCTGCATTATTTGCCCTGTAACTGGAGAACACCAGCTAGGAAGGGCTTGTGTTTAATGTATTTCATAGCACTTCTATAAAAATGAGTCTCTCAAGTTCACTGAACAGGAAAGCAAAAAGAAAAGAAAATCACTTTAAGCAAAGCCATAGTAAAGTGAGTGCTACTTTGTAGGTAGCAAATCTTTGAGTAGTTTTTCAGTAGCAACTTAGTAGTGACTTTAATGTCAGTACAATTTTAATTGGTGGCTATTAATAAAGCAAGCCCTCTATGCTTTCACTACAGAAAATACTTGCTGAAGGTGTTTTAGCTAAAAAGCATATGTAGCGTCCTCTGCTACTATGCAGTCATTTCATTTTCCCTATGGAAACTCCTATCTTTGGTAGAAATTGCTGTTCTGAAGAGAACTGCACTGGGAAATAGTAAGTGTTCTCTAGGGGAAGGTAAAGATTTTATTTTGTAAAGGGGAAAAAGTCAGCAGGTTCACAGTGTGACCAGAAGGAGCTCAACATCAGCAACAGGTGGTTATGCTAATAAACATGTTGTGGGTAGCGAAATAGTTTTCCTAGCATATTGATAAGGTACTGGATAAATCTGAAAATAACAGTAATAAATCAGGGGATGAGGCATCTGCAAAGGTTGAGAATGCTTAACATTTATTTTGGTGATTTAGGAAACATTTATTTATTTAATTAGGCACCTAAAAGAAGGAATGCAAGCAAAAATGTGTTCTTGCTGGGTGCTTCAGCAAAGGTACAGGACAGGAAAATAGTGGGGGATCTCGAGGAAAAAGGGAATGCTGTGTCTCAGCTCTTCTGATGGAAACAAGCAGTTCCTCAAGTTGTCATAACTATTGAGCCAAAACAGTTGTTGTCAACATCCTCCTAGCTTCAAAAGATTATTGTAGACTGTTACGCTGGTGCTAAATGTTCTTGGTTCAAGGCACAGAGAGGTCCACCACGGGAGGCTGAAGGATACGGTTGCCCAAGGGTATCCATTCGACAGGCCATGGCATCCTCCAGCCCTGGGCCTTGTGGCAGGGCACATGTTCCCCCTCCATCTGCCCCACAAACCATTGTAACTGCCTCTGATCTTTGCTTTTGCTTTCCTTCTGCTCCTAAGGGAAGATATGGCAATGTTAGCCCACTCAAAAATTGGTGTAACCATATAAACAAATAGTGGGGGAGATTCATGTCACACCTTTCTTTGTATTAAAGTCCTCTGCTGCTCAATTTTTATACTCTTTACATACAGTAGAATGCCTAAGTAGTTCCCTAAGGAACTGTAGATTGCAAAACATGGAGACAATACAGAATAGTACAGTTTTGTATTTATATTTTTGACTGGAAGCTATCTAAATATCAGAAAAACAACCCTTCTTAATAGTTAATTTTAATGACATCCTCTAAAGACTGTATTATCTTCCTTCTTTCCTGAAATGCCCTTTGTGGAGAAGGAAGTCAGAATTTGCTTGCTAGGGTTATTTTTCAATTGGTTCATTATTAACAGGTGTACCATGTGATTTTTAAAGGTGTATAATTTCCTGTTTGTAGTTTCTGATTTAATTAACTACATCTGCTTAAGGTTGAAACAGAATGATGTGTATAAGCAGGATCTATGAGCATTTGTAGAAGAGGTAAAAAATAGATTTACTCCCTTATTTATTTGTTTAGCAAATATTCCTGGTTTATCGTTTCTCAGTGCTCAGGAATGTCTGCAACATGTTCACTAAGTCTGGGTCAGATTTAGGCATAGTGTTTGGTTTGTTTTATTTATCAGTGTATCTTGTTTCCTGAAATTAACCATTGTGTTAATTTCATGTACTCAATGTTGGTTGTTGTTGATCTACTTGCAAATTACTTGGCTTTTCTTTTATTGAAAGTTTGCTAATTATGAAGCACTATTGATTTTAGAGGGGACTGTTGTGTCTAAAGGAATTGCCCAAAAGCTCTTAGTTGCTATATGTGTTTTTCCTTGTGTTAGTGAGATGTTCTGCTCGGCTCCAATCTATCAGTGTGGGTCTTCTGCAAGGACATGCAGAGCCTTTATAACACAGGGAGTATACACTCGTGATACTCCCTTAATTTCACACATCCTGCATGTTCTCCATTACCAATATGTAGCAGTGATTGAGAAGAAATAAATAACTGGCCCATCATTAACCTAATGGAGACAAAATTAATGGTGAGAAGAAGTATTTCAAGAAATACTGCCGTTGTGAAATACTGGCCTGGCCATCTGCTGGCCTTCAAGACATAAAACAGTCCCCATAGCTGTTTTTCTGTAGTGATGCACAGGAACAATTCTGATATTCCAGGTACCTCTTCCTGCTGTACCTTGACTCCACGGGATGGAAAACCTGAGCACGTGGGCCAGAGACAAGTTACATTCTTCTCTTCTGGCCAGAGCTTCAGTCTGTGTGCCTGAGAGGAAGGACTGTAGGGTCTATGGTAGAGTGCAGTTTCCCTACGGCTGGGTGAATCATGAATCAGGGCTCAATTTTTAAGTTTATCTTCTCTCATTTCATAAATTTAGAATAGTTCAGTTGGAAAGGACTTAAAATAACCATGTATTCAACTGCTTCTCCACCTGACTCTGAAACTGCCCTTTTTTCCTTTAAGGATCACATTACTGAAAATCCCATTTCTGAATTAGTCTTCATCAATGATAATGGCACAGTTGGTAGCTGATTGAGTGAGGCTTCGTATCAGCAGTTATCCCAGGTACCCAGATATTACCGTGCCTTTTATAAATTCAGCTTTGCTGTCGGAGACCGTTCTTTTCCCTCACCCACCAGCGGAGATACCCTCCAGGGGAATTCACTTGCTACAACCCATGATGCTGTTTAAGGTGGGATAGAACTGGGCAGCATTGTATGTTTTAATTTTGAACTGCCCCTGTGTTAATGCTGTGGTAGAGGGGGCAGCCGAGCTGAGAGCTGCAGCGGGGTCTGCTGCTTTGGGGAGCATCTGCAGGTGCTGCAGAAGAAGGCAGTGAGGACTCTGCTGTGAGCTCTGGGGATGCTTCTCCCAGGCCTGCAATTCATGCTGAGTGTGGAGGGAGCTGCTGCAAGATGATATCCTGAGTAGTAAAAGGTCTTTGCAGCACGGGGACTGTATGCTTCTGCTATCCATAGCAGGCAAAGTCAATATTCCTCTGAGTTTTCATTTTCAGCACAAAATCAGTCTTTCAGGTTCTTTTTGAATCAGGAAGTCAAGAAGACCTGGGAGCCAGGATTTACTGTGCATATAAAACAAGATACCACCAGTGAAGTTACCTGCAGCATCTTGCCTTTGTGTAAAGGGAAAGATGTTTGCCTGAAGTCTAAAATTCAGCAGCAACCAAGAGCTAATGCCTTGGAGAGGCCAGATCCTGTTTCTGTGAAAGCAGTAAATTCCAGCTCTTTCTGACTCTCTAATTCAAGGAAGGAACATGCCTGAGAGAGCTTCTCAATTGCATCCAATTCACTGTTTTGTGGTGTTAAAACGCAATAATATGCACATTTGCAGCATTTAAGATGGATGAAGTAAAAGTATTTTTTCCATCAACTCAGTCTTGCAATATTTTCCTTGCCCAGCAGAAGTGTTTGTCACTGTTTTCCTTTTAATCATAAATTATCACGGGAAGGAAAAAAATAAGATTTCCTCTACAATAGCTAGACCTCCACAGCTGTTTAGCTAAAGCTGTTTAAGTAGGATTAAAGTAAGTGGAGTAACAGTAACTTTGGGAAAAGAGACATGCTAGTTCCTTGAGCAGGCCCTGCAGTGGCTGGTTATTTGATTCCGTGTTCTTAATATAGTCTTGCAGTTCTGTTTATTAGGTTTTGCTGGAAATTTCCTGTTCTTGTTTTCCAGTCAGATTACAAATTTGTTTTGCTCCCATATAAGTCAGAAATGGGACTGCCTATTAACTATTCAACGGCTATTACTTTTCAACTAGCCAAACGTGAAAGTAAGCAATAGTATCATTCTCACAATTTTATGAGCATAAAAATGAATTCATTAGCAGAATCTGATTATGGCTTCATAAAACAGAAGGGTAATGATTTGGTGCCTACACCTATTATGGTTGCTTAAAACTTGTATTTTCGTTGCCCCCAAAAACCCAGATAGAGAGTGCAGCCTTGTCAAACTAAGTACAATCCTAATGTTTATCAGAAAGTCTTAAATTACAGAATTTAAGAAACACAAATCAAGAATAAACAACGTATAAGCAATGACTTCAATAAATTAAATTAGTCTATGAATAGCCCCTGTCTTGAGTTATACATTATGATTGCTGTGAAACTGTAGCATATCTTTAGACTCATTGGTAGTCTCATGATTACAGGAGAAGTGATTTTTCTTATTGAATTCTGAATTCTGCCGTAAACTTGGGTGATTTGAATAAAACCTGTAACTTTTGTTCCTGGAGGCAGAAATCTCAGTCTAGCTATTTGCCCTGTGTTTGTTACCCACTGTCTACTAGCACCTGAAGCTATGCTGGTGGCTCCTGTCTTTGGATCCTGAGAATACCCCCATGCGTCCCCACAGCTGGAGTCTGTGTTGCTAAGCAATACAGGCCCTACTCCATCAGCCAGAAGCTTTTGTTTCTGCAAATTCAGGGCTTTTGGAATGAAACTGAAATTTTAAAACAGACACTTTGTCATTGGTAAATACATTTTTAAGATTGTTTATATTTATATTTGAAATGTGCTAAGGGGCAGGCTCTGTTGCCCAAGCAGTTCTCTGGGGGGTGGGATTGCATTCCTGATGGCTGCTTTCACATGCACTGGTTTCCTTGGTACGGAATCGGCTCTAAACATGCAGCAGGCTCCAAAGCTGGAGCAGCAGTAGAACTTCAGAAGGGCTTGGAAAAGACCTCTAAAGCAAACTGGAAGAGCAGCAGAAGCCACACAAAATGAGCGCAGGGCTTTTACACACATGTTCAGTGACAGGTGAAATAAACTTCAAGGCTATGGGAGACTGGAGAGAAGAGAGGAATAGAACAAGGAAGTCAGAGTTGAATCTTGGGCCTCACAGCTGTGGGCTCATTACACCATGGCCCGAAGCTTCAATATTTCAACACAGAGATATTTCAAGGCTGTGTAAGAGGTCCCCAAGAGTAGATGAATGGTCTGTGTGAAGTCATTGCTATTCGTAATCTTCCTCCTAAGTATGCATCTCACAAAACCTTTCTAGCACAAAAAATGAATTAATATGGTGGAAAACGTCATGTAAAGATGTGGTAGATCTGATCAGAGTAAGTTCGGAGTAGAGCACAAAATGTTTCACTCCTCCCAAAGCTTACCTTTTTGTACCTTTGGCGCAGCTCCAGAAGTAATTTGTTGGTACGGTGCTGTGTAGAAAACAAGCTACGTTCAGATGGAGACAGAGGTCATCCTCCTTCTCTGCTCTGCCCTGGTGAGGCCCCATCTGGAGTACTGTTCTCCAGTTCTGGGCTCCCCAGTTCAAGAAGGACAGGGAACTGCTGGAGAGGGTGCAGCAAAGGGCTACAAAGATGATTAGGGGCCCAGAACATCTCTCTTCTGAGGAAAGGCTGAGGGACTTCAGTCTTTTTTGTCTGGAGAAGAGAAGGCTGAGGGAGGGATCTGATCAACACTTATAAATACTTAAAGGATGGGTGTCAGGAGGATGGGGCTGGTCTTTTTTCAGTGGTGCCCAGTGACAGGACAAGAGGGATCGGGCAGAAACTTGAACATAAGAAGTTCCATCTAAACATGAGGAGGAAATTCTTTACTTTGAGGGTGGCAGAGCCCTGGAACAGGCTGCCCAGAGAAGTGGTGGAGTCTCCTTCTCTGGACACATTCAAACTTGCTTGGACATGTTCCTGTGCAACCTGCTCTAAGAGGACCTGCTTTGGCAGGGGGATTGGACTAGATGATCTCCAGAGGTCCCTTCCAACCCCATATCATTCTGTGATTCTGCGAGTCAAGCAGGTTGTATGTAATGTGTTGCAGGCTGTGTTCTCTTGCCTAATTTCCTAAATAAAGAAGACTTGATGCTATCCCTCTGTGTCCATGTCCTTGATGCTTTTTGACCTGATGGCCAACTTGAGGCATATTTAACAGGGGAACAGATGTTGTGAAAGAAGTAATACAATGAAAGAGTATCTGTAAAGAGGGGAGAGGCCCAAGTTAATGGCCCTTTCAAGAGAGAAGACACTTGGTTAGGACAAAGGAGTTGTGTTTTGACCTACCTGCTCCTCTGCCGGCATGTGCCCACTGGTACGTCATGGCAAGAGGGTGTGCAACCTGTTCTAAGGCACAAAGGAGCAAACCATCAGGGGCTGGGAAAGAGAAAGGAACCATGGGGATAGGGAGAGTACTGGTGAGCTCTATGGGAGAGATGGCAGTTGAAGGTGGAAAGGAGGAGTTGGAGAGAATATGGATGAAAATAAAGCATGTGAAACTTAAATATGTGGAAAAGCAAGGTTGGTTAGTCCTAGAGCATATGGAGCAACTTGTGTTAGGAACAAACAGGAGGGGCAGCAAGGTGGAGTTTTATTTGGTTTTAGTATTTCTGTTTTTTTCAGTCTTCAGTTTTACCCAGGATATTGCCTCTTTTTTTTCAGGTCTTGATTTTATCCGGGCTGAAGGTTTTGTGTTTTCTCATGTTGCTGATGAAGGAATTATAAATGCCTGTGCTGGTAACCTGCTACGATACAGAAAACAAGTTGGAGCAGAGAACATTCAGATTTTTGCTGATATTAAAAAGAAACATAGGTAAATACAAGCAATATTTTATGTAAATATGAATGTAATAATGATCTTATATTTTTCTCCATTTTCTGATATTTTTTTTTAAAGCCTATTTAGTGTCATGAAAGTTAATGATATAAGGAGAACTTTATTGTTTGAGCAAGGTCTTGCAGTGCTATTAGGGGATATGTTTAAAAATAAATTTGCACCTGTAAGCTGCAGGTTGCTGCATCTGTGGAGTTTGCAGTTGTTTAACCTTCAGGATTTATAAATGCAGACTAAAAGTTTTGCATCTGGTGTTAGGTGGGATTTTGCATATGTGTGTATATGCCTATTATGTTTACAGAAATTTTGTTTCTGGAGGCGAGGCATCCAAGGTTATTTCTCATTATGCAAGCAGTTCCCATATAAAAGCATCCAAATCATAATATTTTGGCATTTTAAAAAGCTATTCTCTTTTTTCTCCTTCCTGCCAATAATACTGATTTCTTCTACATAAATCAGTGCTGTCTATGTACGGATTATGTTCTATGATTATCAAACAGAAGGAAGTTATGACAGATGAATCCAGTTTCTTTTCTGTTGATATTTTATCATAACTGTCACATGGTACTTTCAGCTATTTTAGATGTCACTTTTTAGGTTTTTTTCACCCAGAAGAACTGCTCAAGTGTTATGTATTATACATGCTAAATAACCTAATTAAAATGTTTGTATATAGTATGTGGATAATCATGAGAACAACCAAGTCTGGAAGATCTTAAATACCTCATAAACAGGTAATAAATTTCAAAAGAGAAAGGCAACAATGCAGCATGGTCAAATTAAGCTTTTAAGGTCCTTTCAGAGCGGCTTCCTTCAGTGATTTCTTCATAGATATATATATGTATATACATATAAAATACATTACATTAGACATTTTGTAAAAAAAAAAATAATATGATTGCATCATGTGATGCTTTTTTTTTGTCTTGAAAAGTAATGAATTGGTATTTGGATTATCCTTCCTGTTATTCAAAGGGTTTGCTTTTTTAAGAAGGGAAAAGAGGTTTTTGTTTTGGACAGATTAATAAGCTGAGAAGGAAATGTTAAAGGACTTGTTGGTTGAGTTTTTTAATGTAAAAAAAATATGCCTATCACTGAGAGCTGCTAGGCTCCTGTTCTTTAAATGGGCAAAAACTACTTTTGCAGTGTACTTGCTGCATTACAGCTATCCTCCACTTGCTAGTTTTAGGGTGCCTGCTATTCTTAAGCCCCATTTCAACCTCACTGTATCTATTAGGCACTTAGGGCTGCCTTTTTCCAGCTGCAGAAAGGGAGTTGGTGTTTTTCCTTTTGCCTCTGTTGCCATGTGGAACGCACTGCACACACGTGCTGCCTCAGTGGCCAGAGCATGGCCCCCCAGGAGTGTTGTCCATCAAGGCTGATCCAGGAAAGACGTTGGATCCATCACCCTCATCAGTGCACCACGTTGGCCATAGCCATTGTTTTCTACTTAAATGGAAATATAGAAACAACAGTCAGGTGTCGAACCGGCAATGGTTGGAATTCTTTCAAAGTTTAGAACTGTTTAAATTAAAAGCTACTATTGCTCTAGGTTTCAGAGAAAGTGTGTCACCCGTGTGTCAAAGACGGCTGTTGAAAAGCTGGGTTGCAGGTAATTGATGTTTGTAACTGCTGTGTAAGATGATTCCTGTGATTATACCATAGGTAATAACTATACTTTGTGTTAGTTGGACTTCGTGAAATGAAGTGGAGGGTGTTAATTCTGTTCAAGGCAACAGAATCTGATTTATGAATGACTGCGCATCCACAACTCCCACTTGAAGTCGGAGCGCCGTGTGTGCTCAACGTTTCTGAGATACAGGTGCTCGACTCCTAAGCAGCTGTCTCAATTGACACTTGGTGATTCACACTTAACAACTGCTCCTTAGAGACAGGAGACCCAGAACAATAGACCGATCAATTACGGTTCCCTGATGGAAAAGGCTGGGTTTTTTCCCTCTTGGTCCTATTGCAATTTTATTTCCCCTATTTAAAACGGGACACTCACAAAGCTTGCCTTTGGTTGTTCTGACAGCAGGGAAGATGAAGAAACGCAGTCTAAACATTCAGCAAGATGGATAACAAATGTGTGTGCCGACAGTAACCACAGGCTACGTTCCTGCTGTTGACAGTGCTCACGCTCTGACGGCGGATGTCAGCGTGGCCCAGACGGCTTCGGCTGCCGAGCTCTTCCTGGCTGATGGGGTGGTACTGACTGGCACGGCCACCGGATTGCCCGCCGATCCTCGGGAGCTGAAAGGTGAGAGCTGTCATAGGAAGGTCGGACAACAGGCAGCGAATGAGCTTCTGCATTAATGTAGGAAGAAATCTATATATCTGCTGTTCTTTAAGGCGGGGGGTGGGGGGAAAAGAGGGAAGAAAAACTTTGGCAGTAGGGTTTGATTTGATATAGCAGATCTAATGTGATTGAGGTGCTATTCAGATTGGCTGTTGCATGCTTCTGAACAACAATTCAACAGGGCAAAACTTAAATTTCTTTTAAGGTTATATACTACTGAATGATGCTGACACTTAAAAGTTAAAAATGTAAAATTACATAAATAAAAAGATTGTTTCATTTCTTAAAAGTCTTAATAGAAAGCTACTTTATAGCCTTATTGGAAAGCTGACTAACTATAAATCTTTCCATTGAAGAGTTAAGTGGTTTTATCTTTCACAATGAGAATGGGAGTCCTGCAAGAAAAAGGGGCATCTTGATAAGGCAACATTCCAAACAGTAATAGCAGGGAAAGTACTGCTTAGATTTTCAGAAAGAATACAAGTTCATTGGTAGATAGTATGATATCACACCATTTAACAATTATTTTGTTGTAGACTTTTTATCAAGGGAGAGTCATTTGACCTGTTGACCTTTTCAACAGTATTATATGATTCTTCACATTTTTATATTGGCCTAAGTTCGAGCTGTTTTCATGAAACTGGATTGCTCCCATGCTAGAATTAAAGTTCTGTCATGGGGGCATTTAATTTTCATCACTAATTTTAATTTAGATTAATGACTTGAATTTGAGCATCTCACTACATAAAATAGAATGTGTATCTTTTTAGGTTTTACTTTTGCTGACATGCTTTAACTCAACATGTTTGCAAGTTTATTGTATTGAACTAATGTTAGCTGCTCAGGTTGAAAAACGTACTTTACTTGCCATAGGTACCTGGACCTCAAACATCTTTTGAAGTAACACAAAATCATTCATTGTTTTCAGGGGTTTATCTATATTGTAAGTGCTTAGCAGTATTTAAAATGAATGTTGAACTTGACAAAATGGGTTCTTATTTCATACATATTAAACTTGCTGTGAAATAATAGGTTATAAATGACTATGCTTCAATCTTCAATCACCAGTGTTAAAAAGAAAATGATGGCTTGGTGTGAACACTGAGCTCCTGAGTTAGTTGGGTCTTTTGGTAAACTAGAAATGACACATGGAACAGGTGACCCTGAAAGTTGGGTGTATTTTAGAGACTGCAAAATTTTCTTAATCTAGAATTCCATCCCTGCCTGCAATTAATGTCCCCATCACTGTTAATGCAAATTAAATATTTTTTTTTAAAGGATTTGATAAGTCTTAGGGCAAAATCCTAGGTTAAATTCTGCTTTCACAGATGCACGTGCAACCTCTGCTGAGAGAGCTCAGAGAGCAAAACTTGACCTCTGGGCCCATAGGCTTTTTGTCACAGGTCCCCAACCAGACAGCATCATGGCTTCTGTTTTTCTTTCGTGTGAACAAACATGTCAGTCTCTGTCTTGTTCTCTTTCTGGGTCCAAAGAACAAAATGAAATCAGAGTTGGCAGCTGTAATGAAGTACACACATTAATTTTGTGTTTGGATTTGTGCTGTGAAAGCCAGAGTCTGCAGATCATGGGTTTATTTTACTTAGGTCACAGCTCTTTGGATGTCAGCAGGCCCTCACGAGAAGGATGTTGGCTTAAAACAGTTAAGAGAAGAATTTAAAAATCAATATTCAAAGGTACAAGGAAACGACAAATTAGGCATATCTATGTCAGCAGATTCTTAAAAGGAATCAGATCTACAGTCATGAAGTTGGTGTTGATGTGAGTGAAATTTTGCATTTCACGAATTTATGCAGCCCTGGAAGTGCTGTGTTACGATGATACACACAATTGGGCACCTTTCATCACACTGCAAAGCATCTCTTGAAAGCAGAACCAAGAGACAGATGAGATTTTTGTCATGTCTTTTTTTTTTTTTCAGCTTTGTTGTGCAGTAATATAGAAGTGTTTTTGCCTTTTGTGTCTTTGTGTTGAATTGACTGATTTGTGATGGGGTGTGGGAAATGAGTGTTTCCCTGTCAAGCCAGACAACCGTGTTCAGTAGGGTTTTGTTTGTAGTTTGTGTCGCTGCCTTCTCGGAGGCAACCACTAGCATCGCTCCTCGCGGCGGCTGGCAAGCCCTGCTCCAGGGCTCCCTGGGCATGCCAGGGCACTGGTAGTCCACAGAGTACAAGGCCTAAAAATCAGACTTCAGGTTAGTAAGGAGCAGGAATTATAGCTGAGCTGTTTTGAATTACAATTAAATAATAAACCGTATTTTCATTTAAGAGGTTATAGAGGTTTTGCTCCAGTTTGCAACTCCGTGAAACGTTCTTTGGTTGGAATGTGTGAATCTATCATGTTTTCTCTTTGGGCATAACTGCTGAAATCCCTGCTTTGCTTCCAGTCTGTTTTTTATGTGGCCAAAGCTTTATATAAAATGATTGCTTAGTTCCCTCACACATATGCCAGACTCACAGTTGTACACATCATCTCTTCATGCTTATGATACTGTCTTTGTATCAACGGAAGGAGGCAAAGCAAATGGCCTCAGCTGAGTAGCCAGTGGAAAAGAGGGTACATCATGAAACCCATCAGCTGGCTGTGACTGTCACCTCCTCAGTTATTGCTCATCAAGGCTGATTCACCTTTTGATGGTACGTTTAGGCCAAAACAGAGGCTGCTGCCTTTGTGGGACCCTCAGAGATAAACAGGAGATGTGAGTCTGAGCAGTACTTTCTGTAAGCCCTAGATTTAATGACAGAGAAAGTCCTTTGAATTAAAAAAACTGAAATGTGTTACAGTGGAGCATTATCATAAACACAGTGTTGTGTATGGTACAGTGATTGCTGCATATGAAAAAGCTGTTAAAGAAGAGTAGTCGAGCAAGTTATTGGCACAGTGGTGCTTATTTTTACGCTGCTCTTTGCCATTGTTTTCAAGCGAGGAGCATTTGGCCTTTATTTCATGTAACTTGTGCATACCATAGTTCAAATGCTTTCATTGTGCTTTGCAACCAAGCACTGTTTCATTTGATTTTATTAAAGACATGTCTGCAGATGTACTGTCACAAGAAAGAGCACAGTGCCCTCTAGTTACAGTTTATTGAAACAGAGAAATGTGCAAGTTGTGTAAACTTCGGGATCTTGTTACTGTAACGTCACAAAATCGTCTCCTTTCCTCTTTGTGTCAAAAAAGAAAATATTTAATCAAAAAAGAAAGCCGAGAAAGCTGAGAGATTTAAAGCAAGGCTCTGTGTTTAGAGACATCTTGACAGTGACTGAACATTGCCATGCAAAAGCATGTCTCACTGCGGTTGCTTTATCTTCTTTCACAAGTTAGAATTTGTATTAACACAGCCAATAGACACATCACCTTCTACTAATCAAAGTTAGGCCTTGATGTGCGTGGAAATGACTTAAAAGTAGCATCTGTAGCATACTTAATTAGGTAGCCCAGTCTCGTTGCAGACGTGAGCACTCCCACTGCCATTCTTCACATTGTCAATCTGAATAAATCTCCAGCACAGGAGATGTGTGTGGACTCAAGTGTCGTGTGTGGATCGCAGCAGGAGCTGGATACCGTGCTACTTTGGAGAGCTCTGAGGTTTTCTGTAGTGTCACAGCAGTCTCAGGTTGCTCTGGTTTTCACTCTTTGCCTAGTAGGGCTAAGCTATTGTCTTGCACCCACGCGATCGTGCTCTGTTTAATTATTTGGCTCTTCGTTTCTCCTGCTGATGCGAAATAATTATAAAACAACAGCTACCTGCTAATGTGCCTTATGCACTTGTTGTAAAAACAAATATTGACTTGGAAGGCAGTTCCTCTGGGAGCACAGTAAAGCACTGATGCACAAACCTGTGGTCACTTCTAGCACCTTAATTATGCGTTGGTATCTATGTAGAGCAGATATGTTTCTAAGAGCACATAGGTACTACATAAATAAAATCCTGAGTCCCTAGAATGGGAGTTCAGTAATAATGCTATAAACAACTAAAAATTAATTATTTTGTTGCTGTAAGCAAGATGACAATAAGAATATGAAATATGCATAGAAATAACCAAAGTTTTAATCATATATGCATGATCCATCTGATTTGTTTAAAATTTCCAATAAGGACTGTGTAGAGTAGTTTTATTTTTGTGTTAAAGTCTTTGTGAGAAGGAGTTATTGTTTCTAGATGGAAAAATGGTAGGGCATGTGGCCTAAGAAGACATTCAAGAGTGTTTTAATTGATCCCCTTTCTTCGGAGAAGTAGGAAGGTGATAAATAATTAGTCTTACCTGAAGCATAATTAATAAGTTAGGCTTCCAATGAAACTTCATTTAAACAAACAGTGTTTTGAAGCAGTCTTTACATGTTGCATATACACTTTCCCTCATTACCTTGTGCTCTAACCAATTTGCATCAGCTTATCACCAATTAAGGCAATTCTTATGTTTTTAAAGGTCAGAAATAAAGCCTCACAACATTTCTCTAAAGAAGGGATGAAGCATCCAGTTCTATGAGTGACTCTTCGGATGGTTGGTTTGAAATGAAAGAATGAGAAGGATGCTTAGTAATTCTTGGACTAGGATTTTTAATTTTTTTTTTACTCAGAGCTAGTGCTGACCTAAGTTCTGCAGAAAATACTCTAATAACCTTTTATTTATCTGTGAGGAACTTTTCTGTGGTTTTATCTCCTTTTGTTTTTATTCTAAAAAACCTGAACTACAGTAACTAAGCCAAAGATCAGTTTCTGCATGGTCAGGTCTGTCCACATGTGTGCATTTCATAGTGACCAGGGACTGAAAACCACCCCTGTGTGTGAGGGGTGGAGTGAATCTGTAGTATTTTGAGCCCTGTTTTGATATTTTTGCCTATTTCTCAATTTGGAGCCAGGTAAATGGTCCAATAATTAACATATACTGCATATAGGAAAATTGGCTTTTTTGTTCCATTGCCATTATAGAAAGAGAACTAGTCTTTATGAGTACTATCTTTTGCTTTCTGGTAAACTAGCTGGAGCTATCAATGTAGTCTATATTGACCACTCTTTGCTTTCCTACTTCCAAATCCCTCAAATTTATGACGAAGTAGAGAGCACATTCCTTTTCCATTCCCTGTGAATAAGGCCCTTCTTCTTTCTTCACTGAAGATCTTCTACTAGTTGTCACCACAGCATCAATTCAGCAAGGAGACCTGGCAGAAATACACACCAGTCCAACTACCATTATTGTGATTTAAACTGATGACTGAAGAATTGTAATGAGCGTAGCTCTGCTGAATAGTTCTGCCACTATGATGATCTCACCAGACTTGCAAAAAAGAATCTGAGCTGATACAATTTTGATTACTTTGTGGAAAAATTGGGGGAATTGGGAATGGAGAACACAGTTATGACTCCACATGGGGATGGCAGCCCACATGGTCACTCCAGCACCAGTTAAAGGCGATGGACCTGGTTTGCCTGGAATCCATAGGGGGTGCTGCTGCAGCATGGTAGTAAATGGTTGCTCCTTTCCGTGCCTGTGTGATCATCATTCTGTGATTCTATGTGTAGTACCTCCAGCACAACGGAGCCTCTAAGTGTGGTGGTAACAGTCACAGTCAGTAAAAAGATCTGTTTTGGCTGTGCAAATACTTCCTGCATCTATTATCTCTTCTTACCAGGGATGTAGGATAAAAATGAATTTGTAAGGGAATATAGTAAAATGGAATATATTCTCTGCCAGCCAATTCAACTTGATCTTGCTTAAATCTTGTTCCTTTAGAATAAAGAGGGGTACGTGTATGGTACCAAGACCCAACTTTCATATCTTCCACAGCGCTGAAACCATCCTCTGATGGTTTCCCAAGAATATTCTTCTGCAGTATTTCATAAAACAACAGAATGCAAAGAATGCAAAATGAAATAAAATATTTTTCTTAACAGCTGTTCAGAGCTAAAGGTGGCTCTTTTTTTCCTAGAGCAGTTGTTTCATTCTATGCTAGAAGTAAGAAATACCATGATCATGAGTTTCTTGATACCTTTATTTAGTGTTGAAAAACTAAGCAAATTAGAGTCTTGATAGAGTTTCAAAGATGGGACTTAACCCTACTTTTGGTTTTCTTCTCTTCAGAGGTTAAACATGCTGTGAAGATTCCTGTGCTGATTGGGTCTGGAGTGACTCTGGAGAACGTGAGGGATTACTTGGATGCAAACGCTCTAATAATTGGTTCGTATTTCAAGAAAGAAGGTTATTGGGCAAATGGTGTTGATCCTGACCGAGTAAAGAAATTTATGGAACACATAAGTAAACTGAGAGATTGAGTTTGTCAGTAAACACTGTTTTTCGTCTAAGTACAGTATGATACATCATACAGAATTAAAGCACAAATGTGTGCTTGAATAGCTAATAAAATTAAATGAAAATGCACATCATAACTAGCTAGGAAATATGGTGACACTTTACAATAAACCAGTGCTCTGGTGTTTCTCGGCAGCACGTTTCTGTGGCACTCAAAGCCATTGTCAATGCAAACCCAACTCTCCTGTAAGCAAAATGCTTATGTGGTTTACGAATTTGTAGTAAATATTCATCACAGGTGAGCTGAATTTTGTTTTGCCTGCGAGTACAATGGGATGCCCTAAGTTTATAGCTAAGAGTATTGTAAATTGGACAAGTTAATTAGCCTTTCAGTTTCCCCATCTGTAAAATGATGATAATAGTACCTACATCACACAGGGGTTGTAAGACATAATGAATGAATGTACAGTACTTTCATCTCCTCAAATGAAGGGCTCTATTAAAGTTCAAGATCATTATTTTTTCATTAGAATTGTGCATTTATTACAAAAAGGTAGTAATTGTATACTGTACAAAAATTTAAGATAATTGGGAAATTGGTTTACTTACAATACTTATTCTGTAATAAATGTAAATATTTAATTACATTTTAAGTAGAGTTGGAATTCAGTCAAAATGTTTTTGCAAAAATTGGAAATTTTAATAAAGGTTATTGTTGTTTTTCAGCAAGCTCCCACAGCTTTTTACCTCTCCACACTAGTATTAGTGATGTTAAAAAACTGCCAGGTTCCTTCCAATACACAAGGTGTAATTATGATGGAAACCTTTCTACCAGAGCTGACAGATAAACACAGATTTTCATTATTCCTATAAAATGTAGGAGGAAAAATACGACAGTGTCACTGTGTATGTTCTGAGAGATTCCCCTTGAATTTGATAGCTTTAAGGACATTTATAAGAACCTGTAGAATACCTGTTATGTCGTAGCTGTATAAAATGTGGGCATGTGTTTTCATTCCTTGGGAGTGGGAGCCAAGTTTGTCCTCTGGGATCTCTTCATCTCTTTCCTTGACATCTATGCAGCAGGCTTCTGCTGATGATAATGAAAGATATATCAGAGATATCAGAGCAAGTGTACAAACACATTTTGTGTGTCAGCCAGCAGAGTGCCCATGCTCCTCTGGACAACAGATATGTCCTTCTTCCAAAAGTGAAAATATTTTCAAGAAATTTAGTTTCATTAACATAATGGTGATTCTAGAACATTACAGTATGAGATTAAGTCCTCTCACATTTCTTTTTTCGGGACTAGTCTGTCTCCTGCATGACTCCCAGCAAAAGCAGTGAAATGTCTCTGGTGTGCTGACCTCCTGGAAAAGAGATTCTTTAGAACCTATGACAAACTTGGTGTTCTTCTGCTTTTCTCCCTTTTCCTCATAAACATGCTGACAAAATTTCAATGCATAGAAATCCTTTCAGGTGCCTGGTGCTTATTGTGGCTGGCACTACTTTGTAAAAGTCCACATTTACACAGGTGTTTTAATCTGCTGTGTGTTTGGACTTCATCAAAACCGACAGTTCCGTCCCAACCGCTTGTCCCCACTGTTTCTCTTGTGCCAGCAGGAGCGTTCACGTGGCCTGACAGGGATCAGGAAACTGATTCTAGCTGAAAGCTCACCCAGTCTTGTACCAGCCACACTCAGGGTAGTGGGTGAGAAATTTAGGTTATCTTCCTCATTCCTTGCATCTGCAGCTCTAACTCCAAGCCGCTGGTATAGGCAGTGCAGAACTATTTGAGGATCAGGAAGATGCTTCCTAAATCTGCCTTCTACAAACTAACTCACCCACAGCATATTTACCAGGTAAAGCATTAATCTGGTTTAGTCTTCAGTTCTTAGCTTGAGTAATGAGTGCCATCTTATGTCCTCTTTATTGTGAAAAACACCACGTTAAACAAAAAAGGAATTAATTTAAATATATGTAGGATCAGTGTGCTTAAATCGGTACATATTTTTCACTTCTGTGTATTTAGGACTGTTTTCAGGCCTTTCACAGGTTGTATGTATTTCCATACATCATTGCAGGGAAGATTTAATGATGGTTATCCCAACACATATTTTCTAATGCAATTGTTACCAACTTTGAAAGTTATTTTCAGTAAATCCATAAGCTAGAAAGGCTGACATGTAAGCGGTGAGCACCAGCCAGTTCTCCAGTGCTGTAAGAAGAGCAGTGGTCAGCTGGATACAACCAATACACTGATATGGATCAAGTGATAATAATGATTTTTAAAGAAACTGATTACGGTTGCCAAAAGTCACATTCATCACTGTGAGTGTGAAAATATAATGTGTTACCAGCACGTTTCTTGAATTGGTTCCTACTCATTCACATCCTAAAAACTCAGAAGTGACTGGAACTTGAATCGGTTTTCATCTGAATAAAAGAGGGGGTGAGAACTTCTTCAATGCACTATGCAAGGTCGAAATGAAGTAATGTCATATGCAGTAGTCTTTGTAAGACAAAAACCCTAATGAGTTGGTATAATTCTCATAACATGGAATGAATACCGTAGACAGCCCTTTCACTGTCAGGGTTACGTTTAACACACCACTGTGTAACACTAATGGAAGGAGCAGGCCATAATTTGGGTCTGTATTGTTACATATCAATGGTAAGTGCAGAATTTAGGGAACAGAAGTAAAGGAAAGCTGATTTTTAAAGCCTGGAAACATGACTGATCGCCAACTCTTTATCATTCTTTGTGCTGAAAGTATTTGTCTAGCAGCATTAAGCATCTGCTTGCCTGTTTCACGCAGATGTTGTAAGTCGAATTTGACCTTTTGTTCAGAAAGTGTTTGAATATTTAATGTAAAAATATTAAGTTATCAGAAAGGCTGTCTCTTTTGGGAAGACTCTTCAATTTTTATACAGCCCAAGTTGTTAAAGTACTTTGGAGCATGAACGACTTCAGAGCAGAACAAAGCAGGCAGTGCTAATGTGTAGAAACTCCAGAAGTAAATAACAGCTGTTCAAGAAGACTTCTATTAAATATGTATTAATTAATTTGAAGTACATCACTTAAATATGTGAAGAGATTATCTTGTGTTAATTTACATTAAAACACACAGCACTTGTTAACCTCGTTACAGTATCCTAAGTATATCCCAAGCTATCACCTTGTCCTACGTTGAGCATTTTGTTGGGTGTTGATTGCTTTCGATTTGCCCTTTTAAAATGTCAGATAGTGGCCTCCCTTTCTTGTTGGATCTCTTGGATCTCTTCTTCCTCTCAGGTTTTGCTCTTGCCTAGTTACTGTACGTACTTCTGTCCATTCTGTGCTGAGCAGAAAGAACTTAAAAATACATTGTGAAAATGTAACAGTAATTGCCCACAGCTCAGTTCCCTAATGTGCCCATCCCAACTTCACATGTGAGCTCTTACTGTGAGCTTATGAGCTTACTCTTAACTTATGAGCCGGCAGAGAGAATGTAAGTGTCCATTTGTGTAGCAAAATTACTTTTGTGAAGATTCAGTACCACTTTTAGTACAGGAAAGGTACCTAGAAAAATGGGGTCTTTTTAGTGAAATTATAAGTAAATAAAACTCACCAGTAATAATAGATTTTGTGGTCCGAATCAATGTATAAATCTTAATAAATCCACGTTCCATTCATAAAATTTAAGTATTTTTATGTGGACGTACTAAGACAAATAGTTTTTTACTGATTTCAGTGCTGAAAATACGTAACCTTGTAAGATTTACAGATAATTTTCAAAGGTTTTCTTCCCTGTGTCATTTAGGTAGCTGATTGAGCTGAGGCTGGTTTTCAACCCTTTATTTTGACCCTGCAGACTCCCTAATTACAAGTTGGAGTTTAGTTCTTCTGTCCTGCACCTATTCCAACAAACTCTGCACTGGGGGGAAACTGAGGGATATACAGGTCCTGGCAGAGAAGGAAGGGGGAAGGAAACCAAAATATTTGGCTTTAGCAAAATCTGTCAGTGACGAATTGCTACATCGCGTGGTTCTATTGAGAGAAGTGAATGGGGATGTTTGCTGTAGTTTCAGGTTGTTTGCAGCCTCATCAGTTAAGGTTTTGTGAGTTCACACCTAAGTTATGTTTCCAGGATCATCTCTGCTGGAATATGTGCACAGGGAGACATTTTTTCTTAAATGAAAGCCGGAGTTTTGCAGGATAATTATAGCAATAAGAGGTGATAGATGTAGCAAAGCCCAGGCTTGAAATTAACAGCTCTTTGGTTTAAGATCAGATTTATGTGTATGTATCTTCAAAATGAAGCCATTAAAAGTTTCACTTGCTTCACTTAGAACTTCATTTCCTGCGCCTTTACCCTCACATCCCGTCAGTGTTTGCTGTGCTGAGGAACTTAGAAATTGAGTTTAGGAACAGAACTGTCCGTGGCATTTTCCTTGTACATTTGCAGTGCTTATGTATGCAACCTAAATGATACATTTTTCAGACCTGGGCTAAGATATTCTTCTTGTGGGCTAAAATGCCGTGCTGTGTAGTAAAACTGACCCTCCCCTCCACTCTATGGTCCCTGCTGCAGAAATACTATCAGAACTTAAAATCCTTCAGAGAGTAAACGGAGCTGGATTCCTGCCTTAGAGACATCAGGGAAACCTACCCAGTTAGCTCCTTGCTCTTGCAAGAACCAGTGCTTATACTGGGGCTTGCAAGAAATTGTTCATGTTGAGGCATTATGTGACTTCTCTCCATTTTTTTCTCTATTCTTAACCACTGTTCGACTGCTAGTGACAAGGATTATTTAGTCCTTTGAACACTTGTTTTAGGGATAAAAAGCCTGTTTCCCTTAGGATGTCTGCTAAAGACCTGTGTTAGGATTAATAACTTCAGTCACGCTGTTCTCATATAGTGACTGGTTTGGAATCTGAAGTTGGTCAATATTAAGTTGAAAATGGTGCATAGTTTCCTGGCTGCATTCGTGTTCCTAACTTCATCTGTCAAAGAGACTTTGACACTTACTCACTCAGGTCTGGACAGACCTATTAAATATTTTCCTTGGATTATTCTTCATCTGGCAAAGTTACTCCTTGCCTACACACTGTCTCAGAACGATGCCTTTGGGGCACTATTCCAGCCTTCATCAATGAGTCCCTTTTGCCCCTGTGCTTTGCTCGCCGTTGGAGAACCATCGCTCCAGCTTGTCAGCCTCTTTGGGTCTGCAGCAAATAGAGGAAACAGAGACAGCAGCTGAACTAAAAGCTAGGCCAGATGGTTTCTGGTGAAATGGTGAGAGCAATAGATGCTTTTTCACCCCAATCTTTAAATGCGCAGATGATTTTAAGGAGAAAAAAAGTCTTTCTGCAATGCAAGCAGGAAAGGCTTTCACATAAAACAAAAGGGTTGCAATTCGCAATATAGTCTGTTTCTTTGCTTACAGTTTGAAGCTTTAGAAGTAGCAAAGGTAAGGAGAGCCTGAGATGTTTCTTGTTAAACACTTGAGGATAGGAAAAGATGTGTGAGGGTAATTATCTTGATTAAAAATCTGTTGATCATATTAACAGGTAGGTTTCTTTCCAGATGTCAGAAAGGGATTTTGCTCATTTGGGCTGAACTATTACTCTGTGTTTAACTTGCCTCTTTCCTGCCACTGTCAAATTTTCATTGTTTCACAAAAAAAAGTAAATTCAGTGTCAGACAGCAAATGTTAGTGTTTCATAATTTCTTTTTCCAAAGGACATCATTCTTCTTGAAATGAATGGGACAAAGCTGCTGTTTGGTTGCATGGATCACTGGGTTATTGGGTGTTTTAATTAGAAGTATTTAATTGCACTTTAATTTAGAAGTATTAAAATGCAACTTCTACTTCTATCCTACTACCTGGGCAAAGGGAGATGGAATATCCAGTGTAGGGGTGGGAGCCAATAGGTATTTATGACCTTTTTATTACTTAGTGAACAATATTAAGTGTACAAGTGTAAGTTAAGTATATGAGAAATTTTAAATATCTAAATTTGCCAAATCCGATATGAAATTAACTGTTCAAGTAGTTGGACTCAGAAGTGTTTGCCTTTGTGCAGTAGTCACTGTATTAGCTGTGTCATATCATACTGCTCTCAGATTGAGGTCACAAAGCAGAGGGCATTGAAATCACGTTTCATACAAATGTAGGAGAAATCCCAAATTCAACAGTAAACAAGGATGAAAAGGAAGACGGCACAGTAAGGGCAAGAAAAGATGCTTAAGCTTCCTGCCTCATTGTTTATTCCAGCTTCCTGCTTTTTCAGTTTGCCTCTCAAGCCTTTCTTGTGCATATACATAGATTATGGTATGCAGAAGACTAAGAATAAGCTGAAGACAGAAACTGACTTAATGAAGACATTCTTGTCATAGAGAAAAGATTTTGTTGTCCACAGATGCGCAAAGAAAAATAGAAAAGCAGCTGCCCTTAGAAATGGAGTAAAAGTAGAGATGAGTGCCACGTCATGATGCTTTAGTCAAAATCTGATGTGTTGGAAGTCTTTGAGAGGATCTGTACTGTTATACAGGGATATAACCAAGAGGAGAAACAATAAGCTTCTGCTGGAAAAATACTGCAAGTCTCATGTCTTAGATACTGTCCTGAATAGTGTTGACTTTTTGTCAACTTTCAGCTGGAGAATAAGGATAAAAGGAAACGACTTTCAACTATTCTGTTATGAATGACAAAATTAATAATCAGTTTTGTATCAAAAGCTGCTGTTTCCTCAAGACCAAGCTATGGCAGTGTAGTTGTGTGCTGTCATCTTCCAGTGGAAGATTCTGAAGGGCAGATGTCCTCATCTTTTAAGTTCCCATCTCTCCTCTGCGTGTAGTTTGTCTTTTCTGAAAGCCTTTGTGGGCAGAGTCAGCACAAAGGTGAGGGAAGAAATTTATGTGGCAAGTGAGATGAAGTGGACCTGAGATACAGCAATCAAGTGAAGGCTTCCTGGGTCACCTGGCCTGCGGGATTAAGAAACTAGGGATGTAGTTGGTCAGTAGTGAGTTAATAAATTTTAAGGGTACCTGCAGTACATCCATAAGGTGGTGAGCACTGGAGTTTGGGTGAACTGGGATGGCTTGTTTTACTTCTTGCACTGTCTGTTTGAAGTCTCAACCAAAGCATTCATGAGAGCAAATGCAGCTGGCGGCATTTGGGCTGTGGAAATTATAGTTTGTAATACTTTTCTAATAGTCATTTGAGAGCTTAGAGAATTATATGACTATATTTCAATCAGACACTGAAAACCTTTACATTTCAGGAAAGAAATTTTTTTACACTACCTTGATCAAATAGCCAAAAATATTAGAGGATTCCTCTGAAGCACTTGCCATGGCTGCAGCAACATACCCGGTGAAATAGACCAGTGGTTCAATCTGCTTTGACAACTCCTATGTAACTAAAAATAGGAGAAATAGAAGAGAAAATTTGTAGGGCTGGTAGTGGCTTGTATTTTTTCAATAATTTATCAAGATTCGAGAGCACAGATTTCCTTTGGGAAATATTAGTTCTTAGGTTTACAAAGTGCCTCAGTTGTAAATACCCATAAAAATGACAATTTGGTAGGTCGTATTTATTCTTAAGCGGGTCAAAGGACATTAGCGTATTCCTACTATATAAATCTGTCAAGTACAGAATTTCTTTATGCTCCCAAATCACAAAAGCGCCTCTTACAGTCAAGGAGAAAGTGTCGCATTATTGCCAATCAAGGACAACAAGCAAGCATATCGATCTCTACCCAATAACTTTTGCCCTGCTCTCTAAGTTTTTATCACTGAAACTGGACACATCAAGGGATTGGATTTAATATACACATATAGTGCTGATTTATTACAGGAGGAGAAATACAGTCTGGCCTTACTTCTTGCTCAATATTTTAACACATTTTATTCCTTGCATGGAAGCCTTCAATGACTTTTTCTACAAAGTGTATAACTTTCAGATATCCCTGGATGTGCACAAATCCTCAGCTCACATAGGTACATTGACTGTTATAGGTGTACACGCCTCCTGCATTTGGTGGTCTGACAGTCCTGAGTCTTGATTTCAAGAGTTTCTCTATGTGGCAGTCTGTAGCAGGGTTGCTGATTCAGAGAGACATAACTAAAGATAAGCTTGGGGAGAGGGGAAGGGATTTGGAGGGCATATTATAGGCACAAAGGGTGTGGGTGCTGCTTGCTGAGCCTGGTCTGAAGATTCATTGGCTTTCATCTCATCTGTGGAGCTTGTATGTGTAAAGCCTTGTGTGTAAGGGCTGTTTAACCAGACACGGATATTGGAATGCAGCAGAGGACTAGCATCGTCCTTCTTGGTCTCTTTCATTGGTAAAACTTCATATTTTTTTGCCATTTTCTGTTGATACCTGCAAATCACTGCAGAGGATTTGGGCCACTCCACAAAAGCAGCATCTTTGTACTCTCTACCATAAGCTATGGTTATCACTGTATATAGAGGTATGATCCATGAATCACTTCTTGGAAGGCAAGTGCATCTACAAACCTGAAGGGAAATCTTACCACAAAATTCTAGCACAGTGGAGGTTGGAAGAAGCATCATCTAGCCTGGCCCCCTATCTCAGAGCCTGGTCAACTGGAACAGGTTGCTCAGGGTCTTGTCCAGCCAGGTTTTGAATATCTGCAAGGAAGGAGTTTCCACAGCCGCTTTGGGTAACCTGTTCCAGTATTTCAGTGGTCAAGGATAAGCTACTGAGTTAAAAATATAGGCCATATAAGTCAGCAGGAGCATATACCTGCTAATTTTGTTATGATAAATGTATGAAACGAGTATCCTAGAGATCAGCCAGCTCTCTGTTATTGTGCAATATTAAGTCCTGCTGCCTTTTTTACCTATCTGGCCAAAAGACATGAGTTTTGATTGATCTTTGGCCTCTTGAGAGCGGGGCAACCCTCCCATAGAATAAATGGATGCAGAAGTAGCTGATAGATTTGCTGGTTACGTTCATAGGGATGTGAAGAGAGCTGGAAAGGTCATACCCTACTCTGCATTATTTCCTGATGGAGCAGACAGAGGGACATATGTTGAATTTCTCCAGACGTGTCCTTCCCCAGCCAGATATTTTTATTGAGAGGTTCTATTCAAGGATTATCTATGTTTGTCAAGATTTACAGATGTCTAGTAATCCCAGCCTTTTCTCGGCACGTGAACAAATCCTTTCTACCATGCATATATAGCAAATCTGACACTTAGTGGAAATGCCTGCTGCACGTGGTGTGCACACTTGCAGTAAATCTGGATGTAGCTGGGGCTCTTGCACGTGTGCCCTCTTGTGGATTTTCACAAGCACAACAAATTGGATGTGTCCCAGACATTTTGGATTAACTATGCACGTTCAGACCATCTGTGCAACACATGTACCACAGGTCTAGTGATGCTTTACGGGCTGGACACAATGCACAGCTCCTGGTGATGTCTTTCAGTATAGGAGGAGTTCAGAGCAGGATCACAGCACACTCAGAAATCACGCTTTTCACTGGGAACCTCTAGGAAGAGTTTTGCCATAGGAAGTAGCTGATTTTTGGTTCTTCAGCCTCCTGACTTGTCACAGATAATTGTCCGGTAAGCTTTTCCTTACGCCTTCAGCGTGCTTTCCTATTGCACAGATTTCCAAAGAATCCAAGAAGGCAATGGGTTTCAATTTGGGGTGGGTGTGTGTCTTGACTGGAACATACTGTCTTCACCAATGTGAATGCAAGCCAGAAGAGGGGAGAAAAGGAGAGTGAGCAACTTGGAGTTGAGAGGAAAATGTGACCCGGGGTGGATGTTACTCATTTCCAGTGTCAGGTGGAAACATTGAGCTTTGCCAGCCGCCTTCGAGTCACCTCTCAGAATCAGGCCCAGAGTGAGAAAGTTATACCTACTTCCATGCAATTCTTACCTTTCCAGGTAAATACAGAAAGCTGTAATTGCCAGGGTAGTGATGAATCATGACTTCCTTCCATCCAAAGAGCCTTGGGCTTTTTCCCCTTCCAAACATTTAACTAACTTGCAGAGCTGACAGAAAAGCAGTAGATTTTTTTTCCAAATATCCATTTGCCTTTCCATTTATCTACTTTGATCTAAAATATAGAACCTGATGGATGCCCTAGGTAAATCAAACATTTTCCGTCTGCCAAAACGGTTTTGCAAATGCTTATTTCATGCCATTACCATTTTTCTGTTTCTAGCAGTAAATCAAAAAGTATCAGCCATTCATCCACTTTAAAAGTAATGCCTTGCCTTTGCATAATTACACATACCCAGTGGAGATCTGTATGCACAGTAAATCTATTCCTTTAAAAGGTTTCGCCTTAAGTACCACAGTGACATAAATTGGTGTAGTGCAAATTTATTTATTTAAAAGGTTTATTCTTTTAACTGATCGGGTAACTGCTGTCCTTCCATTGTTTGATTTGGGTGGGGAGGGCTTTTATTAATGTATCGGAGTTAATTCTGCAGCAGATGTTTGTGTAGAAAGGTCTCACTCCTTACAGGACTTGTAGCAATTGATATGTGTGTGTAATTTATTCTCATTACAGGTTTATTCTTAACTGGTGTTCAGGGGGTCTTCACTGTATCTCCAGTAGATCCTTGAGAATTAAATAGTTTAACGAATGTAATGAGCAAATCTGAAAGAAGTACACGCAGAGAAGCCTATGTATTTGGACATTACCTCTCCAAATCTGCAAATAAAAGAAGTGCAGTATTAAAAGTGAGTGAGAAATTGCCAAAAATAAATGTCTTCCAGTAATAAGTGCCCCAGACAATATTTTGGCAAAGATGTAAAAAAAAATTGATCTCTTCATCTTTCTTATGTAAACATCTTTTTAAGTCATGCTTGTAGCTCTCAGGGGTGTCAAACCTAAAGCAGACAAGGCCAGCTGGTGGAAGCCTGGGAATGAAATGATGAATTTTTTAGCAGATCCAAGTTTATTTTTAGGCTTTACAGAATTATCTTTCATTTCCCTGTGAGTGAAATTGTAGGAAGTATGGTGAAATTGTGGTTACAGTATAATCCTGCAAATACTTACATACATGTTCAGTGTAATGCATGTGAGAATTCTTCAGACATGCACCAAGTCTGAAGATGCAGCAGGTTGCAGGTGAGGTTACAACACGAGCGATGTCATGGAGAACTGAACAAAATTCCTAGTGTGAATGTGTTTTCTGTGGTACTGGATGGGAAAGTGAAATTCAAGGTGGCTGTATTTTGTTAGGTTATGCAATAGAAACGTGCAGAAACATTTTGGGGAGAAGATGGCTTATAGGAAAGTTGGAGGTGTTGAATCACATTTGGTTAATGAAGGTAATTCCATTAACAGAATCAAAATCTTCAACCCTATAATTTCACACTATCCATTTCAAAATGCTATCTTTTTTTGCTGTCATTGTAGCGCTCTCGACGTTCTTTACTACGGTTGGAAAGGACAAACTGCTTTAGTATCCAAGGCAAACCTGGGAAAATGCCATGGGCCTGGGATGAGGAGATGTGTGTGATAATTACAGATCTAGCAAGGGCTGTATGTTGGAGAGAGGAAGTTTATTATGTGGAGCTCCACATCCCATGTCCATTAAGGTCACACTTTTGAGATTTTGTTTAAAGTGGATCTGGCTTTTTAGGGTCTTTTTCTAATAGATTTAGTAGACCAGAGGTTGCCAACTGTCGTTTTTGATCAGAATTGATGGTGGTGATCGCAGTCATAGAGCTCCACAACACTACTGGGGAAGAGTAACAAATGCTGGGCGGAGGGGCTGGGAGAAGCAGGGAAATGCTCCATTCAGACATTAGGGAGCAGGTTTGGTACTGGTGTTTTGACTAAATTTGATTTACATACTCTGAAAGTCTGACTCTGATTCTCATTTTACGTCAATTCTAGCTATTTAATTTCAGACTAACACTGATCTGTGACAGCAGACAGCCGTCTCTCTTTAGTATTTATTTTGATGCATAAACAGTGTAGTCCGACTGGTTCAGCCAACCTGAGTAGCATTTACAGAGGTGAGTGCCCTGGGTAGGAAGAAAATGCACTCTTAACTGGTTTGTTATGGTTCTTGTTAATTTTAAGGGCAGGATTGTGTGTTGTAGTTGCCTGGGATAGACACTGGGCTAGTAAGTGACAAAGATGCTTCTTTGAATCCCGTGTCCTGGAATGTGCTCATGGGAGCTGCTAACTGGGAGCACTGGGGACTGCAGCCTTCCCCGCTCTGTTCTGCAGTGGGGAATCAGAGGAACCACCTTAAAGGGTGAGCGAGTACCTCAGCTCCCGAACTGACTCAATCTTTGTCTTCCCATGCTGTTTGCATCGATGCTAATCAATGTTAATTATGGTAGTGGGGCTTGTGATGTACTCATTATAAAAGCTATCCTATTTTTCTGTGCTTATACAGACTGTAACACAATAGAGCCCTCATTGGGGTTCCCTAAATGCTACAAATAGTAATACAAATTGTTATAATAATGAATACGTGGCTCCTAGTGTAAGGCTACCAATCCCAGTTCGTACAGCCTGCTGGAGCATTACTTGACAGGTCTGTTTGCTGTTACTGCTAACTGTGGCACACTGGATCTGTCTTGACAGTTGGGGCCTCAGCCCAGTAAGCGGTCTAAGCTTTTGTTCGTGTTTATACAGGTGCCCCTCTTTAAATCTGCATGGTTCATTATCCCATCACCTCTGTGACTGTGCCGGGAGTTGATGGGCACACTGAAGGATGGGGTGCCAGGATATGTGTTTCTTTCCTAAGCTGAAGGCTATGGGTGCAAGAGTGTGAAGATGCTTCCTCCCAAGTGGTGAGCGGCTGGTTGGGTGTTGGTTTGTGGGTTCCCAGCTCCTGCAGGGGCTGGAGGTGGGTGGAAGCCCAGAGCTGGGAGCTGACGCTTTCCTGCCTCCAGAGGCTGTGGTCCCCTTCCCCGTGTCACTCTGTGCTGGGCACCCTGCTACTAAGAGCTGATACCTGACAAGTGCTGTCTCCTGTGAAAAATTTGGTTCTGATTTACTGTTATCCTTACGGGGAATTTCAGCACCATTGTTTATATGCATTAATTGGTATAAATAATTACCATTCAGCCCCTGACTCTGCATTCCCAGGCCTTACCCTTGTGAGTTCCAGTGACTTAAATAGTCTCATAATTTGTTTTAAAAAAAAGTTTTCTACAAAGAGTCCCTTATTGCTTGTTACCTGGTTTGTTATGGATATTGATTCTAGTCCCATTTGTTTTTTCAGTTCCCACCAGACTGCATGCCTGAAATTTTAGTTATCTATGTGCAGTTTAGGCATCTGATTATCTGCCTGACTTAGTTTTCTGTTGTGTACCACACTGTGTTTACCAAGCCTGTGGTTTAAATTGTTAAGGTGCTATATGACCTCTCTTAAGTGTGTACATATTTTTAAAAGGAATTTGAGGCAGCATTGAGTTGCTTCTACGCTTGTAATTAATTTAAAATATTTAGTATAGCAGCTAGATTTTTCCCTGTTAGCTGTGCTTTACTGAAATTTCATGATCTACAGCACACCCTAGTGATAACTGGAAATCATGAAGTTAGACCCTGTCAATTTTCCTTCTTTTGAGGTGAAGCAAAACTTAGGACTCCACTAAGCAAAGTCCAGGAAAGTAAACACCTTTGAAACTAAGATGGGAATCAGGTTGAATCCCTTGGTTTATAAACTAAAAAACAACTTTAGAAATTAAGACTACAGGATATTCTTCTGTGAAAAGAACATCTGTATAATGAATTAATCTGGTTTGCAATCTGTAATGTTGGATGTATTTTACAACAGACCATGGGGAAAAGTGGCCCAAGGTTGTGCGAGAAGAGAGGAGAATATTTGTTGGGTTCCCATTTAGACTGGAGGGAGCAACCAGATCTAAATACAAGCATTGTAGAGGAAACCTGCAGGCAGTCTTCATCGGTCAGTAGCCCAGAGGAAGACTTCGTATCTTACAGTTAGGACATTAAAAATTATGCTAGATATTCAATTTATCCTTTTGCAGATGGTTAGGTTACTTGTTTTTTCAGGTGATGGTACCTATATTTAGTTTTCAGGGGCCAGCAGACCCATTATGATCCTGCAGAGGGGCAGAGGGATGTGCACTTTCCTAACCTTTTAGGCAACCTTGCACTCATCTTTTTCTGGACTTCCTTATTTCAATAATTTCTTTTTAATTGTCTGAATGCACAGAACGTCAAGGGTTCTGACTTGATTGCTGGTGACCCCCTGGTTGGATGAGAGGAGAAAGTGGGTTTGAGAAGGACTCTGAGAAAGGAGTGTAATTAAATAGTCAATAAGGAGGGCAAATATTTATCAGAGGTGAAATCAAGTTGATAGCATGTGGATAACACTGGATGGAAGTGAAAACAATATGAGCATCAGAGAATAGTGTGTAAGGTGTAGTTATGGTGGCCTTGAATTTACGGTGGTTGAAGTTAACCCTCATGTGAGTTCTCAAAGAGAGACAGAGGATTCATCATAGAAAGGCGAGTTAACAGTGTCCCAAGCTCCCAGCGTGGGGAAGCTGCACTGAGGATCTGCTGGAGAGCTCGGGCGGCTTGTGTGGGGTCGGTGTGCCTGGAGAGCTGGTGGTGGGGGTCTCTTAAGCTGCAGAGAACAAAGCTATCCCAGAAAAAGCAGGTCTGGCCAAGGGAGACAAGCAGCGCCGAGGCTGTTGTTATTTTCATGAAGGGCCATGAAACTCTGGCAAGTGCAGGGGGACTGTACCAGTATCCGCGTTACACGTACGGAGCGTTACTTGCCTGGGTGAGGCAGAGCTAACGATGGGGTCCTGCTTTCTGGCTCGCTCACACATTAGAAACCTGTGATATTTTGGGGAGAGACATGATCCCTCTCGGACCTCTGCATTTCACTCTTGTCAGGTAATCCAAACAATAATGGAAATGAGCATTTTGTTTTATGTAAATAAAAACAAAAAGTTTGCCATAATTTATGGTGTTTATTTAAATGACATGCAAATTACTTTGTGAAACTTAGGGGGGAAAGCAGCACAAGTGAAACAGCACAATTGTTTCCAAGAACATTCATTTCAAATCCACATACAATATTTCATTCATGCTTAATTATTTCCCCAATGCTAGTCTAAGCATTACTAGTTCCCTTTGTCTCTTTGCTTTTGCATGCAGTGTGATTAGCAAAACTGCTTGTGCTCTACCAACTCCTGCACATATGGGGTTTAGCCTCTTTGTTCAAGGGGTGGAGCAACAAGCCCTATGAACACTCAGGCTGCCAAATTTGGCACACGTGAGCCCTCCAAAGTATACAGATATCACCCGTTTCATTTAAATCCCTGTCCATATTTTGCATTGCTACCATAACGGCAACTCCTTTGTCTGGGTGTATTATTTGAAGCAGCTTTTCTCCCATTGTTTGTGCACTGTAATCCTTGAGGTTTCTGTAGTCGTCGTGAGCAGCTTACTTGAAAGAAATCACTTAGCTCTCACAGATCACTCTCTCTGAACCTGCTGGCAAAGGAACGGGCCGTGACTAAAGCATGAGACCTGTGATCTTTCTGAAGAAAACCTCTTCAGTAGAGTTTATAATTTGTTGCTTTCATGGGGCTCTGTTCTCAGGGTTTGGACTCAGCGTTATCTTTCGTCCCCCACGGATTTTTTTTCTACGAGGCATGATGGGAATGGAGGCTGAAAAAAAGAGTAATAATGCTGGCTGTGGATGTGTACCCTAACAACATTTTACACACATTTCAAATAGTAGCAAAGGGACACATCTACTATTTGACTGAAATTAAGGACAGTTGTTTATTCTAATTGCAGCAAAATCTTAGCCTTTTATTCTTCCTTGGTATAGATTGGCACATCCTGCTGTGAGCCTTTTCAACAGACTTTTGAGAACTTAATGCTTGTCTACTTAGGGTAGAATGAAAGATCCCCTGGAACTTATCATGGAGAAGGGGCTGCCCGGTGCTTTCCCTTTCTAGCGTTCAGTCATCTGCTTGGTCGGTGCCCTCTGCTCCAGCGGCACTTGCCTCTCATGATTGGGTACACGCACGCTGTTGTAGGTGAAGCCATTTGGCATTAGCTGTTCTTTCTAAGTTATGCCTGTTACCACTTTTGAGTACACATCATTTTATCCCTGGGACAGTCATTTATGACATTTTTAAAGCAGTGGTTCCCAAGCTGAGGTCTGCAGAGAGCCAGCAAGGGGGCCTCTTTGTAGTTCACAAAGAATTTCCATTTATTTTTGTTTCCAAAGTCTAGACCACATTATAGGACAGCTATAAATATAGTATAAACGCTGCCCTGCTCTTTATTTAGCTTAGCAATAGCTCTTCAGAGAACCCTGTGGTAGCCACACAGGCATTATATGATCCCAAATGGCGACACCCTTGTGACTGCAAGTGAAGCAGAGAGGTGGCCTGGGAGGCAGTATTAAAATATAACATGCTAAACTGTCTGAAAATCCCACTGTAACACATCCGAGTATTTGCAGTGACTTCTGAAAGCTTTGAATCCAGTCCATCGTTCCAGAGTGATAAAACTTCACCTTTCCATCTTCTTGCCCCCAACCTATCACATGAGAAAAGAAAATCGGGCAATGCAATCTGTACAAGCTGACCCCTTCCCTTCCACCCCGCTGCCCAGCTGACTGCCAGCTCCCCTCTTGCCTGCCACGTTATCAGAAGTCAGGTCCAGGAACGCTGGAGAGAATTGTTCTGTGTTCCCAGAACAACAGGAAACCTCGTCTGACAGCTTTGTAAACTGGGCTCTTAATCAGCACCCATGAAGTCAGGTTGGAAGGTTGCAGGTTGGAATTGAAGTCAGCCAAGGACCCTTGGCTGTGATGGGACTTAAGGCAGCTTCTTTGTGCTGATTTTTTGTGTCTCCAAAGTGCTATATGCTTGGGGCCAGGTTTGTATGGAGCTGAACATCTACTATTCTCAGGCTCCACAAGCACCAGGTTATGGTGCAGGTTTCTTACACCACTGAATAGTATCAAGTGTGGAAATCTATCACTGATGTTATTCCAGACACCTTCGAATGTCATCCTTCTGTCCTTGGTACAAGAATGCTTTGTTCCTTAACTGAAGGTACAATATATGCATTTTAGATCTGATTTTGAACTTTGTCTACTTTATGTATGCTCTTTAATTGGAGGTTTGAAAAAACCTCAGGTGCATTTCTGTTTTTAGATACCTTCTACAAAAGAGTCATGAGTGGAGGAAGTGGTTGTAGGACATTGTCTCTTTTTTTTAGCTCCGCTCTGGAAACCTCGCAGGTATTTTGTGTAGCTGTTTTTTAACCGGGATTTTATTTCCACTTCAGTGTTCATACATGCTATAACATATAAATGTGTGAGCTAATTTCAGGATACTGACTTTTACATTCAGGTTTGCTGTAGCTTTTTTTCTGAAAAAGGTCACAAAATAGCTACTTTGTACCGGTAAACATAATTACCAAATTATACTGCCGAGGAAGGAAAAAACCAGCATAAATAACTACCATAATATGAGTCTAAAAGAGCCTAAGAGAGGTATATACCATTTGCAGTTAAGGTTATGCCTTAAATGTCTTATTGCTAGCTAGCACTGTCCAGGCAAGCTGTTAGTGTGCTTTATTCCAAAGCACCAACCTACACTTTTGGATCATTTTTCAAGACAGAGATGATATAAGGAAATTAATAGTGTTTTGTGACCTTCTGCACCAATAGTCCATCTTTTTGGCATTGAAACTGATTTTGCCCAACTTGGCATTTTATCCGTTAGGAGTGTGCTGGGAGATCAAAGAATCACCTTTTACAGCAGCAGTGCAATGATTTAGTTCAGCCGCACTGTTCTTCAAATTCACCGTTTCCTACAAGCTGATGAGGCAAACCTCTTCTTTGCTTAATGTCACATAAGGTACATTGAAAGGCTGTGAAGAGACAGATGTTCTATATCTTCACTTCATATGCAAAAACCTGTTATATCCTTTATTTGCATTCAATTAGAAGTCAGACCCTGATGAATATCTAATGTAGGAAATGGGGAAAAGATTTGCCATCAAGCATCTGCTTGGCTTGTAGTGGATCTCTGTAACCTGCTATTGTGTCTTCCTGTACCGATTTGGTCATTTTTAGTATATTACTTACACCTGGGTGCACAGAAGTGAAGAGTCTTAATAGGTGAAAATTTGAGTTACGTTCCTCATTTTAGAAATGTAGCCTTTTCTCATTGCACAGAATTCTGGAGGAAGCGCCGTTCCTTTTAAACAGCCATTCTGCAGTTGCAGAATTTCCCTTACTGAGTGGTTGTTTAAGGATGTAAAGATGCATTACTCTTATATTCATTTTCTCTTTTGATATAGGTTTTGCCTTGTTTGATCTTGTGAAGCTCACCATTTTCTTGGCAATCCAGAGTATAGCATGAGGAGCTCAGAAGTTATAAAACTGTAGTGTTGTCAAGAAGGGAAGGTTCAAATTATAAATATAATATGAAGCAGAAGTGGCAGACTCTTTCAGAACAGATGCTGTTACTGCTGTGACCCTGCAAGAGCCCGCATTCCGGGGTGTTACACTATCAAGGGAGGGTTGTCCAGAACCCTAGACGTTAGACAGGGATAAGCAAAGCAGCTTAGGACTTCCCAGACTTCAGGGGGAACTGATAGAAATCTCTTACCCTCCTAAGGCTGGATACGATTAGAAACCAGCTTTGTTACGTCTTCCATCCCCTTTCTTCTCTGCAGACCACTTCCATCACACGTTCTGGGGAACACGTGACATTTCTTTCTTTTCCTCCTTTTCTTCTTCCATTGATGTAACGTTGTAAATTAAACCAGCCTCACGCGTGTCCAAGTTAACGCACTGACACTGAAATCTCAAGAGTATTCTTAGGTGCTTTGCAAGCTTAGGCACATGGGTCTGTATTACTTGCACATGTCTCCAGTTTTGAATGTTTGGGGTTTTTTCCTGCCTAGTGATAGTAAGAAATTTAAGTATTTTGAGGGGGAAAAAAAAACGCAACTAGATGAAATGATGAAACTAAGTCTGCCCCATACAGTTACCTAATCATTGTGTGTTTTTTCCAGGAATTTCTGGCACAGAAGAAAATTTAGAGAAATAGCTTTTTTAGTTGCATCAGTTATTTCTGGACAGTTCCCCCAGACTCAGCCTGCTCCTGATGGGCATTTTCTCAAGACTCTGTAAGGAGCAAGCTGAAAGCCAGAATGAATCATTCTGTTGGTAGCAACAGCCCATCTCCAGCTGAAATTGTTCCCGGTGCCCCTTGGCCTGTCTCCTAGTGTGTCAAAAGCTGTGAAAATATGCAGTGAACTCAGCTGAGGACGTGCTAAACTGGCTTGTAGTTATTTTGGGTTCTGCTCTACATTAGGAAAGGACTTGACAGAAATCTGCTAAGTGGCTCATCAAATCAGAATGCCAATGCACCGCTGCTATGGTTTATTTCTGATGCTTTTGGCAGATGATTTGAGGATTTGGGGGGCTAAAGGGAATTTTTTTTTCCCCTCTCTTGATTTTTAAAAGTATAGAGATCCTAGTAACCTTGAACAGGAAGAAGATGTAAAACATGTTGATAAAGGAAATTAAATAGGAATGGCAATGATGTTAGTTATGATGATGATGTTATTCATGGGAGCTGATCTGCAGCAGGACCACCTTGAACTGCTCTTACTCCACCAGCTTCTTAAATTTTAAAAAGCATCTGAACTTTTATCTCAGGCACTAATTATTTGTTAAGAGTGGGTGTTGAAATGCATAAATACACCCTAGAATCACAGCTGCCGACCCACCCAGAATACGCCATCCTGTACAAGAGAATGGAGCCAGCAGAGCTGGCCCTTCTCGCCTTTAGGAGGACTTTTCCCCGCTGGTTGAGCGTGTATCCGCAGCCCTGCCACGGCGAGGTGTGGGCAGCCGCCAGATGGAGCCCGCCGGGCAGCAAACGTGGCCGGGAGAAAATCTATTCCGCGTCTGGCTGCTCCGGTAAGACGGAAAACAGGAATTCTGGGCCGTTACGTAGCCCAGACTCACAGAATGTTTGGTGGAATGTGTGGTGGGCTGATTCACTTGTATCGGGGATGCTCACCGAGGAGGACAGACATGCCATCGGGTGCTGGCTGGTGGGGACCCACAGACTCAAATCTTAATCCAGCTGGTAACAATAACCAGATTCCCACTGGCTTCAACGGAGTCAGAATTTCTCTAAGAGTGTAGTATGATTTACAGCAGCACGTACATCCTTACAGGATGCATGCTGTACTGTTACCTTGCATTTTCATTTTTGTAATTTCTACCATAGAAAAAAATAGACCTAGTAAGTACCTGCTGCCCTAGCCCTAATAACCTGTGTTTATTTTCAACCAGAGTAGTGAAGTAATAATTCATTCTGGGATACAGTGATAAAAATCCTTCCTTTGATGGTTGGCAGACTTCAGTGCTTTTAATTTTGCTCCTTGGAAAACTGCTTGTGGGTGGAATTTGGGGTGTTACTTTTTAAAATGCACATGGCACTTTGGTTCTTTGCTCATTTTAGGAATTACATTTGCTTTTTACATCCAAATCATAAAAATCAAGAGCAGCGGTAGACCTGTAACATTCTGAGTTGTTACACAGAGAGTTATTTTATGTGATCATATAAAGCATGGGGAGGTTAAGAAGTCCCCAGTGCAGCCACAGTGAAGGGACAAAAATTGTGAGTTATATTCCTCCTCCTTTTCCTCATCCTGCTTTTTAATCTTCTCAACAAGGAACTGAGGGGCAATGGGTTTACCTTAAATCAAAAACGAAATCACAATAAAGGCTTAGTTGACAAAACCCCAAAAACCTCTGTTAGCAACCCCCTTCTTGGGAAATGGCAGAATTTTTAACACAAGGCAGTAACTTTTCAGAGATTGTACGGGCGTTGGGAAGCAGAGCGTGGTATTTCAAGAGCCAGATGTGACACAGCTGTTTGATGCTGCCGCATTGGCCCCTCGCTCGCTGGGTCACATACGGTGCTCCCACCACGCTGCGAAACAAACCCGGACCCACAGCGGTTCTCGGGTGACAGTCTCCTTAGGGCCAGGGGTGGCCTGGAAGCATCTTCCTCCCCCCCCCCCCCATACGGGCTGTGCGGGGATGGGGAGATGCTCTTCCCCTCCAGCGTGTGCGGGCGCGCTGAGGCCCCTGCATCCTTCGCGGATGCTCCCCGCGGCGCGGTGTGCGGCCCCAGACCCGCACCAACCGCTCACACCGGACCGGTCTGGGGGCGGACCCACCGCACCGCACCGCACCGGCCCCCGCCGCCTCAGGCTCCGAGCGCTCTCCCCGCTGAGCAAGGGCAGGAGCGGCTGCGGAGCCCGCCCGGCCCCCCGAGGCCTGCCGCCGCCCCGGCCCGAGCTGAGGGCGGGCCGCTGCGGGGCTCGGCGCTCCCTGGGGCGGGCAGGGCCGCGCTGGAGGCCGGGCCGTGCGGGGGGTCGCCCCGCCGCCGGGCCGTGCTCCTCCCCCGGTAGCCGCGGCGCAACCCCTTCCCTGCCCGGCCTGCGGTGAGGCGGGCGCCGGGCGCTGAGGTAGGCGGGAAGGAGGGAGGGAAGGGCCGCGGCGGTGCGGGCCCACGGCCGGGCGGGCCCCGCTCTCCCCTCCGCTTCCCGGGGAGCCCCCCGCACCCCGGCCCGCTGTCAGCGGGATTCGCGTTGGCGGCGGAGGGGACGGTTCCAGAAGGGGCCGGGGGCTGCGGGCCGCAACCCGGCGGGGGCTCTGGGCCCGGCCGGGGCCTGGGCCGCGTCCCGGGGGCCGCCGCGGGGCTTCCTTGGGGGCGTCCTTGGGGTTGGGCGAGATGAGCCTCAGAAATGGCCCCATCGGGTCGGTCTGGGCTTGATCCGCCGGGTGCCTTTCCCCCCAGGCACATTGTGGCTGTGTCAGCCCGGCAGCAGCCCCGAAACCGGCGCTGTAGGAGAACAAAAAAAGCTATACCTGAAGAGTACTTAGATTTCGGCTGTTCGAAAGCATTTATAATTACATTTTGGGCTTAGCCTGTTTGCTTTTTTTAATAAATTTTAAAACGTTCAGAACACTTTGATTAATTTTCACGAGCCAAAGTTTATGGTTTTGTGGTGAGTCAGGGCAAGCATCTTTAATTGTCGGGCTTAGTTCGGTTGGAGGATGGATTGGGAAGGTACCGCTGCCGCGTCCTGCGCCCCCCAGCAGGGGAACGGGCTCTGCTGTTCATCTGGCTTCCGAGCCTCGGCTATTATTTCTTGTTCTTAACTGAAAGTCTGATTGTTTCGGCCTCAGTATGAAGTGGCTGATGCAAGACACCTGTAACTGTTTTTCGAATATCGCCTTCAAAATGAAGGAGCTGGCGTAGGAAATGAAAAAAAAAAAAAAAATCCCACTCTTAATTTATAAATCAAAAAGGTGTCGAGTAGCCCTAAAAAATTAAAAAAAAATTAAAAAAAAGTTAAGGGCTGGAAGACTTACAGCTGGGCTTTCACAGATGCTTTGTGATTCAGCAGCCCAGGTAAGCGGGATGTCTGAAATGTCTAGATGGGTTAGGCCCCAAGTTTCCTTTTATCTTTCATGGAAGGAGATAATTCTTACTGAAATTAACATCTGCCTGCATTTTCAGGCATCCAAGAGCCTTGTCAGATCATCTCCTAGGTTTCTAAAAGTAGTTTATTTATATGAGTGAATTTGTTGCCTCTTTTGTTAAATAAACCAGGTAAATGCTTTGATAAATTCACATGCCTTGATAAATACATAAAAGAAGAACGTAAGCAATGCTCTTAAGGTCGCAGTTCTTACAAAATTATATTAAAATGCTCTTTTATGCATTTCAATTGAATTCAGATTGCCCAGCAAATACGTGAGTTTCCTGCCATCTCCTAACATAATTGACACTCAAAAATTTGAACATCTGAGTAAATGCTTAGTGACATGGTTCAGTGTTGTTTTTTTGTCAGAGTTAGGTTGATGGTTGGACTAGCTGATCTTAAAGGTCCCTTCCAACCCAGACAGTTTTATGACTTTATAATTATATTATTATAATAAGTATTTGTAGATGTAGTGAATCCTCATGGTTGGGAAGGAAGAGTACCTAATACTGAGATAAGAACAGCAATCAGCAGGTTTCAGTCTTTCCGTCAATAAGTAGGAATGAACCCTTTCTTAGCAAAATAACTGAAAATTACAAATGCAGAGCAGGGTTAAAACTGGTATATTTAAACCAAGTTTTACTGGCTGCTGATGCCAGTCATAATTTAAATCAGACCACAGCTTTTAATTAATTAATTAATTAATGCAGATTTTAAATACTAGGCTGGGCTCTAAAGGTAGTGTTTTCAAACAGTGATGATTTAGGAGCACAAGTGCTGCTCACGCCAACAGTATGGGTAGGGACCAGTGGTGAGACAGGCCTTTGTAGATAGGAATATCTTGATTCTCTGTCCATTCACCAGCTATAATTGTAATATCTGGCCAGCTTAATCATCAGGTCCCATCTTTGTGCATGCTGTTGTTTGTGAAGTTGTGTTCTTTAGTCTCTGTCAGTCGCCAAGTGCTTTGTGTTTGGTTTTGCTCTAGTGCTGGTCTCATATTATAAAAAGTCTCTCTACAGACAGTTGCTGTAAAGTTGAGACACAAGAAATTGTCGGTTATCTTCTGGGCATCTCTGCTTGCATAAATACTTGCTGCTGTTGTCTTGAAGTTTCAGTTTGAAGTTCTATGCTGATCACAAGTGCTCTCTAGCAGTTGTAGGGAGATTCTCACCCCACGTTCCTGCTTATTGCTGTAGTGTCCACCAAGATAAAGTTAGCTCCTGGCAAGAGGACTTAGACCTACGTCTTCATTCCTTGGTAGGTTTGGAATTTGTCCTGTAGGTGATTTTTGTTCTATGTATATGTACGTTGTAGAGATGTACATTGAAGAGTGTACTCCGTTAACTCAGCAGGAGGTTGTAAAGAGCAGTGAGCACAGCTCAGCAGTGCCCGGGCCATGTACTGCTTACAGTATGTCCTGCGAGGGTGTTTGGGAGGGTGTTAATTTTTCTATAAGTGAGACAGTGAACCCAGGGGATAAGAGGGCTTTTGCCTGTCTAAACTCATCATTCTGTGAAGGGGAGGGGAGGGTAATGAGATGGGAATGTTAAACAGGAAAGAACTGAAATGAGGTTCACAATATAAATTATCTGGAGACCTTCTTTGGTTGTTTGCATTAATAGGACTTGCAGTGAGTTGGGTATGATGTGATCCTTTTCTTATTTTAATTCTTTCTATGGCATTTTTCTTTTTAATAAATGTACTTTTTAGTAAAACCTGTTGGTCGTAGGCTCAAAGATGAGATACAAACACATGGTGTTATCGTTCTCTTTGCATAGGTAGAGCAGGTTCATTCTCACTTTGCTCTCCAGGCCCTGGGGTGAAGAGAGAGCATCATCTAATTTAGTCAGAGACAAGTACAGAGTTTAACGTCTCAGATGAGTATTTGGGGAGACCACAAAGAGAAGAGGAGCACAGCCACTGAACTGCAGTAAAACAAAAGAGGAAGGTCTGTTACTAAACAGAGCTTGGTTTCTCAGCGACTTCAATCTCACACACTCTTGGTATTTATTTTTTTTCTTGAAGCGCTGAATGTTCTCGGGGTCGTGTGAAGTCTGTGGGAGCTCTGGGGACTCAGTACCTCTGAAAGCCAGGCTCGGTTCTGTGGGTATCCTTGACACTTCTATCCCACCATTAGTGACCATCCAGTATTTTACATTCCTAGTGTTTCTTAATGTCTGGGTGGTTTCTGTGGAAAATAATTTGGTGCTAGCACTTTGTTTGCTTGTCAGTTACACAATCAAAGTTTATAAATATTTTTGGCTGTCTTCTGGTTCTGCCTCTTGACATACAAAACTCAGAGTTCCTTTTAAATCTGGGGTAGGGTTCTTGCTGCCTTGTAGTTTGCTGGCACTTTCGAATAAGCTTACCTTCCTAATCTGATCCTTAGGTTGATATAGCTTTGTGCTCCACATTCTTGCAGTTGGCTTCTTACAGACCACACCAGTCTGTCATGGTTGGACTTGGTGATCTCAGAGGTCCTTTCCAACCATGAAGATTCTGTGAGGTGTCAGAGGTTTGCAGATGCAGAGCTTTATAAGCCTTTGTTTGGTTTCCTCAGCCTAAAGCTAGCTGATTTTTTTTGTTTATTTATTTTTCATGGCTGTTTATCCCAGCAGCAGGTTAAACTCTTTTGGGGAGTCTCCCTGCTGCACCTTGTTAATGTTTTGTTAAAAGATGCTTCTTTCATGGCCTGTAGTGTATGGTTAAAAAAAATACTTGCACACTGAAGATTGTCTGATTGAGCACCTTCATCAGAACCTGAAATTTTCAAAGAAATTCTTAATGCTGTGACTTCATAAAAGATCTCTGCAACATTTGTCCACTCATCTGTGTCTTTGCACTGGTTGTAGGAATCTCTGGGATTACTTTTTGTGTGTTGTAATATATTTATGTTTTAATGGCACCCACAAGTGCTCTTTCTGTACAGTTTTAAAAAAAAACAAAAGACCTAACTTGTATGTGTTGTACATGACCTACTTGATTCGCTAAAATTTATGACAGAACTGAAAGGATAGTGAGTTTGCTAAGAGATCATAGAAATACTTCCAGGAGTTCAGAGAAAATGAGTGTTCCTTGTAACACCTTTGAGAATTTTGGGTGTGATGCTCACATTCAGAATTAAGCAGGAATGGCTCCACTGCGCCAAGGACCTTCTTCAATCAAGCCAAAAAACCCCAAGTAAGTTTTAATTTTAGGGGGAGTAAAGCAGTAAAATAATTTGCTATAGAAAAAATTTGTACAGTTGCTTGAGTTCCAGTATGTTTCTGCTTTACCTTGAGACTAAATACATTATTCATACGCCACCAGATAGCAGTGTGATTCCTGTTCCATTATGGTCTGTTTTTTTTTCACTATTTCACTATCAATTGTACTTTGATTCTAGTGATGAAATAGTTTTTTATTTATTCAGAGAAACCTCAGAGTAGCTGATCACCTTTGCACTGCCTGATGTGCCGCGTCACCCTTCCTAGTCTTGGCAGTGCAGTGGATGGAGTAACATGGATGCTTTTCTGTGGACAAGGCCAGCTTCTACACACTGCAGGAACCTGATGCTTCTGCTTCGGGTTTCTTTGCTCACAAAACATCATTTAATGTATATTACAATTAGATTGGTTTAGGAAATTGTGGATTGGGTGTGAAGTCCTCAACACAGGAAGGACGTGGACCTTCAGGGTCTGGAAGGGTCCAGAGGAGGGCCACAAAAATGCTCAGAGGGCTGGAGCACCTCCCCTCTGAGGACAGGCTGAGAGAGCTGGAGTTCAGCCAGGAGAAGAGAAGGCTTCATGGAGACCTTATAGCCCGTTCCAGTACCTGAAGGGAACCTACAGGAGAGGTAGGGAGGGACTCTTTATGAAGGAGTGTAGCAATAGGACAAGGGGTAATGGTTTTATACTGAAAGAGGGGAGATTTAGATTAGATACTAGAAAGAAGTACTTTACTGTGAGGGGGGTGAGACACTGGAACAGGTTTTCCAGAGAAGTTGTGGATGCCCTATCCCTGGAGGGGTTCAAGGCCAGGCTGGATGGGGCTTTGAGCAACCTGCTCTGGTGGGAGGTGTCCCTGCCCAGGG
>JAOQGH010000062.1:32465079-32480591 GCA_025769975.1 Gallinago jamesoni | reverse complement strand
TTCTATGAAAGCAGGTGATACTCTCAGCGAGAGCAGTGTTGTTGTTGTCTCTCCAGCTTTGGTGGTTCCATCTATGCTGCAGAACCTTCATGCTGAGGCTTTTTGCATGAGATACTCACTAGATTTAGCCCAAGAGAAGCAGAAGCAGTGAATTCATTTCTGTACACGGGCAGTTGGGTCAATCCGATGTCATGCTAATCTGTTCCTGGCTCACTGAGGGGAAGCACTGAATTCTGCAGCATTTAGGGCTTCTCCGTGCTGGTGTGAATGTTCCTCCGAGTGGCAATCTGCTCACGTTTTTTTAAGGTAAAAACAAATACTTAATCTTCTCATTTTCCAGCATGACCAGGCTTGGCAGTGTGGGCTCTACCAGTTGTATGTTTGGGGATTTTTTTCCCCCTACTGCTCTAGGATGAGCAGACCTGCCATTTGTTTATTACTGTGAGCTTGAATCATATTGAATGAGATAATATATAACTCTGGAAACAAAGTGTGTCACTCTGCTGTCACTAACCATCATGTGCTGCCCTTATGAGACACTGCTGTGCCGTAAGCTTGCCAAAACCCCAAAAGCAACAGTGGTAAAACAACGAACTTCAATGCTTTCCTTAGACTGGCATGAAGATGAATGAAGTAGAGGAACACAACTCTTAGCTTAATTTCCTACTGTGACTCTGCAGTTATGGAGCATGTGTGGTCCCTTCCCAAAAACGGGATTTTTGTAGGGTGTCGGCAGTGCTTGGGTACTGCAATGACACAGCCAGTTTGGAGTCAGCCATTCTAGTGAGAAAGAAAGCTTTCACTTTCACAGTAGTTAATTTTTAATACGAAAAATGCTGTGCTAACACTTCACTGTTGCTTTGCAATGAGGAGATCTATTCAAGAAAGACTTGAACACAAGTTGGAGGGAATAAAAAGTGTTCTAGGGACTGGAAAACCAAACACTCATCTCTTTGATAGTGCTGGTATAACTTGTACAACAATAAATCTGCATTCTGTGTCTATGCAATTATATTTTTAATCATATCGAATACTTTTTCTTTTCCTTTGTGAGCCCTTTCCTCAATTAGTGTGCAGAATGGAAGGTATTTGCTTAATGAGTAAGCTTTTTCTTACCGTTCAGTGCTAAATCCTCAGGGCTTATTTACTGAACACTCTTCCAACTCTGCTATGGGGATGGAGTTCCCTAATTTCACTTCATGGGTTTTTCTCTGATTTCATTGGTCTGAATCGGTGTCTTTGATTGGTATTGCACCTATTTTTGCAACAGGAGATGAGGATATTTTTAGTATCTCTGCCTGTTCTCCTATCATTCAAACAGTTGTTAAAGTCAAACTGTCTTTGCCAAACTGAAAGCCGAAGCTGGATTTTTCAGTGCTTGGCGTTGTGTAACGCTGTACTCGAGCAGAGCTGCTTTGAATTCAGTTGTTATTTTGAGGGCTCAGCATCTTGGCAAATAACTCTCCGAGACTGCAGGATGGGTGCCTGAAAAAGTTGGAGTGTGGTAACCGTTTCTAAAAAGTTTGATTCAAGTGACTGGCTGAATGGCAAGCGTTAGGTACAAAATAAGGAGTAGAATCTTCTTCTTGGGGTAGAATCTTTCCTTTTTTAAAGCAGAGCAGCCGTACTGCCTTTTCATGCAGCCTCTTTCCTTGCTCACTACGGTCGCTGGCACCCGCAACCCTGAGGCATGAGTTTGCTTGTTAGGCCTCCTGATTTCCCTGCTGTGACAAGGCAAGCAACCCGGGGAAAACAGTATGTAATATGCAGGAATTCCAAAAAGGTGCCCTGTATTAGTGTTTCTTTTTACACTAGGTCTTGTTCGTGTGCCTTTCCTCGGGGTTGCGTTGGGTGCAATAGAGTGGCTTCCTGTGCCTCTGTGGGGCTGGGACCCTCACCCGAGCGTGTCCCCCTGCCCTTTTTGTCAGCGGTGGCTTCGGCAGCAGTGTTGGGTAGCCACACTCTCTGGGGGCCTCTGCGGAAAAGAGTGGGCTTATGTGGGCAGCAGCAGCTGCGTGGAAAAGGTCTCGGAGGGATCCTTCTGAGGGCCAGGTATCTGTGATTGGGCTGAGGTCTCATCTCTCTGCCTTCTCATACAAATGAGAGTCATCTTGCATGTCTGCTCTGAGTCCTGACCACCCTACACATATACCCCTGTCTCCAGAGCTTCCCATTCATTCCCAGTCCCAGGTCTCTCCTCCAACTCCTTGTGAAATCTGTTCCTCAAGCTCCTCTTGCTATAGCTGCCCTGCCGCCTTCAGAAATCAGCACCGAAGTGTTTAAGCATGTAACAAACAGGGAGGAGAACTGATATGTGAAAACAAACAAGTGATTTGTGGCAAGAATTCGGATAAGGAGAAAATACCTGGCAGATTTGTCAATTATAATCTGCTGTTTACGGCAGAGTGAAGCTCTGCTTTGTCTTTTCCCCGGAGCTGTGCGTGATGCTGAACACACGTGGCAATTGCTCAAAGCAAAGGCAAGGTACTGTAGAATTAGACAGAAACTTTCTTAAGACTTTCGTTACTGGTACTTGTCCTTGTTTGGTCTTCTGAATTTGTTGTAAAACCAGATTTTTCTGATCTATTTTGTGATTTCATTTGCAGTTTCAGTAACCTTTAACTATTTGCTAATAGGTTTGTTTTTCTCCATAAATGAAAGAGAAAGCAGGTTTTTTTCCTGTATTGATAGTGCCTCTGTCCTTTCAGTCTCACAGACTGCTGAACTCTGTTTTTTGCTAAAATTCGTGTAGCAGCAAGATTTAATTTCTGTTGCAGCCATCAAAAGATAACTTAAAAAGTCTTTTCCAGGACCTTAACTCGCCAAGATGCCCATCCACATTGATGATGTGATGCAACTGTTCTGCCACCTCTCTCAGGAGAAGGGGATGAAAGCTGCTGTGAAACACTCTGGTCGAGGAGCACTGCTGGCAGGTGCAACAGCATTTCTTGGGGGTCTGGTAGGAGGTCCACCTGGAATCGCTGTAGGTAAGTGTGTTTTGCTTTAGGAACAAGAAGTGTGGTTAACTGCTTGCGTGAAGCTGGGAGGACTGTGTAGTAGATATGGGTTGAAGGAAAGGGGAGTGTAGCACTGAGATTTCACCTAACTGGGCTTTAACAAGATGCCATTTTATGTGCCGGCTTTTTAGAAACAAGATGTGCATCAGGAAGGCGTGTGTCAGTGTTTCCTTCTAAGGTGACAGTGACCTTGCTGACTTTGACTCCTGTGCAGCAGACAGGAAGCCACCCAGAGGTCTGAGGCTGAAATAGTGGCACCTTTGAAACCCTTTGAACAAGCTGTTAGCAAACCCTTTGCTTTTGGTGGGTAGAGCCCTGGTTCCCTTCTGCTGAGGGACACCAGTGTCCAAGGTGTGGGGTGAAACAGGGCAAACTGAGAGGCTCTGAGCTCGTTAGTGCGGGCTCTGCTGCAGCGCTGCGGTGGGGAGCGGGGAGTAGAGGGGTGAGGAGCACAAGAGGCAATGGTAGCCATCAGGGGGGATGTTGGTACCCGGTGGCACAGAAGGAAGGAAATTGGGGTGTTAAACAAAGGTGAATAAGTATTCTTAGCAAGGGACAGGATCATCTTCCTAATGATCTTATTAAAAATTGTAAAAATACCTGCTGTCTGCTTCTTGGTGAACTTACTTTTTTTCCTCTGCAATTCATTATTCCCTGTCACTTTCATTTTTTTTCCCTTGTATGGAAAATTACAGGACGGCCAGCGTCTTAATAGTACAGAGCTGTCTCTCCTCTGTATCTTTTGAATTAAGAGTTGTCCAGTTTGAAAGCTGCCTTGTCACTGAAGTCACGTGGGCCTTGGTCCTTGAATGCTCCTTACTCCTGCGAGTGGTTCCAGCAATTTTATGGGCTTACTGGTATTGGAGTGAAGCACAGTGAGGGTTAGCAAGGTTGAGTTACCAAAAAAAAGCAAATAATATGTGAGGAATGATAACAAAAAATGCAAAATGAAGCTGTGTATTTACTCCTGTTACAAGTACAGAGCTTAATTAATAGCCAAAAATAATATTTTGACAAACGTATGACTGAAGTTATCAGGAGCAAAGAATTGAAATTAAGCTTTTGTAAGAAATTTGTAAGCTGTAAATCAGAAGTAAGAGTAAAAATGTATGAGTAGCCTCATTCTTGAAAGAGATGATGAGAAACACTGAAATTATTCTTGGATATGTTTTCTCCTTTTGTTTGTTTGTTTAAGCTTCCTAATGTCTTCCAGTCAAGCTCGGTGCTCTTCAGCCACTGATGAAGGCACTGGAGCAAATTACTATATACCTATTACTGTATACCAAAAGTATACAATAATAAGTATATCTATTAAGAATAATAAGTACTAAGTATACCTTAATATAAGTATATCTAATAAGAATATTAAGTACTAAGTATACCAAAAACCATGTCCCAGTTACAGGGCAATTAAGTCAGAACATCCTCATTTAACTTTTAAAATTTCAAAGGTAAGTGACCCTGGGTCTTTAGTGGGTTTTAGGACAGTTACAGGGACATTTGCAATCAAGTGCACTTTCACTTAGTCAAACAGCCTGGAGAGGTGTGGGAGTGGGTAGCAGAGATTGTCCTCGTTGCTGCCTTGCACCAAGAATTAGAGGATGAGTTACCTTCCATTGGCAACAGTCACTGGAGAAACTTGCAGCGTATCATGCTTTCTAAGGACTGCTTGCTCTGAGAAGAATGGATGGTGGATGTGTTGCTTTGGGGGGAAAAAGTGTAGTCATGTAACAAATCTTGTCTCGATAGACAAGGAACTTGGACATCAATACTTCTAGTGGCTTTTGCATTAAGTGCCCCTAAATCAGATATTGATGTTCTCATAAAAGTTCCTTGAAGATGAATTCAACCATCGTAGGCTTTCAAATACTTGTGTGGTGTCATGGGAAAAATTGTCAACTGAGTAAAAGCTGCAAATTACAGAATTTTTGACTAATGAAAAAGAGATGCATCCCCGTGAGTGCTTAAATGACTTTTTAGGAACAGTCACTGGGGTGGGAATTTTGGAGGCAGAGTCGGTTCTGACGCCTCTCCATTGTGAGGGTTTCTCCTTCTACCAGGATGTCTGTCTCTGGGCAGCAGTGTCAGTCGTGTGAGTTCCTGTCAGAGAGCACTGTGTTGCTCCAACCAGGACGGTTCCAAATTCGACTGGTAACTCTTTGAAAGAGAAGAACTGTGTAGGAGTGTAACTCTGGTTTCTTAGTAACAGCCACAATCTAGTCCACTGTGGGGGATGCCTCTGTTGTTATCTTGATGAGCTGCAACCACTCTACTTACCAGACCACTTTGTGGCCTGCTGGGGTTGGTGGCACAGGTGGGGTGCTGATTTGGTAGATGGAAGCATGAATGTGTCTAACCTTATGAAGTTGATGGGTTTGGTCTCTGAGCGCCTTTCCAGGGGTGGACTTCAGAAGCAGAAAGCTTAGGTGGTTCTGGGAATCTCTAGTAAGAGGTTATGTGTTAATGGGACTGATAAGGTAATCATTAGTCAGATGTTTATCCTTGGGTGTGATTTTATTTAGTAGTAGAGTTTATCCTAAAGAGACCAGTACCCTAAGGAGTATTGTTTTGGATTTCTAGCTTCAAGCTACTAGCTTTGACTGTGTAAAAGAGTTCCTTTGTGATTGCTGTGGATGTAAAAAGCTTTAAAAGTCCTCCTTGGTGCTTTGAACATCATGTATAAACCTAGTTAAAGTAGACACAACTCTGCATTCATTTCTAATAAAGGTGGGAACATTGTTGATGAGGGCTGTGGATAGAAGTTCAGGTTTTAATGTGAGTTGGTCAAAAGTAACATCTCTCTCTCTTTTCTAGGAGGAGCATTTGGTGGATTGCTTGGTGCCTGGATGACTAGCGGACAGTTCAGGCCAGTGCCTCAGATTTTATTGGAGTTGCCTCCTGCTGAGCAGCAGAAACTCTATGATGAAGCTGTTGTTATTCTCAGTCGCTTAGACTGGACTGATATTGCTCAACTGACTGCTCTGGTAATGGGAAATGCTAGTCTCCAGCAGAAGTTGACAGCAGTGCTGATAAATTACCTCTCCAAAGAGCTAAGAGCAGAGATACAGTATGGAGAATAAACATTTCCAGAGCGGGCTTTTTACAGTGTAATGAATTTCACTCTGACCATTGTCATTCTTCAACATAGCAGTGATTAGTGATGGGCACGAATAATGAACGTAGGCAGATCTAAGTATTATTTTGGAGATTGGGGTTGGGTTTTGTTGTTGTTGTTTTTTGGTTTTGTTTTGGGTTTTTTTTTTGTAAGGATAGTATTAGATTACTGCATTATCCTGACACTGGCTTGCTATGTAATTTTGAATTACTCTGCACTGGAACTGAATCCAAAGTCACTGAAGGGAATTATGCTTCTCTTAAGCTAATGTATTACTAGTCAAAATTTTTAAAGCCATTGTGTTTTATTTAGGAGCTTTAATCCTGTTTGTGTAAGTGCTATAAATCTCTTCTGTGAATGATGTATAGGTGCCAAAATAGCTAGGGCACTTAGAAGAGTTTTACCCCTTTATGTTTCAGTTCTGCAAAGGAAAGTTATAAGAAAGTATGTTATTCTACTGTGAACTCAAAGATCTCAACCCTTACTTTATTCTTTGTTGCATTTTTATTGTAATTCTCACATTATTTATTCCTTTCTTTAAGAAGTGAAGCCAGTGCCTAAGCAAGATTTAAAGCAAAAGGTAAACAAACTGTGCACAATTAGAAGTTCCTAGAAAGGGAAGGCACGGGAATACCCTTGAAGAAAAAAAAAGGGACATTTTTGTACTATACCCAGGATTAGGGTTGTCATTTCAGCATTAGTTTCTTGACTGAGTCTAAACAGCTGGTCCTCTGTTTTCATTAAAATATTCATAAGATGCATCATAGTGGACTGCGTTTTGTTGTAAAGTAAATGAATTCTTTAAGAACTGGGTACTGAAATTGGAGGAGGGAAGCCAGCCTTGGACTGGGCAGCCAGCAGTTGCGACGGTGATGATGGTGGTGGGGTGAGGTGGGGTGATGTGTCGGCTGCAGGGAACACTGCAAGCTCCAAATGCAGTGTTGCTGAATGTGCCAGCAAGTTGCTCACCATTTGTTTTGAGGAACTTAAAAGACAAGTTCGTAAGTAGAAGAATGTGCAGGTGTGCCGCCTTTTCTATGTAAAAACAAATGTAACTGCTCTGATAATTTCATTTTTCTCCTAAAATAAAGATATACTTCTGTGTGTGGTGAGGTTTCTAGAAGTTTAGTTTTAAATAGTGAATCAGTCCTGAGTAACATGCTCAAGCTCTAGACAATCCTGCTTCAGCAGGGGAGTTGGACTAGATGATCTCTACGGTCCCTTACAACTCTAAAAATTCAGTGAAATTCAGTGAAAGCTTTAAACTCAGAAGTTGTATAGATTTGATTAATTTACTTCTTCAGGTACTATTTGCCATTAGTAAATTCAGTGTACTTTCCTGCCTGGAGTGCAGGGCAGTGATTGTTCTTCTCATCATTTGAAAACACTCTTTCCAGCGATGTGAAAGAAGGATGGAAGTGAATGGTAAGTGGGTGCTTCTTGCCCTGTCAGAGTTTCCTAATGCCAAGCCTGAAATCAGTGTTTCTTCAGTTCCGTCAACAGATTACACACCCTGCAACTGGCTTTTTAAGATTTTTCTGTACTGTCTATATCCATTTAAAAATACTAATTTTATGAATGAAGTTACTTTTATTTTCAATTTTTCTGGTTATTTCACAAACTAAATACACTCTTTCTGAAGTGCCACACTGCTAACAGTGCAGGTGATTGGGTGACAGAGTAGGATTGGGCTGTTTGAAGAAGCTGACATCTGATTGCAAAGCAGGCCATATTAAAGATGTTGGCTTCAGTTAATTTATAATAGTATCCAGTATTTAAGCAGATCACGACAGGTTTCAGACGTCAGTATCGTGACTCCGATTTTACAGGTATTCATAGATTTGGGTCCAAATGCAGGTAATGAATTGATTTTCATCGCTTCTATCAGTGTAATAGACATGAATGGAGCTTACATTACCCGAGTCCTGTCCTGTGCTCTCGTATGTTACTCTGTTTCTTGGGGTAATCTTTCAAATGCTTTTTATTATACCCTTAGAAATTATAAACCTGTAGAAATGATAAACTATGATCTTTTAGCCTTCACTGCGATACAAGGGGAGCATGTGTCATATGGATGACAACAGAAATTGGGTCTAAGTAGTTCGAAGTTCTGTGTGAACCAGTCTAGCTTTTGTTAAACCCCGCTGCTGCTGAGCTCCTGAGAAGCTTTCTACCCTGTGCCTCAGACTAGCATGCTATTAATCATTACTATAAATATAAATATAACTTCCATAGGTTTTCAGATGACTGAAGTAAAACCAGGAAGAAATCAATTGAATTCTCTTTGTTCTCTATATCATAATTTAACAGGTTTGATGCTTGTTGAACTTCTTCAAAGGTGACAAGTACCTATTTTCAAAGTGATAGCAGTAAGTTTACAGTTTGCTCTGAAGCACGTTTCACTGCTGCTGATGGAAGAACAGAATCCAGCCAAAGTGTTCATCTGAAGTGAGTTTGGACGTACGAGAATTAGGAAATACCAGTTCTGATTGCGGAGATCCTGATGCATAACTCTTGAGGGTGAACGAGCATGGTTTTGTTGTTTGTATTTTTGTATTTTAGTCGTTTATGATAGTTCATGCTGTTGAGTGCTGCAGAAAGATCCAATTCTACTTTAATTGCTCTGATTACAGCCCCATGCTATCGTATCGAGGTCACCATGATATTTGGTATGTAGCCTTATGCAGGGATTTGGGCAAGTTAAAAGAACTCTTCAGCAGATTCGATCGTCTGAGGAAAAGGCCAGCTGCACCAGAAGTGTTAATATCCATCTGTTGCTGTTCCTGGGAAGAGACGTGGCTGTCCGCCGCTGCGTCACTTGTTGGTGTTGGAAACGGCCACAGGCAGGGGACAGCATCTTCTGAAATCCATTCCAGCTGCATAACGTCCCAGCTGGGTGTCAGGCACAGCCATCGCCTAGGAAACGAGGGAGCGCAGTGCCAGCGCTTTCGGGAAGCAGCTGAAAGAGGCACTGTGGGGAGATGTACATATTTATATAAAGAAACCATCTGTGATGCTGGTTATTAACCTGGTGTGGTTGTAGATGTGACAGAATCAAGCTAGGTTTTCACTGGCAGATGGTGTATTTTTAGTTAAAAATTCGGGTTTTATCCTATGTGGGTTTTGGTGGTTTTTTTTTTAAAGCTGTCTGGTTTCAAAATAGAAAGCAAGCATGATTATAAAGTGTTATGTTAGCAAAGGGAGAGAATATCTTTTTTTAAAAAAAAAAATCCTGAATTCAAACATAGATTAGTAATTGAGATGTGCCATCTAGTGGCAATTAGATTATTTCTTAAATTCAGTCTATCGAGGCTTACTCAGTATATGGATAATACAGTTATCTTTTTTCATGAAAAATAGGGTTAATGTCTGTTTTTGCTCTTACTTTAAATTCCTTGCTTTAATGAATCTGTATTAGATTACAAATATCGGCCCAGCTACAGACTGGACTAGAATTCATATAGAATTTATAGAATTCTCTGCAGAAGTGGGTGTTTTTTTGGTGATTATCACATGTGAGCTCTGACTGCACAAATATTTACCACGGCTGTGTGCCACACTTAATTATAGGGAGAAGATACACCATCAGGCAGAGGAGGGTGGCTTCACCCTCCTGATCACTGGAGGAGAAGTGGCTTTGGTGAGCTGAGCAGCAGCCCGTTGGCAGAGACGGATTGCCCACAGTCGAGTGGGGAAGAGCCAGTAAAGAGTAATTGTGTGTTTCTCGGGGGCAAGGGGGTGGTGGTGCATTTCTTGGTTCAGTTTTATCGAGTCCATACCTGCAGCAGCTCTGTCTGGGTCTGAGCAACCTTGGGAGCAGTGTCCCCTCTTGCGTACGGCTGACCCGTGAGTAACTGCTACCAGGGAGTATTTGGCTGTGAAAATTCTGTCTTTTGCTAGTTACAGCACAGGCTTCCTAAAGGTCCTGTTCCCAAAGCCATCGCGGAGGCTCTGGGGCTTAGTCCTCCAGAGGAGCATGAGAACTGCAAGAGAGGCCTTGAAATGAGGGTGGGGAAGAGGATGCTTGAGTGGTGCACCATGGTGGCACACCACAGTGCCCATGATAACTGCTGAATTAGTTGTTATCGTTCTCATTAGCTGGAGGTTTTACAGGGTTTTGGTGAGATCCTTCTGCTGTGGAAGAGGGTTCCCTGTATTGACCCACAGATTCCAGAACACACAAAGAACTGTGAGAGCATTACAGCCCTGAGACCCCAATGTTGAGTTTCCAGCGGGCAGTGAGAACCTTGCCAGCAGCAGTATGCCCAGAAGGTGGCCAGGCAGAGAGAGCTGCCTCGAGCCTCAGAGCTGAGGTTCTGCAGGGTAGGTACGTGCCCCCATGAAGGAGGGTCTGGTAGCTCACCCTGTTTGTGGCATCTTTGTCCCATCAGCCCTCGCCTCTTACGCTGGTATGAAAAGTAACACAGATGAGCATTATGTGGGCAGTTTTTCTAAGGACAACCCCTCTCCTTCCAGGGCTGGACGCCTGCCCCAATGGAGGTCTTTGCTGGGGAAGAACATTCCCAAAGGAGAGAGTCTTCATCTCTTGAAGAGGGTGGCTGCTGGCAGGAGGGGGTGCTGTGCAACCACCTGTGGAGGGGTCCCTGCCTGACTAAGGACAGTTTGTTGAAGGAAGCCCATGGATCTCCTGCAGCAGTGGTTTGCTGGATGACTTTGGGAGGTCACCCATCATCCCCCCTGAGCTGCTTTTGTGCGAGGTGGTGATGACAACACCCAGCTAGTGATGGAGGGCTGTGCGAGGAGATGGCAGCAACCAGCATTTCATTGTTATTTTATTTCTCACCATAGCATTTGAGATGATTCCAGCAGTACGGCATGGACTGTCTGTCCACTGTAGCCCAATTACAGGCCACTGTGCCCTGGCAGAACTGCTTTCTCCTCTTCTTCTTCATGACTTACAGCTCCTGCCATACATTCTTCAGTGCATGGGCATGGCTGGGGTGGAATGGCTGCAGTCACCTGCAGCACTTCCCCACGGAAGAAAGCTTGTGGGACTCTGGTGGGCCAGGACAGCTGCTCTTTTGAGGTAAAATCCTGTTTAGCCCACACGGCATAAAGCTATGGAGACCCAGAGCGTCCAGATTTCTTTCAGATGACACCTCTTTGGTGATGGCAGCCCACTGGTGGTTAGTGTGTTAGCGTGCCTTTTCTTGCTTTGGGCTGGTTTATAGAAAGTTTGTGTTACAAAACTCACTGAAAGATCTTACGGAAGGGGAAAGGGATTGTATTATTCGAAGTCATTAAGCAAATTGATTTTACGCAGCCCTACCTGCTCAAATGGCCTGCCCAGGATTGCTTGTGCACAGTGTGGAGGATGAGTCAAATCCACTCGTCATCTTCTGGGTTCTTCTTGATTGTCAGTGATGAATTAAGGTTTTGGAGAAATCCTTTATGTCCTTTAGGGTATCTTTTCTATTCTACTTTTGTTGACTTCCCGTTCGCCTGTTGGGCTGCCAGAAGCTGGACTGGTGTATGGGATTTGCTGCAACCTCCACCGCTGTCCTGCTGTCAGTGCACGGTCTCCTGCTCAGGAGCTACCCCTGCTGTGGTCCCACCAGCATGGGGACTCGGGGGCTCCACAGCAGCAGCACCTTCCTCTGCTGGCTAAAATGCCATCCCTCATGTCCATGTTGTTTCATTGTTCTGGTGCTTTCACCCACCCACATTTCCCATCATACAGAATTTATACTAATCTTAGTATTTCTGTTAAAAGCTATGCAGATTCCAGTGGAAATTCTTTTTTTTTTTTTTCTCCCATTTTTCCTCACAGCGTTGCAGCAGCTCCAGTGGTGCTCACTAGTGAAACACAGGCAGGCTGAGGGGTTTAATCCTGCATAGCTGCAGTGGTGGGACCTGCTGAGCTCAGTCTCCACCAGCAGTTTGGCAGCACTGGTGCAACCAGAGGGTGTAAAATGCATTTTTTTTTTTTCCCCCCAGAGTTAAATCTCTTGTGAAGAGAGCACTGGCTTCTTGGAAAGGCTGTCATTGCTTGGCCAGCTGATGGATAACTCCAGACTAATTGAATAGCAGACTTTCAGCAGGGTTGGAAAGCTTTTAAAAAACCAAAAGCCTTTGCATTGGAGTGAACTAAAGCTATTAGCCCCTAATTAAAACATGAGGTTTCATCTTTACCTTTCTAGAGATCACAGAAATCTATGTATTTTTCGGGCTGTAAGCCAGAAATCAAACATTCATCATGTAATTGCAGTAAGTGTGTGCTAATACTTCTCATTAAGTGTGATTTATGAATTCCAGAAGAGCCTAAGAGGTAAATATATAAAATTATTCTGAAGTCTGCAAAAATGAGGGCATTCATTTCTTTGGATGACTGTTCAGCAGGAAGGATTTAGGCAAACGTGAACATTATGGCTTTCAACATTCAATAAAGACACTGCGTTTGAACATCTGTACCTTTGCAATTGCCTCCAAATGGTGTGGTTTCATCTAGTGTCACTGCTGATCTTGCAACAAAGACAACGCTTCAGCTGGCAGCAGGTACAGCAGCGTGGGGTGGTGGAAAGCCCATTTTGCTGGGCCTCAGGAAAGAATCTTAGAATCGTTTTGGTTGGAAGAGACCCTCAAGATCATCAAGTCCAACTGTTGACCTCGCACTGCTGAGTTACCACTAATCCGTGTCCCTCAGCACCACGTCTGCCTGTCTTTTAAATACCTCCAGGGATGGCACCTCAACCACTTCCCTGGGCAGCCTGTTCCAGTGCTTGATAACCCTTTCAGGGAAGAAGTTTTCCCCAATATCCAACATAAACCTCCTCTGGTGCAGCTTGAGGCTGTTTTCTCTTGCCCCATTGCTTGTTACTTGGGAGAAGAGACCGACCTCCCCCTGGCTACCCCCTCCTTTCAGGGAGAAGGTCTCCCCTCAGCCTCCTTTTCTCCAGGCTGAACACCCCCAGCTCCCTCAGCCTCTCCTCATAAGACTTGTGCTCCAGAGCCCTCACCAGCCTGATTGCCCTTCTCTGGACACTCTGCAGCACCTCGATGTCCCACCTGTAGTGAGAGACATCTCTGGCTCTTCTGCTTGTTTTCTGGGTGACCTTCATCCCCATCTCATTCCTGAATGCATTTTGTGGTTTGGTGGTGGTTTTTTTTTTTGTTAAACACTTTGCAATCTATCCATAGGAAATGGTGTGTTACAAGAATGAAATAGCACTATTATGCAGCTCACCATCCTGCCATCCTGCAGTCGGGACATGAGCATGGAAGAAGGAGGGATGTAATAAATGTTAGCAGGGGCTCGTGGCGGTGGGGCTGGAGAGGAAACTGCTAGGTTGTGAAATGTAGCTGCTTTTTTTGTTGCCAGGGGATGAAAGGTTTACGCTGGTGTTTGACCTTAACTAATTATACCCTGCACAGGAGCATCTAACAGGATGTAAATGGTTTGTATTCCTTATTTCCTGCCCAGCCTCAGTGGACAGGAGTGATTTAGGGTGAAATTAAATCTTTGCTGTGCTCTGGCATGCTGCTTTGGAGTAGAGCACTCTCGGATACTCCCTTGTACGCGTAATATGAAGACAGCATGAAAGGTTTGTTATTTCTGTATTAGTCAATAAGAGATGATGAATGATTTATGTAATTGGGGGTCAAAACTGATCTAAAAAGGCAAAAACTTTGATGGTCTTATTTTTAGCTCACCTCGCTGCAGCTCCCTGTCTGGCTTCACGTGCTGAGATGTTATAACAAATTAATTGGAGAATCACCCGGCTGGATCAGAATCAGCCCCCGACCACTGGCAAAGACAGGAGGGTTCCTGATGAGAGAGATGGTGGGGCTGGGGCAGGGGTGTGTGTAGCACCTCCCCAGGCACCCGCCTTCCCCTGGAGCCGGAGGAGATCCCCGTCTCCTGCTGAAGCTGTGAGCCAGCGGGTAGAGCCTCTCCTGGGGGCAGAATTGGAGGTAAGCACATTCTCCTTATGTTTCTATGCATTTCCAATGTGATTTTTGGTTCTTGCCCAGCTAGCTGTGCCAAGGGATGGTTTTCTGCCCTCTCCCTGGCAGGTGATTCCGTCTGATTGATAGAAATGGAATCTTTCTGCGAGAAGGAAGGCAGGACAGGGCAGCTCCGAGCTTTAACTGCTGTCTGCAGTTTACTCAAACCTCTCTGGCTCTAAGAATCCTACTGTCTCAGGCCAAAATGAGGGGGGGGGGGGAGCTCTAACCTCTCTACCTTGCCCTTCCAGGTTAATTTTAAGCCCTACATAACCAGATTTCCCAAAATGCTAAAGACTTGCTCCCTTTAGAGCAGCAAGGGATACAAAAGATGGAACAGCTGGGCTTGGGAGAGACGGAGTACAAGAGCAAATACTTGACGTGACTCAAGGAAGCAGGGGTCGGGGCGAAACAGTTTAGCAAGTACCGGGTTCAAAGCGGAAGACGTGCCGGAGCACCAGTGGGAAGCAGCTGCCTGCTCCGCCCCTGCCCGCCAGCTAAAGTTCACGCTGCAGACTTTTGGCCAAGCTGCAGTTTATTAATTTCTTCTGCAGGAACAAAGTCAGTAATAAAACGCTAAGTAGGGTGCTGGCGAGGCCGGCTCTTGGATCTGATTTTGTTGGTTTCCATAAAAGGGGCTTGCTTGCTTTTTCCCAGCCGTTCTCTCCAGGAATCTGTGTGTAAAAAAATAAAATAAAATATTTGTTCCATAACTACAGCAAACAGCCTCCCATCGCCTGGCAGCCGCCCGCATACTTGAGGCTTTCTGCTGTCTCTGAAGTTTAACTCTGCAGGAGCCTGTGCTGCCACTGAGCCTAATCCTAATTTCGGGCTTTCATGTCCCCAGCCCGGCCCCGTGGGACAGGGGCTGCTGACAATGGCGGCAGCACATCCCCGGTGAGGACGGGATGAAGATTAGCCTTCTCGTTGCACCGCTGATGATTAAGTAGCAACGAGGATAATGAGGAGCACTCTTGTAGTGCTTTACCCCTTCCAAGTGCTCTGCTGATACTAACTAATGAAGCTGCCACGCAGCCTTGGTATGGAGGTATGGATTTCTACTGTGCATAATTTAACTGTACTGTATTGTTACGCAATAAACCCAAATTGGATGGTGTCTTCCAACAGCAATAAGGAAATCAATTAGCCAACTGCTTACAGCCCAACAACCACGCCGGCTTCAAAGGTGCCCCCTGTCTTTTGGTTAGACTTGGTGTGTCTTTGGGAACCTCAGACATTCATGCAAAGCAGCACGATGCCAAGTGTTTAACAAAGTACTCTTGGGTCACACCAACCCCATGCAGTGCTACAGGCTTGGGGAAGCGTGGCTGGAGAGCTGCCTGGTGGAAAAGGACCTGGGGGTGTTGGTCAACTGTCGGCTGAACATGAGCCAGCAGTGTGCCCAGGTGGCCAAG
>JAOQGH010000062.1:32451154-32463092 GCA_025769975.1 Gallinago jamesoni | reverse complement strand
GGAGTCTCCTTCTCTGGAGACATTCAAAACCCACCTGGACAAGTTCCTGAGCAACGTGCTCTAGGTAGACCCGCTCCGGCGGGGGGGTTGGACTAGATGATCTCCAGAGGTCCCTTCCAACCCCGTATGATTCTGTGATTCTGTGATTCATGGGTTGCCCAGATGATTCTCCCGAGTGGTGAGGGTGCTGAAACAGGGGAAGATGTGTGGGGGAGTAACCCTGTTTTCACCAATCTTGTTAAGGTCTAACTTGTTAAGGTCTAAACCAACAAACATACCCTTTAGAGTCCCTTCTGTGCCTCTGCCACGTGCTGGCCTTTGGCTATTGCAGGTCCCTGAGGAGAATGTCAGCTGGGGCGATGCCGGTGATTGCAGCTGCAGCTCCAGAACGGGCTGCCTTTGGGCTCCAGGAGGGGCTGTGAGGGGCTGCCCTTGCTGGGGGTGGGGGGCTACACACCAGCTGCCTTACGCTTTCATGAAGGCAACACACCTCTCGGTGCGGGGTAACAGGGACAGCGCTGCTGCCCCTGACATCTTGAAACAGCAGAGCATGACGGTCTCCATTTGCCATCCTCCCCACATTAACGCTGCGGCTCTCCACCGGTGGATTTGGTAGAACTTCTCCTCGTTAGGGCTGGTTTCCTGGCAAACAGATGGCTGCAGCATGTGAGGTCCCGAGTGCCTGCCAGGGCCCAGTGCCCATACGGGGGCTGTGGGGGCTGCAGCCTGGCACCCGGGGAACCAACAAACGCGGCCACAGCGTGATGCTCAGCAGGACAAGTCCTCCACCCCACCACGGGCAGGGTGTGTGACACCAGCCCATCTCTCTTGAGGTTTTTTGTGGGGGGGTAAGGTGTCCCCCCGGCATGAAGCGTGGCAGAAAGCTCTGCTGCAGAGCCCCTCGCAGGGTTAATGCTCAGCATCCCTCCTCCCTCTGCTCTGCGGGGTCAGTAACATCAGCTGTGTCAGGGAGAGCAGCTGGATCCTGCCAGTGAAAAGCAGCCTCTCCTCAGAGAGGAGACACCCCTGCATCTGCTGTGAGGCTCCAGCGTGGGGAAGATGCTGGGGCAGATCCTGCTTCTGTGTGTGTCCCCCCCTGCCCCAGAGGCTGGAGCAGTGAGCTCACTGTGCTCCCAGGGCTGGGGTGCAAAGGGTGTGCAAAGTCCCACAGGAGTGTACAGAAGACCTTTGGACTAAGAAAGCCACGGACAGTGAAACCTTGCTGGGCTGGTCGCTAAACAAGCATGCTCAAGGCCATTTTTTGGAAGGAGCCAGAGACTCGGTTTAGTTTGCCTGAAACATGTCGCTGAGCGAAAACTCATGAAGTCAGAGACTTTGATGGAAACCCAGGTAGCTGTGACCTGGGTGCTGGTGGCTCTGGTTTGTGGGTCTGAGATGTTCCAGCCATTTGAGGAGGGCTGTGAGGGGGGCACTGCTCTCCTGTGCACCCTTCCCGGGCACGGGGCTCGTTCCGCAGCTCCCGCAGCGTGCGGGGCAGCATCCCGCACACGGAGATGTGCGGCTCGGGCCGGCTGCCGAGGGGCTCCCCCGGCACACACGCTCACCCCTGCTGCCTCCCGCAGTGGGGTCCTGCTCCTAAGGGGTCCTCACAAGCTGTGTGTGAGGCGTGATGTGTTAGGGGACAGGGCTGCATGGGGGTGTGATGCGTTAGGGGACATGCTTCCTTTGGGCTTCAACGGGAAGGGGGGACAAATCCATGTAGAGGCCTCAGTGTCACACTTACTTTTCCCTCTGGTGTCTCTGGAAGGCCCTTTTATACAAAACAATTAAGGGTCTGGTTTTGCCTTATGTGTAACTCTTGATAAAAAGCATGTGATTTTTTTTTTTCCCTTGTTGTTATCTGGTAGAGGAAAAGAGGCCTGTCTGGCCTTGAGTTAATGCTTTTCTTTTCTCAGATCCATTTTTTTTCTAAGGTTCTCACCAAAACACATTATGTTTAGGACAAAAAAAGGACAGGCTAGACAAAGCTCAAGCAGGGGCACAGTGGTCCCTTACTGTGTGGGGCAGCAGCATCATGGGCAGCAGCATCAGTGCTTGGCAGCAGCATCACGGGCACAGGATCAGTGCTGGGCAGTGGATGCTCTGCCCCAGGGTGGTTTGACCCTGCAAGAGAGGACGCTGCTGCATAGGAGTGCTCTGTTAAAGCAAAACCTCCTATCTGGCTCCCCTCCTGCTTTTTCTCTGCCCTTCCTACAGCAGGAGGTTGTGTAACTTGCTCTTGGCCGTGAAGCTCTTATAAGAGGTTTAGAGAAAACCTGCTTATGGTTTATTTGCATTTCTGGGCCTTACTGGAAACGAAGTCAAATGCCAACTTTGAGGGAGTCTCTTGGTGTTCGCCAGTAGACATGCCTCCTCCCTGCCCGCCTCATCTCCTCCAGATGCCGTCTTGGGATGGCAGCACCCACTGCTGTGGTTGTTTGGGGGTTTTATGAACAAGTGTGAGGGCAGGAGAGGCTCCTTCCCATACACGTGTCCAGTTCTGGGGGTTCTCCTGCCTGTGACGTGCAACATAAAGCCGACCTGGCTGTGTGTTGTCCCCCCAGTGCTTTACACCATGGTGTGCAGCCCATGCTTCCCTAGAGCATGGTGCTCCTCCCCAGGTTCTCTGAGGAGCATCTCCAGTGCTTGATTCTTGGGCAAGGGTTTCTTGGGGCTGTTTTGCCATATGTGTGTCCACCAGGGAAACGACAGCAGTGTAACATCTTCCTGCCAGCGCTTTTCTTAAAGATCCATGGTCTGGGCCAGAAAGAGTCAGGAACAGAAGCCTGTATTTTTTGTTGGAGATGCATGGCTATAAAGCTCAGCAGTAGTTGGGACCATCTGTGCTCCTCAGTTCCTCCTGCTAACCAAAAATGCCAGGCTGAGGAACATGAGAAACTGCCTTGCAGCAGTAGCGAGTCGGAAGAGGCTGTGGGCTGTGGCAGAGCCAGAAATCCTGCTTGGATAAAGACTGAGTGTTTGAGTAACCGGGAGCAGGAGTCAGAGCGTGAAGCTGGCTGGCTTCACCCAGTGCTCGTGAACAGCTGAGTCACCACCATGCTCTGGAGTGGTGGCTGCCTTGGGACATGCTTCACTGAGCCTCTTTGATCCTTTCTTTTCAGTTTATTCACAGCGCTAATCTCCCCATAACCTTTCCTTCAGCTTCTGTGACTGGCTGCTACAGCAACACCATCCTCTTCCTCACCTTCCTGCCCACTTTGGAGAGCAGAGGAGGATTGTCTCTCTGCATGGCCCTTAACTCTTTTCTTGCCTCTTTGTTGGAGAATCCTCAGCAGTTCCAGAAGGTCTGATGCCAACATTCAAGTTTTGCTGTATGTGTTCAGTGCTCTAGTCGTGTTCTTGCTCCTGTCACCTACAGGAAAAGTTGAAAAAGCACCTACCCAGTTGCCCAGTTGAAAAACCACCATTCTGCTGAGCGCCAAGAAACTTGCATTTTTTTTAAAAGTCCCTGGGGCTCAGTTTCTGCTTGGGGGAGCAGGAGGAGCATTTTTGAGCCCATCTGATGTCCTGAGCCAGCACACCATGAGACGGCTGCAGAGTGCTATGCCCTTTGGGCCCCGACACCTTCAGGCAGGGGCTGAGCAAGGACCCCCTTCTGGCAGCTGATCCCCACACATCACGTTTGGGAACCTTTCAGGAGGAGGATGTGACCCCACAAAATCCCCAGCCTGCAAATATTTTTCCAGAGTGAGCATTCCAGCTACTGTTCTTCCTACTTGCATGGGTCTGCAACCTTTAATGCATCCCTGGTAAGGCATTTATTTAGCTCAGAAAAGAAAAAGAAACAAACCAACAGGAAATGCCCCATTAATGCACTGGAGATAGGATCAGGCTGGAAAACTCCAGGCTGGGATGTAAAACCCATGTGTTGGGCAGGCCAGAAGCCAGGAGCACCAGGCTCTAATCCCAGCGTGGCTAACAGAACCACAGGAAGGGGGGGCGGTGAGAGGCTTTGTTTGAATTTCTCCATGTTTTCCTGGGCAGGCTCCTTTTACCCTATGCATTAATAATTCTAATGTTGCTAGGTTACTTGGGGCTTCTGTGTGAAATGTCTTGGGGAACCTGTAGCATCCCCAGGCTTTTGGGGTGCCAGTGCTGATGAGCACCTCAGCTCCAAAACACCATGTTTATATGCGGCAAATTGTCCTTATTCTCAATTATTCACAGCTTTTCCACCCTTGACTCTTCTCCATACCCACCTCCTGTAAGGAACGAGGATGTACCAGGTGCTGGGAGGTGTGTGCGTTTCCAGAAAGGCCACCAACTACAGCATGCACAGAAGAAAAGGGCTGGTTTGTTTTTGGTGGGATGAGTGAGTTGCTTTTTTTGGTGGGATTGTTTTTCCTGCTGTGATTAAGAAAAGCTCTTGCTCAACAAGAAGGCATTTGTCAGAGGCATGCCTGTCCTTCATTAGTGGATAAAAACAGTTCATAGCTCTTTAGGGGCTGATAAAAGCGAGACCTTTGGACGCATAAGATAAAGAAAAGCTGATCTATCAAACAGCTAAGGAGTAGGTTCAAAACTGGAATACTTTTCTGGAGCCAATTACTAGGAAGAAAATTGGAGTTTTGCCTCAGAAGCAGGGAACTGGAACGCCAGCTATGGACACGGATACAGCGGCTGGGCTATTTTTGGCTGGTGAACTGTTCTAATGGCTGTTTATTCTTAAGGTCATTTTCTGTTTGCATAGCATGTACACCCTTCTGGTGGGTGGGAGGCATTAAAAAAAACAATCGCTGCTGCGCAGAGTTATGAACTAAGCTTGGAGAGGGATGGAGAAAACAAAATTTGGTGTACTTATTACTTTAAAACCCAAAAACATCTGCTCAGGTCATAAGGTTTGCTGACCTGTTCTTAAGCTGAGCCCCCACCGGAAAAATACTGTTTGAATGAAAACAGAGTACTGCAGGGGATTGCAAGAGACTTGGGAAAACTCAGTTAGATGATAACATGGTATAAAATAGAGAGGAAGCATCAGATTTGGCATCTTTTTTTCCCACTCACACTTACCTTCGAGAAACCCAGAGCGTTCACCCCGCGGCTGAGGAGTCAGAGCCCAGGCTGGCCAGCCCGGCCCGAATCCCAGCCCTCGTTTAAGACTCTTGTTAAATAACAACACGCTTTATTGTCATATTTTCCTGGCTTCTTCCTGTTGGCCGTATCTTTATTCACACACAGTCAAGTGATACAAATCCACTGGAACAGTGGCAGTTTACAAAAGACAGTAGGAATGATTACTTTGAACTGAAATTTAAAAAACCCTAAGTCTGGCCATCCGGCAGGCAACGTACTGTTTGGAACAGGGCCCGGTAAGGAAACGGTTTATAACATTGGCAGTGTACTCCCAGCCATGTTCCTTTTCCAGAGCATAAAATACACAATACAAAAATATACTAAAATAATAACGGAGTTTGTAGAAATGTCTGCTGCAAAACAATTGCTGTTGTCTGATTTTCAGTATATTTACTCCCACACTATATTATGATAGAATACTTGAATAAACATGGTTTATTTCTAATTTAATTTGAACTTCAAAACTGATCTCAAGTTAACTGTGAAATCTTGGGCTCCAGTCCTGGAAGTACATAAAGTACCTTAACTTTGGACTCGTGGGACTGATAGACATGAGGTGAACCCACAAGTGAGCATTCAATGCCTTGGGCTCTGGCTCCTGAGATAAGTGGAAGATTAAATGCTAGGCTTCATGGCATCTTAATCTAGGGCATTTTCCTGGATTTTTTAAGTCCTCCCTGGGCTATGCTTTTACCTGATAGACTTGAGTTCATCGAGTTGCTGGTAACCTGGTGGAAGTGCCTGTTTATGAGGTCTGGCGCTCTGCACTTAGTTGAGTCATCTGCAGTAAGCGTCTCCCTCCTCAGCTCACTCCTCTGTAAAATTTTAACCTGCCCCTTTCCCCTCTCCTTCCTCCCTCCTGGCCCAGGACCATCGAAACGGCCTCTTCCCACACAAGAGAGCTGGATACTCCAGCGCTTTGGTAAGGCTGCTCACAACGAGCCTCATACAAGCTCCCTGCAACTGGAGCACCGTTTCCTTAGTGTTTCCAAAACTGAGAGATCTGGGTGTAGAAACGGAAGCCTGTGCTGACCTTACGGTGCAGGGATAAGCAGGTGTCCCCTCAGGCTGGCACACCTGCAGTGACAATCTCTGCCATCTGGAGCGCCCCTCACCATGATGGAGGAACACACCGTTAGCAGGCAAGCGTGGTTAAGTCCAGGATTTCTTGCTCCTTTTTCTCCCAAGAGCCAATCTCAAAGCATTTGAGAAAAAAAAAAAAGTTAGTATTGCTCTGTTTTTGCAGAGAGGAAGACTAAGGCACTGAACGGTGAGCTCCTTTGGCCAAGGCTGATCCACGGGGTTCTGCCCCAGTCCATGCTCTCCACCAAGCTGCTGCTCTCTGTGCTTGTCTCGTATGAGACACAGTCCCAAGAGGTAACCCCATCTCTGCTCCCCACCCCGTGCAGACACCACACACAGGGGCCAAGTTCCACCTTCCTAGGCATGGCCTCCAGAGAATGCATCAAGAAGGACATGCATTGGAGGCCAGAAGTTGGCTTCCCAATGACTAAATGCCACCAACTCCCAAGGAGGTCAGCTGTGGAAAGATGACCAGGATACTACTGAGGTATAAAACTCTGTGTCTGCTGGCCACTGGTCAGCTTTGTCATCGTCAGACTTGTCGCTGTCATCGCCGCTGGAGGGTTCGTAGCCCGGGACGGCAGAATGGATGGGCTCTGGCTGCCTGTGATCTGCCTCCTCCTCTTTCTTCTTTTCTGCCAGCAGCTGCCGGTAGCAGAGGTTGCAGACCCTGAGGGGCTTGGGGGACAGCCGGGGCATCAGGAACCTCTGCCTGGAGCAGTCTGCGCAGACGACAAAGCCACACTTGCGGCAGTGGTGCCTCCGGGTGAGCGTGGAGAACTTGGTCTGCGTGCAGCGCATGCAGATGTCCGTCGCCTTGTCTGGGATCCAGGGGGCTGCGTGCTCCGTGGAGGGCTGCCGACCCGTCTTCGTCAACAGGTGCCTGATGCACTCCTCCAGATGGCTGATCCACTCCTTCCTCTCCGTGAGGGAAGCTGCGGAAACCACAAAGGACTTCTTGGAAGTTTTAATCATCCAACGGTTCTTCATCTGCAAGGTGTCTGGCAGCGTCTCCAAAGTGACATCTTCAAGGGGAATGATGTGCTGGGAATTGTACTTCCTTTTGTTGATGACTATGCTGCCATACACGAGGATGTCGTTGAAAAGGAAGAAGATGCGTGGCTTTGGTTTCTTGCGGCATTCTTTGGTTAAAACCCCTTCTCCTAGAAGGACCCTTCCTGGCACGGCTAAGGGCTGTCCTGAAGCCCCAAAGCAGTTTTCCACAGCAGCAATGCGCTGGCTGTTGATCTCCGTGTTTGCAAGATGGTCCACCATCTCCAGCTTACTCTGAAGGGAAGAAAATAGAGAGGGAAGTGAAGCTGCAGGTGTCTGCACCAGGGTGAGTAGTTGGTGTAGGCACAGGTGAGACACTCCTAATGCAGCCCAAGGTTACGAGTCATTTCTTTACCACTCCTCACTTTAGTTTGTGACTTTCTTAAATTAAATTTTCAACCTTTTTGATCCCTCTTTGCAACAGCCCAATCTATACTGGGATAGTTCAGTTTGCAGCAATGGAAGGCACTGAAGGGAGAGCCAGCTCTTCCATTACAGCTGTGCTTTTTACCAGTATAACTGCGTGCCCAGAGAAAAGGAACCCAGTTGGTCTGAACTTGCTCATATGCAGGTATAAGCTCAGGAGTTACTGTACTATGACCAGGACCTCCCCCTTTCTGTCCCTCTTGGTGCTGGGAGAGAACTGATGCTGGATCTCCATGGAAGAGATCCATGGTCTCAGGAACAAGCGTCCTGTTTCTGACTGCACATCTGCTATCTCAAAATTAGGTACAGACACCCCCCCAAACGCCACTTTGGGCCACAGCTGAGGCAGGAATAGAACCATGCGGTATCACTTCTTCCCGCCGGTCCTCCTTGCGTGACAAAAAGGGGGGGAACAACAAAAGAAAAGTAAAAAAGCACTGTTACGTGAATAAACTCACACAATGCAAGCCCTTCCTCTATCACCCCAGTTATGCTGGGGCTGCCGGTGCTTCCAGTGACAAGACACATCATTCTGAAAATAGTCTGATCTCTGCTAAAGGGGAAGTAGAAGGCAGCACGCTCATCCTTTCCCACACCTCTGCGTCCTCCTTCTCAGTTTTGATAAGTTTTTTTTAGTAGAAAAGTCTAAATTAGGGTAACTCTGAAGCAAAAGCAAATGTTTTGCTATTCGTCGTGCTCCCTGCTGTAAGTTGAATTTTTCATTGCACCTAGTCCCTCCTGGGCTGAAGGGTGCTGCCCAGGGCCAGCTGGCCACGGGAACGTGAGTCATTTCCTCCCCCAGCGAGGTAGCTCAGCCATCACGAGGCAGCTCCGAGGTCACAGGGATGCCTGTCGCCCCGGTCCCTCTTAGTGGTTCATTGAAGCCCTCCAGGGCCTCTCTCCACCATTCTCCCTGTCCTCCTTGTCCAGAGCCCACGGAGGCTGGATGGGAAAGGGAAGAGGAAGACAGCATGTCTGGTCCTGTGTGTTTGGGACAATGATGATTTACATTCTTCCCCCGCCCTTCACCCCAGATCAGCCTTTCGGTGTCCCAGGAGGAAAACCACAGAGCCACCGCTCTGGCCACTGCCCACTGCATGCTCTTTATATCTCGCCTGAGCTATCTGACAAAAACTGGTCACTTCCTCTGAGTCCCCACAATTCCCTTCTTTAGAGCAGGCTGGGGTGTCCTACACAAAGCTAAGGTGCTGCTTTAGCCCTGGGGGCATAGAATGCAAGAACCCACCCTGCAGAAATAGCCTTCTTGGAGAAATGCTGTGTAGCCAGTGCTCCTGAAGAGCTGGCTTCTTCAGAGTCTCCCTCAAAAGAGAGGGAAGGTCCCAAGGCCTCCAGCTTCCTGCTGGAAGGACGTGTATCTTCATGGCCTCAAAGCACCAGAACAGATTTGATGGAGTTGGACAGTGTCAAGTACATCCACTCGTGTGTGTGTTCCCCAGCATGGAGGGCAATTTACAATTAACTGCAACGCCCTGACCGAGGGCTGTGCTGCAGCCAGATGGGGCACGATGCCATGAGCGGTGGCCGAAGGAATGCCCCAATTGCTGTTTCAGACACGCAGAAGTTGTGTGAAGGGATTTATTGCTTGCTGTCAGGAGAGGGGAACGGCTCCATTCCCCTCCTTGACCTGTCAGCCCAAGTGGACCCGCGCACCGAAGCGGCTGCCGTGCCGCAGGACATACATTCAAATCTATTCTGAATTAGAACAATGCAGAATGTGGTTTTTCTCCCTCTTAAATACACAAATACGGCTGAAGAGGAAACAGGGAAGGCAGGGAAAACAACGGCCCACAACCGAACCCCAGACTCCATGCCTTTACCCATAGTCTCTACCTATCCTGGGATGTGGTCTCACGGGGTTTCTTACAAACAAATCCTTGGATGAAGAGTTCTTGAGTGAAAGAGCAAGATGAGCACACAGAATAATGAAGGAAAAACTCAAATTACAGCTTGGGAAGTTTGGTGCGGAAAGACCACAAAAGCAACAAAACACTGTAAAGAATTTCTGGCACCAATAACACCACGTGGGATAAACCAAACAGTTAATCCTGCTCCCACCAGTCTTGCCTCCCCATGTTTCTGGGTTATGGAGCCCCAGCTCTTAGCCTGCGTCTCTTACTTTTATTTTATGTATTTTAGAAGCACAGTCCAATCTCTCAAGCGACTTACAATACTTGAGACAATTCTATTTCTAGGGATCTCAGTGTACCGGATCCCAGTGGAAATGAAACATTTTGGCAGATATAAAGCCAGTGCCTGCAAAGAGCCAGGAAACATAAGCTCGTTTTCACAGAGAAGTACAAGCCCTGCCACTGTGAACGTTTTAGCTGTCGTAGTGATTTGGGCCCCTCCAGAGGGCAGAGAGCCCTTGGACGTGCTGCGTGGAGCAGAGAAGGGGCTGGACACAGTCTGGCAATGTGAAAGAAATTGAAGTGAGCTCTCATTACACATGACACTCCTACCTGTAGGGTGTGTAAGTCCTTATTCCTCCAGCCTCTAGTTTGATACCTACTTAAAATGCCATGGGTTAACCAAAGGGAAGCCAACTCAGTTCTAGGAAAATCTTCCCTGCTAAGACTAAAAGAGTCAGCTGCTGCTATTCAGTAGCCCAGGGTACTTCCCAAAGGAGCTTCCCCAGGGAAGAAAAAGCAAAGTGTTTTTCTTCCACCCCTCTCTCCTTAGGCATAAACGACTGGAGAGGAGCACAGAGGTGCCTGCAAAGAGCCAGGGAACATGAGCTCATTTTCAAAGAGCAGAGCAAGCCCTGCTGCCACGAAAGCTTCAGCTGCTGTATTGATTTGGGCGAGTAAAAAGTGGTAAAAAACGTGAGGGTTGGGATTCACACTGCCTACCTTTAGGCTTGGACAACTAACTCTATCCATCTATGTGCTCCTCTTCAGTTAGTGGGCAGAAAGAGCCATCTGCAGAGGGTGACTCGCCGTGTCCCACCACACGTGAGACGAGTCCTGCCCCCGAGTTCTCAATAGCACTTGGCTTGAGTGACTGCAATTTCATGCTAGTATTGACTCACTGCAAATAATACTCAGTTTGGCTTTGGAATGGAAGTACTATGTGAATTTGGTAAATAGAGATAGCTGCTGAGTGCTATTACGGTCTCCTTCGATGGAAACCTCCCTTTGGAACAACAGCAATGAGATATAAAAATGAGGATATAAATTCTAATCTATTTGATTAATTTTGGTAAATATCTTTTTCCTGTTTGTTGTGTCAGGTCATCAGGGTCACAGTCCTTATTACCAAGATGTGCAAGGGAAGCTTACACAGCTCAAAGAAGGGTGGGAAGATGCACTTTACTGGCGTGTGCCTTTTCACAGGAGTTTTTGGCATGGCAAAGTGTGGGGTTGTTTTTTTCCTCAAGATCTGTTTGTTCTGCACGTGCTCAAATATTATGCAGTGAGTATATAAATCAGTGAATACAACTGATATTCAGAAGAAAAAAAGTACGATTTGGCACTCCACTCCCGAAGTAAGCAAACCACGTCTTCTAACAATGAGCGCTTGTTCCCTTGTGATTATAAACAGCCATGTCGCTGCGTGCCAGGCTGAGCATTTCAACTTAAGCTCCTGGGTCAGCGAGTCTGGGGTATGTTTTTCAAGTCCGTATGTATCTAAGGCTAAGGCGTAGGAACGCACTGAGCTGTCCTACCTCATTCTTCAGTCCTGGCTGTCAGGCAGAACTGACAGTCTCGCTATCCCTTGCATACCTCGTGCACACCCCAGGGAAGGGATGGTCCATGAGTTCCAGCACGCCGAGAGCAGATCTGACTGCTGGGCTCTGCCAGCAGAAAACCCCTTGAGCCTCATCGCTCTGCAGCTCTCCCTTACTCCTCCTTTCCGCTTTGCTCAGCTGAAAAGTGTCTCCTGGACTTAGGGCTGGCATCAGCTCTTCCTCACCAAACATAGTAAGCAGAACGCAGCCACCTTTTTATCCAGAGCTGGCATTTAGAGCAAGAAAAACATAGCTCCTCTCCTTTTCCTGCCCGAGGGGAGTTCAGCTTGCCTCTCCCTCTTTCCCGGCATGCTCTAACTGCTGGGCCACGGGGATAAGGGGGGCAAGGCTCTGGCAACCCCCTTCCAACCCTGCTCACGAGGAACCCGAGTCAGTACATGCACATTTTAGGAACGATGGTCACATTATGCCTTCGGCATAAGGACTAGCCAAAGTTACCTCCGTAAGGAACTCTCAGGTGTGGGAGCTGGAGGCGATGGCACTAATTGTAACGGCATTTGGTCTGGCCACCGG
>JAOQGH010000062.1:32407537-32451054 GCA_025769975.1 Gallinago jamesoni | reverse complement strand
ACCTCCGTAAGGAACTCTCAGGTGTGGGAGCTGGAGGCGATGGCACTAATTGTAACGGCATTTGGTCTGGCCACCGGTTACAAGTGGACAAGTGCTCAGGACAAAGCACACACAGAGAGGCTCGCCGGTGAGGCTGGGTGACTACCAAGGGAAAAGATGAATTCTCCATCTCTCCCAGTGCCTTCCTTCAGAAGGGACAGGCAGCCAAAGGCAGAGACTCCTTACAACTCCGCAAGGGGATCAATTTCTGTGGTTTGGCTACTTGGTCAAACTTGGTAACTTTTTGAAAGAGTCCCTTCTGCGGAAAATCAATAAATCGCCACTCTAACGGGCCACGCACAGTCATCGGGGCGCCAAGGGGTGACCGCACCGCACACGCGGGGCACGGGGAGGCCCGTGGGTGGGCGCAGGTCCCAGCCGGGCAGGGCACACCGCGGGCCCCGCCGGGCGAGCACAGTCGACCCCCCCGACCGAGCCTTCCCCCAGCGGGCGGAGCGCAGCCGCCGGAGCGCTCCCCTCCTGCCGCACCGTCCCGGCGGCGGAAACCTTCGGCCCTCCCAAAACTATCCCCCTCCACATAAGCTGCCGTCCCCCCCGCAGCCGCGCTCGGCTTCCCCCGTAGCCGCGCTCGGCCCCCTACCTCCGCGGAAGGTCGCCGGCCTCCTGCCGTAGAGCGCTCCGCGGCCGCCCCGTACCGGGCGGGTCCTCTCCGCCGCCGGGCCGGGCCGCGCTGCGCCCCGAGGCCCCGCCCACCCCACGCCTCTCGGCCAATGAGCCCAGCGCTCGGGCTCCGCGCTCCGCGGAGAGCCACGCCCCCCTCCCACCACCCCTGCTGGGCGGTGGCCAATGACGGAGCTCGGGGCAGGCTTCGACGGGCGGGGCGGGGTGCTACCAGGGGGCGCTCGAGCGCGGTCTCCGCCTCCCGGGGCGGTTGGGCGGGTAAAAGGTGGGAGCCGGCGCGAGCTGCGGCTGTTCCTCGCGCCGTTAGCTGTTAGCCGTTGCCTTCGGCTGCCTCGCGGCACCCGCCGGCCTTCAGCGCCTGTGAGCGGGCCGGGCGGCCCTTCAGGAGCCTTTGGGCCCTTCCTCCTGCCTTTCCTCAGAAGACGCCCCTTCAGCGCTCGGGCTGGCAGCCGGGATTACTCGAGGGGCGTCTCTTGCGGTGGCTGTGACTTCCTGATGGCTTTATGTCCCGCAGACCACTGAGCGCCCCTTTCGCCCGTCACCCATGGGACAGGCGAGCAGGGCTCTGCGGATGTCCCTCGGCACCCACTGCAGGCACTGCGCACCAGAGGTGTGGGTGAGCTGAGCTCTGGCCTTTGTGTGGAGCTGTAAAACAACCCCCAGAACCCCGGGCCTGTGCTGATCTATAATTCAGGTGCTTGCGCACTTTCTGTAATAACTTTTCTATTTTTAATGGGAACTGATGGGCCTGTCAAGGTATTAGAAATGTTTTTTCTTCCCCACAGATTTTCATTTTCTTTGGCAATAATAATGTGGGCTGGAAAGCTCATGGTACGCTTTAGATCTAGAGTGCTTGGGCAGTCACAAGAGTTTCCACGAGGGCATTGTTTCTTCATACTTTGTCAGATGAGGAGATGAGCATGCATGTGGACTGTTAACTGCAGTATGTGGTTCCCTGGCAGTGTATGAGGGAGGGTTACACAGAGGGTCATGAGGTTGTTAACAGACTTCTGAAAACCTGGGAGAAGAGAGTTCACCACAGGGGGTAGACTGTTGGGCCCAGCAATGATCTTCAGGTTGATGATGGCTTTAGTGTGGTGTCTTTTCTGTCCTTGTGGGAGAGCAAGATTTGAGCAATGGGTTGGTGGAAGGAAGGGCAGAGCCTTTATAGACCAGTTCACACAACTGGGAGCTGTTCTGTGCTGGGCCCAGAACCCAGCCATCTCTGTCCTGTCTTCTAGGTCTGGGGAGATCTGCTCAGTTTAGAAATCCATCCTCGACAAAATGCTTTTTTACATAAAGTTAACTGTAATTATACAAAACGCTGAAATAAATATGTCAGTTCGTCTTAGCTGCCAGACTAATTCATATCTAACCAGCTGTAGATTATTACTCTTAAGCCTTTTTTTTCCCCCCTATGTGCTAAAATTATTCTGAATTTGCTCTCTTGTTATCCTAATCATAATCTTTATCACTGGGATGTAGTACTTTGATTTATTTTTCTTGTTTCTCAATATGCTCACCTGGGCAGTAATCATTACGTGTTGGCCAAACATAGCATTGGGTTAGCCAAACAGCCTGGGGTTTGAAGGTTATTTCTACTTTCTCCCTCTTGAGTGAGAAGTGGAGGTGTGCTCAGGCAAGGGCACTAGGCAAGGGAAGCCTGGAGGTGCGCACTGGTATTAACCAGTTGCACTTGAGAACTGACTTTGAGTTGTTTGGTTGCTTTGGAAGCTGTTACATCCTTGTTTGAATGCCTTATTGAGATACAAACTCAGAGTACAACCAGTAATCTTAAGAGCTGTTTGATAGACAGGCTCAGGAGCACTTTTTTACTGTCCGTAAAAAGTGAAACGTTTGTGGGACCACTTGGAAAATGCTGCAGCCGAAATTACCACCTTTTAGTCTCTTTACCTTGCTCCAGTTGCATTATCTGATCTATTGCCTCTGGCATTTTCTCCAAAACCACTTGTTTCTCAGTAGCAGAAATATCTTGCCCGACTGGGATGCAATAATTTCAAAGCAAGTAAAGGAAACTGCATCTGCTCAGCTGAGTCAGCCAAAGGTAAGCTCTGCAGGGGAGAAAATAGCTTTTTATTATCTTCTAGTGGCAAAATTACTACAACAGCCTGCAGGAAAAGATTAGATTATAATAGTAACAAAAACATCTGTTAAGTTCCAAGCTCAGTGTATGTTTAGTGCATGTTTTTTAAAAAAAAAACTGGTATTTGATAAAATTATTTTGAATAAAACTCAATATTGAGATTCAGTTTGGGATGTTAGGAACACACTGCGATCATAGGATAGACAGTGGTTTTAACTAATTGACTACACAGGGTATTTCATCAGTGGACAAGACAGCCTTTAACTATGGAGGTTTTACTGAACTGAGCTTGGAACACCACTGTTACTTAATGAGTGAATAAGTCAAAGTGTGTTCATTACACGGGTTACTTGTAAGCATGGATAACCTCTGTCCTATGCTCTGTGAGAGTGTGGTGTGCGTGGAGGGATGAACGTTTGTCTGATCTGGCTCCCGGTGGATTCAGCTAATCAGCCTGTTCTAGAAATGTATGAATTGCTGTGATTGATTTGTCTCTGAAGTCCTACCAGCATCATTTAATCAGAGCCCTGCTCTGCTTTGTTAGTACACACTGAAACTTCAGAACATGAGTTTCCAAAATATCATTATTAGTCCACATGTGTTTAAACTGTTGCCAGACAAACCCATTTAAGAGGGTAATTGTGTCCTCGGGGCTCTCTCAGCCCATGTGCGGGAAGTCACCCACTTCTTGAGTTGGTCCTGGGAGGCTGGCCGCAAAATGATTGTCAGAGTGATTAAAGTATTCCTGGAAACAACCTTGAGACTTGCTTGTTCCTCTGCCTTTTGCAGAAGGAAGCAATACACGACCGATGTGGTTTTGTTTTTACAATGGCATTGCTGTGCTTTGCCTGTGTGCAGTACTTTATTCTAAGATCTTGAAGTGCAGCATGAATGTGTGAGGGTTACTTACAGAGAGTATAACTGAAACTTGGAGAGTGACAAACGGTCACATGCAGCTTGATCACTGAAATAGGAATAGTGGGTTATTTGCTATTGTTTTCAGCAGCAACAGGCTTTGGCTCAGAGTGAATCACTTGTGAGGCTGAGGAACATCCCCCACAGCTCCTGACTCACAGCCCCATGTGCCTCGCCACAGGGTCATGTCCCAGCTCAGAAATCTCAGTGACCATTGCAAAAGCTGTCGTGTGCAAGCAGATTCTAAAGCTGGAAGTTTGCATCATAAGAGCCTTTGCTGTGCCTTCTCTTTCCCTGCTCAGACCTTCAGCCCTGTTCTCCTCATCATGTGTGCGGGGCTGTACATGGTCTTTAGGTTGAGTTGGAACTAGTCTTGAATAACCAGTAATGAACAAGTGGGTAAACAGCACAGACTAAATTTACATACTGTGTATAAATACATAATAATGGTTCTAGGAAAAAGAAAGAGAAGAGGGTGTGATCTCTCCAGTAAAACAGACACTTGTGGTTGTCAGCACTACGAGAAGGGTTTCAAACCCATGTTATCTTTAGGGTGTATGCTGGTGTTTTTGTCAAGCCTTGGCAGTTGCCTGTGAATCTCAGTGCTGTAAATGCATAAATATTTTCCTTGTTCCTTCTTAATTTTCAGTGATAAATGACAGTGGTGAAACATACAGTGAGAGAAAGGAATGCTAGGGGTTTCCCTGCTAAGCCAATTTTGGTTTTAATAGCTCATTCTGTGATTACAGTTACAGACCACTGTGGAGAGAAGTGGTTAGAAGATCTGACCCAAAACTTGGTAAGAGTTTTAATCTGTGTTTTGTATCAGCATGTAATACATAGTTCCATTTATATCTCCCTTCTTAACTGTAAAATACTCAGGGTATTTTGTCACTGAAATGTGCTTTATATGATATCATTACTGTGTACCATGCAGTGGTATACATAGAGTATACTGTGAGCAAGAGACGTGATAAAACTTGTAACTTAAAGCCACGAGCAAACCAAGTACACTAATTTACGCTGGTGGGGTCAAGTGGAGAGTGTGCAGGAGCATGGGGGATGTCAGGAGGGCATGGTGGACCTCTGATGCTGGGTGTGTGAAGTGGTGAGTGGGGAGCTGCTGCCAGCAGGACTGTGGATGTGCCTCACCTTGCGGTGCAGAAACACCCACACTGTCCCACACTGGCAGGCCTTTCCCTGCCTCCTGGAGCACCAATGCCACGTGTCCTGTGAGAACTCTGGCTTCTTCCATGTGGCTGTTGGGTTGAAGGTAGTAAGGGCATTTTCTAGCTGAAAAGAGAGCAGGTCCAAGCATTGTTTCAGTGGAAAAAGTTTTTGTTTTTTCTTAATGCAGGTTGCCTAGTCTCAATTTTTTCAGGTTATGTCACTAACCCAGGCTTTCCTTCACATCCTTAACAGCATGAGCTTCGTGTTCATTTTCTGAGTGGATTGATCAAGTGGATCAGTTGCCGTGAGTCCCCAGTTTGCACCCGAGAGCTGCCCAGTACAGGGACATACAACAGGGAAAACTCAGAAGAAGTTTGTTCTCTTCAGAGAAGCGGAACGGGGGAGTGCACACTGACAAACAAGCAGTAGCCTTGGTGTGCTGCCAGACCACTATTCCTGAGTAGCGTTCCCCAGTAATGGGAGCAGGTTCTAGTCAAAATACAAAAGGGGAAGGTGAGAGAGTATGAAATGCCTGAACTGTGGGAAGGTGCAGGTATTGAGCGCAGAGAGGGGTGTAACGTTAAAGGAGAAATGTATGAAATTAATGTGGAAGAAAGAGATGTGCCTAAAAAGGCTGCTGAAAGCTTTTTGGGGCATGCTGTGAGGGACTACTGCGTCTTTTAGACTCAGCCTTCCTTCCAGAACAATTTCATTCTGTGCATGTTCCTCATCTGAACTCTCTTCCTACCATTGCTGTTTTATTTAAACAGTGATCTCATATTCAGACTGTGCTTTTATTGCACAAGATAAATCATGGTGAACAATTAGGTATTTCAAACACTAAACTTAGGTAGATTAGACATTTCAAATATTAAAGTGGGGAAAAAGCATAGGGAACAAGAGTGTGATAATCACCAGTTAATTTAAAAAGATGTAAATGTGTTCGCCTGTGATTGAGTGATTAGTAAGAAACACATAAAAGCGTTTCATTCACAGACCCTGCTTTGCCCATGGATATACCTTCTATTTATGTGAAGAACATGCTTTGGTCTCTTTCCTTTGGAACTGCTGCCCAGGATGAGTGTGTGTGCTGCTCCGAAAGGAAAAATCAACTCTTTGTAAGGGACCTACGCCTTTCCCCACATAAATGCCTTTTGTGCAGGAAGGCATCTACTGTGATTGCCTGGGGAAGTTTTATGTATTGAGTGCATATTGCAGAAAGCTCTGTGAAAGGACAAGGGGGGAGGGGAAGGAAATCCTTGTTTCCTTTTGTGTTCTTCAAATATAAGGGAAAACAGAAAGGTGATGTGTTTTTTTCCAAGGTGTTCTGCTGACATTCTGGAAACCAAGAAAGCAAACCTCAGGTTGGCTGGGACCCCCATCCGTTGGCATGCTGGACCTTTAAATGGAGAGGTGCTGAGCTGAAGGAGGAACCATGGGGATTTCTTAACAGGTGGAAGAGATTTATTGGCTTTTAGAGTGTATATTGCAGCCTGGGCTGTGCAGGGTATGAGACATGACATAGGCTAGGGCACAGAGGATGTGTGAAGGAGTACACCTTAATTTGTGAAGTGTAAAAATTGTTGCCTGCTTGAGAAACCGGGGTGATTATGTGTATGTGTAATAGCAAGTGTGTGGTCAGATGTTCAGGGACATCTGAAGGAGGAGTTGAGGATTCTGCTTTGCTCCTCAGCTCAAGCTGTGCAAAAATTGTCCATGTGCATGTGCTACCATCCTGCCTTTTTGGGTGTGGAAGGAATCCGCAAGAGTTAATGTTTTCCTGAGATTTCTCTCTTAGTGGTATACTGGAATATGCAGGAAGCTTTGTTTTTTGTTTTCTGGTTGGTTTTTTCTTTTTTTTTTTTTTAATCTTTTCTCAGAATGAAATATTTCTTCTCTAACCTCAACCCTGAAGAGCAGTTAGGAGGCAGGGGAGGGCACTGCAGTTTCGCTCTGTACCATTTGGGCTGTTTGAATTCATTAGCTTGGGAGCTCCCACAAATGCCTCAGGCCGTGTACCTCCTCATGCACCCAACTTGGGAGAATCTTTTACCACTACTGCATGCATTAGCCTTCATTAATATAATTAGCATAATAGTGATTAGGATTCATTATTCCCTACAAAAAGATAAAGCCAGTAATACATATCTCAGAATCAAATTCCTCAGTGCCTTGTCTTGGGATTGCTTTATTTTGGAGTTGTTTGCTCTTTATATCCTTCCATCTCCTAGAAAAAAGAAAGCCACTTAATTGTAAAACTGTTTGGATCAAAGAAGTGCACTGAGATGATCTTTCACGCATGCTAAATAGGTGAATTGATCTATGGGACCCACACAGCTCAGACAACCACTCAACAGTCGAAACTGCAAACTTCATCTTCTTCAAGCACAAAAGCTACTTAGTTTTCCCATGTTGAAGCCTTTTTATAATAGCAATAAGACAACTCTAGAGAGAACCATCTAATATTAACTCCAGGGAGTAATCATCTAATCACAATCTGGGGGTGATTTGAAGCACTCATCTGGACCGAATGCCTCACAACACCCCAGGAGTGGTTTTATTGCATGATAGCAGTACCCCATTGAGCCTTATTGCTTAATTAAAAACAAATTCCCAAGTAATTTTTTTGCCTTTCCATAAAAACACAGTAGTACATAGCATGTATAAAACATCCATTAAATGATGGTAGATGCAAATCTACATTGTGAGATACAATCCGTTTCTTTACCACTTGGGGTTGAAGTTAAATGTAAAACCATTTCCTATAATCTGTGCACTGCTGTGTTTAGAGAGGAATAAATATGGGAAAGAGAGTTTCATTGTAGGATGCCTATTTTTTATTAAGTGATATGTTTGGTCTCTTTACAAAGGAGTTTAAATTTTTGTCCATCTTGCAGACACAATAGTCAATCAACAATGCGTCCTTTTCTGAGTCCTCCTGGAGATCTCCTCAACTTGCTATCATTTCAGTGCAGGTCTTCAATAGCAATCCTATATTTCTGTCTGGGAATTCCATTTCTCTGTGAGCAGAGAGAGCATGAACAGTGTAGGTGATGTGTTTGGGATACATCTGGCATACTACATAAGTGCTACCCAGGTATCCTTTGTGGGCTTTGTAGTCTAATACGGATTAAGCCCGGTAGATGCAAAACCACTTCCGGTGGATTTGCCGGAGAGCTGATCTCTGCCTGCACTGGGTGCATGGCTGAGATGTCTCCACCTCCAGCAGTTTGACTGGGACCACTGCTACAGCTGTGGCTGCTCTGCAAGGTACCCAGATTGCAGATGGGAAGACTATGAAAGTCCTTTTGTTCATGTATGCCTCAGCATCCCAACCCATAGATCCCTTACACCTTTACAGAGTGCTTTCATAGCCCCAAAGTGATTCCCAAATGTCGTGTTCCCCTGGGGACTTTGAGTATTGTTCCTATATTACAGGCAAAGGAAGCAAATCCAAGTTTTAAAGTGATTGTCCAAAAATCATACAGGGAGTGCTACAGACACTGCTCAGAAATCCTGGCAGCCAAAGCTGTAATTGGGTTTTTGGACACAGCACTGAAGTAAATGGGGGGGAAAAGGGTTGGTGTGACATTTGCTTCAGATTTGTCACTCAAGGTACCTTTAATTAATTGGTGGAGATAAGCTTGCAAGTGCAGGGGTTTTTTAAACAAAAGCTGAGAATTAGTAGTAACTATTACTGTAATTGTTCCATGTGCTGAAGGTGTCTTGTGGTACCTACAGACTCTGGATAGAGGATGACATTTGTGTCCATCTCACCTGCTGTGGGCTCCACTCAGTGTTACACACACCCTTCTGATTTTCCCCATCAAATCGTGGTTCCTCAAGGACTGGTGGGACCTGAAGCCCTGCATGAATATTTACTGCTGATAGCAGGTTGCAGCATTCAGGGTTATAGGGGCAGTATAGTTTGTCCTGTATTTAAATTTTGTAAAAAGTAAAGGATTTTTTGTTTGGTGAACCACTTTGCTGGAATGTTTTGCTGAGTTCATTTTTAATGTCCCATTAGAGAGGTGTTAAGTCTTGTGGTGGAAGATTTGTTCTAAAGAGGTTACAGCATTGTACTAAGGAAACGAATGAGAGTAAAACTAGTCGCCTCCTTCTGCTGCCTGAGATCAGTCTGAAAGGGTAGCAAAAAAGAATAATTAAGTCTGCATGTTTAAAACAGTTCTGTAGTAACTTGGGGCATTGCCAGGTCAGGAACGGACATGAAAGGACCTGACAGTGTTCTTGAACAATAAACATTTTTACCTGAAAGATCTCTGCTGGCTTTATTAAGAATGTCATTATCTTGCTTTGATCTGACTCTCTAGGACTGGCTGCTCATACAGCTGACACGGAGCAAGTAGCCAACAAAAGAAAGCCCTAATAGGCTTTAATACCTTTAGTGAAGAGTGTCTCTTCTCCTCAGATGTATGTCATTTTACAAAGGCTCTTTTCATCTTAATGTATCATGGAGATGGCTGTATGCAGTTGGCTAAAGGGCAGGCTTTAGCAGACTCGCTGTCAGACTTGACCAGCAACGTTCTGCAGCTCAGCATGGAGCCGTGTGGGGGGTCAGCAATGCTCCTTGCCTGCTCTGCCTATGGAGCAGCCATAGGCACAGCTACAGCCTGGATCCATCTGCAGGGCAGCGGGTGGGAGCTGCTCCAGAGCAGGGCCTGAGGAAACAGCTCTGGCAGAGCATCTCCCACTGTGGGTTGGGTTTTTTTGGCAAGCAAGTTTTGAAGCAGAACAGGAGGTTTATTAGCCTTCAATAGAGTGAGAAAAACCAACCATGCCCTACCTCGTGGCAACCAGTCACACTGGGCAGCAGTGTACTGCTGGCGTGGGCAAAGGCATGCCTCAGTTGCATCAAATGTGTGGCTTACTCTGAGTGACAGCAGCAGTGCTGAAGGGTTCACAGAGTACAAACCTAGCTTATTCTTTCACCAGAGCACACATTTTTAGCTTTCGAAACAGAGTAAACATGATATTATATCTACGTTTATTTGGCCTTTTAACAAGATGAGGAATTTAGTCTTACATTGATGGTTCTGGGACATGTATGACTTCCTTTAAGAGTATATCCTTTCATGAAGCAAATGAAAAGTGTGGTATTTTAGCAGCTGGAAATGCCTGGCTTAGTTTTGTCTCTTTCCTGATTTCATTTTGACACAGTAGGCAATTCAGAAAACATATTTGCAGTAAGGAAGATTCAGTTGTTATGGAAACATCTGAGAAAGGCAGCTGACATAGGGTAAGGCATGCACCAGATTAGCAGTACACATAGATGCAGTGAAAACACAAGTTCATGTAAGGTAAGGGAGCAGTTCCTAGGCTCTGTCAGCTTCATGGGTGGTTTTTATGTCAAAACATTAAAAAAAAAAAAAAACCCACTTTAAATCTGTGAGCATGTGGCTCCATCTTCTGGTACCAAAGAAAAATGTGTTGCTCTGGGCATAAAGGAGGTGAGACTTCTATAGTATTTTTATGTTAGCTGCAATAAAAGCAACAGCCAAAACAACAGCAACAATAATAATAAATTAAAATACCTGTGCCTCAGAACCAAGCCACAAGTTATTAATGTGGTTTTTCTGAAGCTACAAACCATTCTGCTGCATGGGAAGAAATCTGTCTTTTGAAACATTCTCTTAAGTGTATATCTCTGGAAGTGGCTTGTCTTCCAAAGTATGACACTGCTCACCTACATGGAAACAATGTTTGATCAGAGCATGGACTGTACCAGTGAAGCTTGATGCCTGTGGAGGTGCTAATATTGTCTCCTGCTTGTAGCTGTAGGATGGTTTTGTTTGTTTCTCCTTCCCCAACAATATCTTTGGCAAAGTAGCTAAAATTCATGATGAATCTTCATGGAAATGCTAGCTGGGTCGAAACAGGAATGAGCGGTTCTTTGAGGTAGACTGCCAGAAGTCAAAAGAAAATAAAGCCATTTTATCACTTCACCAAACAAGGAATGTTGTTACAGTGCATATTGCGCATGCTTAATTGAGCTTGATTACTCAATCTGTTCTTCTTAGTAACTCATTTTGTATTGAACACAAGTAAGTCATTGTTCAAAACCAGAAGATTTTATCACTCTGTGGGTAAGCCTTGGGTTTTCTAAGTAATCCTAAGGAATTGCCCCAACTTTGTTGCTTTTAAAACAAACATACAACAGCACAACAAACTAGAAACAAAGATAGTTTCTTGATCCAGTGCTGTCCTAAAGCTACTGTTTGCAAGTCATTGCAAAAAGGAGGTATTGCACTGTAAGCACAAAATTGAAAATATGGATCATGTGTTTTACCTCTGCATACATATGTAAGTATGTCTCTTTTTTCCCCTGAATATTAGCCTAGGACACAAGGGAGCCTATATTCTTTGTATGAAGCATTAGTTTTCAGTCAAAACTACTTAATGACAGAACTGTGAGAATAAAGGTGAGGGTGCATTAATTTAATGCCCCCACTGCTTCTGCCTGTACTTGTGCCACTCTTCCACTAACACAAGTGTAAAGTTATTTGCATGCACCACTTACCCGTGGAGAGGGTTGTGTGGAGACCTGTTTGGAAAGAGCACATTCGTGTCAGTCCAGCTCCTGTATGGCAGGGAATCATTTAGCAAAAATCATCCCTAAACTAAGCACTAGCCAGGGTTTCTCATCATGGCCTCAGCAACGTGGCTGTGGATCAAAACCAGAGGTAGAACTAGCCTTTGCTCCCCACTGTGGTGCTTTTAAGGCTCCACACAGAGGGAAGCATTTTAAATGGCCACAGGCTGGGTTGATACAATAAGATTGCATCCTCCATGGTGTTTATAACCTGTCCCTGCAGCCAGAGTGTATTGGACTTCCCCTTGGCACTACCTGAGGCTTTCTCTTGAGGCTGCCTCAAATTTCTGTGATCTTTATTTTTTTTTCTATATATATTTAACCTTCAGCTTCATCCTGTTTCACTTCATTGGCGATTCCAAGCTTTGATTTTTAGTGTCTGTGGCACTCTCCATATCCTGTGGATTATTCTAAGGGGATCTAATCACCTTTCTGAAAGATGTCACAACGGTAGCACCTTTCACCAACACTAATAGTAAATAAATTCTACAGACATCTTTTATTAGGAAGTACAAACCCACAACAAATCCTGCCTGGAGTGTGTTTGATAAATCAGATCTTTTGCAGACATCTGGAGATTGTGTTTGCAAATCCCCAGCCAGCTTGTTTTGTAGTCATTGTTGCCATAATTCAGGTTAATGTTGTTGCCACTTTTTACTTGCTAAAACACATGTGGTGCTTTATTGCTGAAAAAAAGTGGCTGCCTTGGAACAGAAGTTCTTGTAAAACCCTTCTTGGAAGTTTGCTATTTGGAGAAACAAATGTCAAATCAATTGTCCTAGCACCGAACTGCTATTCTGAAAACTGCAGCTGTGAAAAGAGATTACTTGGGTACTATGATGGGAAGTGCATAAGAATCTAGATTGAGAATTATGTAGCAATAGAGACCTAAAATAACAAGTGGAACAAGTAAACTTTTAGCTTTTCCTGCAAAGATTTGCTTAAAAAATACTAGATCCCAAGCGAGAATGCTCATGCCAAGTTCTAAATCTCATTTGAATTTTTATAGCTGTTATAATCTCTGATATATAACCTTGGAAATAAGGTCTTGTAACAGAAATGCCGAGTCCCTTGACTATTGCCTTGCAAAAAGGACTTGCTGTAATAGGCTACAAGTCTCAGACAAGTTTGCAAGGCTGGCTTATGTCTGCATTTCATCACTCATATGGGTCTAAGCTGGGCTCTTCATATTATTTGAGGGTATTTGTGTGCATGTGATCAGCCAGATGCGGTGTTCCAGTAATGTCAGCCTTCTAAGTATAACAGGCACAATCCAGCATATCCTTATCCACTGAAATGCTGCCACAGGGAGAGGCTTGGAGCTTGGACACACTGTCATGAAAAGTAAAGTGGAGCTTATTTTCTTTTTTTTTCTGTTCTTATTCTGTATTTCTGTGCAGCAGAAATGGAAGTTCCCAAGGAGCCTGGACTGCAGAAGGATTCCACGTGCCAGTTCACTTTTCCCTCTCATTATCACACACTTGCAATCAAACTCTAATTTTTGAAATAAAAAACCTGCAGGATTCTTTATTGGAACTATTAAACCTTCAATCTTCATTATTTAGGACGGCTACTTACTTTTTACTCAATGAAGCCATAATGCAACTGCTCCTATAAAAACTATCGAAATGGCTATTGTGGCAGTGAGTAGATTTTCCTCCGTGTAAAATAATCCTCTCTGAGTGAGACATAACTATCATTTACATTAATTAGGCAGCCATATAATGGGGTGTTCAATAGCTATTACATAATTTAAAGTCTTCAGTGAGCACCTCAGCCACCCAAGAACTATCCGGCTGAACGTTTCTAAGTCCATAATTTTGAAATAATCCTTCAGAGGAAGAATATGCATGGCAGAGTGTTGCAGACAATTTCACACAAAAAAATTCCTTTTATTTAGATTTATGGGATTATTTTAACATTTACAAGAAGTGCATAATCCTATTTTTGCCCTCCCTCCCAGAATAACAGTGCTATTAAGTGGAGTCCATTTTGGGGCTGATACTGTGTGTACACTTAGAGGATGGCAAAGGAGCTTGCAGCCAGAAGTCTGTGTGGCAGCAGGACTCATCCACAACGGGCATGTTTCCCTAAACATCCTGTTACAAGCCTGGGGCCTTGGAGCCACATTGCTCAGTTGAGAGGCCCTGACTTACAGACGAGTGAGTGCAGTCATGCTTGAGGTTTAGAATTTTTATCTTTTGCCTTTAACAAGCATATGAGGACTTTAGCATTTATATTCCATTTCAGTTATTCATTTAAAATTTGTGAGGTCAAGCCAAGTTCTTTTTGCCTTACTGGTAATATACTTCCTAGAAACTTTTATATGAATATTATAATTAATGTTATAACTGTATTGTTATATATTTTTGTATATTTTACTATTAGTGTCTCAGTCAAAAGTATCCATGTATGTCATGAGGCTAGGAGCTCATTTTGAGAGCTGAAGGAAATAAGGCTGAATTTATTAACGAATACACCAGGAAGAGACTTCTATAAACAGGCCTGTGCTGTTAATCTGCCTACAAAAGGTGATGGTTATTAGAAGATTAGTCAGTGCCTAAAAGTATTTGAAATGTTTGGCATTAGTTAGGTGCTATGGGAATATTTCCCAGCAGAATGAAAAAAAAAAAAAAAAAAGTAGTTGCCCAAAAACAAGCTGGGGAGCAGGGCAGGATAGAGTGTAAAGTTTAGGTTGTCCCTTTTCCTTCAGCATTGTGGTTTAAAGCTATTGGTTGTTATTTTAGTCAATTGTATACTTTTTTTTTTTTTCCTCTTCTTAATGGTTATAACATCCTCTACCATATCTGACTAATACAATAATAGAAAGCAGTAGAGAGCTCTCATAACAGGGAGAGCTCTTAATTCAGTATTAAATGTTGCTGGGTTCTCTGTAGTTTTAATCCCTCTCCAACAGGCCGAGTGTGCATAGGTAGGTGTCAAAACCCATCTGTAGGTAGACCACCAGGTGCTGTTTGTCCTGCAGCCCAGGAGGGTTGTGTTTGCCAGATATAACTGCTCCTCTCAGCAGCAGTGGATGCTTGATCCTCTATTTTTCACATTCTCTCATTTAGTTAAACCAGTACACTGAGGGAGGTTTCTGCCTTAACAAAAGAATACGTTTTCATCACACGCTGTAAGGAGTGTAACTCAGAATTGGAGTTGGTTACCATAGGATGATAGAATTAAGTGTGAGATAAAGGTGGGTCAAACCTCTCTGAAATTCCATGAAATTGGCTGTTGTCAACATATAATTTGACCTGCTGTGTAGGACCATGGTCTGGTGAACGTTGTAGTATGACAAGCTTTGTAAATCCACTCTTCGTTTGTCTAACAAGATGAATTAAGGTGAGCATTTGTTATATAGGTCAACTAATAGACTCACCAAAGTCCTGCATGCTAATGAGCTCACTTTGGGTGCAAGAAGGCAGTACAGCTGGGTTGAGGCACAGCTGACAAGGATTAGTCTTTCAAAGTACTCAGGTGTTTTCCATATGAGGAGAGCTTGTTTGGATTTTTGGTGTTGCCAGAGAGTCCAGCTGGGCATTTGCTTTAGCTCTGACGGTGCAGGAGCTTGGCCTGATGTAGCTGCTTCTATCCTGCTATTACTGTCCAAACCTCACATAATGTGTAGGCTGAGGAAGATGGAGCTGCTGGAGCCAGAAAGGAAAGCCTATGGATTGCTGATGCCTTGTACTTGCATCACCTATGGTAAGGTTCCTGCAGAGGCAAAGGGAGATTAATTTGGGAAATTGTAGTGTGTGATGAGGGAGGAGTATGAACAGCAGGAGCTAGAAATTAGCCATCCAGTGGTCTTAGTGTGAAGGTGTCAGTGACTGCTGCAGGAATGATAAGGGGATCAGAACTTTTTGTTGGAAAGCCAGTGTTTTGGGACTTATAACTGGGGAACAGGCTTGTGTAACTGCTCTGGTAAGGGGCTGGGGAACTGCACTATTTAGATAAAAGCAGTATCCCCCTGGTTTTCAGAAGATACAGCTCCTGTTCCCTGAAAATGTGCTGCTAATGCAGAGGAGAAAGATGGTGTCTCAGGTCTAATGCAGTACAGTGGGACCTGCCCGACATCACGGCTGTGTTTTAAGTTGACTTTAAAAGGCCTAGAAGGACATGTAGAAAAAATAAGTGAACTGTTCTGGCTATATGAGACAAAGGATTCATAAGCAAAGATGTAAGTTATTTGATGACAAACCTGTCAGTAGCTTGATGGTACGTACTTGTTCTTTGGTACGTGAACACCAACAGAAACACCAGCAGTGTGGGACTGGGTTGCTCTGAGAGCTCTGGTGTAAGCTCCACATTTCCCAGTCACACTGTCAAACGCCCAAGGACACCGTTTTCCTTGGAAAGTGGAAAATATTGATAATTTTTAGATGGTACGCTGTGGCTTTTGTTCACTTCTCAAGGACTGCTTTGTATTTACTTGTAGAATGTTAAAGGTTATCTCTGAATCTTTTATAAAAGCTTTATAAATATGAGAAGTAAAGAAAAAGTGCTAAGGTGGAGAAGGACCAATACCCCCAGTTGGTTAGTGTGTGACATGCAGTCTGTAGCAAAATTAGCACAACTTTTTCGCTAGAATAATGGAAGACGATGCACAGAGTTACTAGTGTCATGCCAGTGCACACCTGCAGCTGTTCTGCAGGATTTGTTTCCCCTCCTAAACTGATTCTCCTTCCCTTTGTTTTTCAGTCTGAACTCCAACTCTGTTTTTTCTTTTGTACTCTTTCTTACCCCATGCCATTTTTTTGTTCCTCCAGTGTTTCCAGGCAAGATTTCTAAATCTGTGATTTGCAACTTATGTTGCAAATAGCTAAGCTAGGTTTGCCTGCCTTCTATGTACACACCTCAGAACAAGAAGCTTCATTTTCCAGATCATAGCAGGCTGGCATAGCCATATCCTGTCCTTTTCTTTTGCAGTTCAACGGGATCTTTGTTCTAGGAAAAAATTCTAGTCACCCTTGCAGGCACTTCTCATTTGCAAAATGCTGCTACTTATTAAGGACTATGTGTTTCTCTTCCAAATTATTTTAAGGTTTGTTTAAAAAGAGTTGTTTGGTCAAAAAATTGGTCAAAATTCGAAATTATTTCTAACCTCTTGCATTGACACAAGTCTTCCCAGATCTGAAATACTAAAATGGACAAAGAGTCTGTCAGAGGGACGAACTTGTCCAAGGTTTGAGAATTCATTAAAAAAGGGCTCTGGTCTGGATCAGAATTTTGTGCTGTCTCTTTTGTGCTGTCTCTATGCTTCTCCAAAACATTGGGTGGATTCACTATATAGAGTTAATATCAGCTTGTGCTGTTGTGATTTCAGTGATTTAATATTAGAGAGTCCTAGGAGGGTTGTTTTGGGGGTTTCCATTGTGTGTTTTCTTGGGTGTGACTTGGCTTTAATTTTAAGCATTTCCTACAATGAATTATTTTGAGGTTTCAAACAGAAATTAAGGTGGGTTTTGTTTGCTTTCCCGTTCTTGCTTAAATGTTCAAAATTTAGTAACTGGATTACTTGCAGTTCAGTTCAGATTGGTTATAAATAGATGCGTCTTTGTATATATGATATATACATAGTAATAGGGAAGCAGAAATGTAGTGAGAGAGTATATTGTTCATTGTTGCTCATTATTCTCTGGTTAGCTTTTCCTTTAGTGAGAGTTTAGATATAAAAATCATAATGAAAAATATGTCTGCTGTATGCAATTCAGTGTTGAATGTTTGAAGGAAGAGGCATATTAGAGACGGCTGTGATTAGTGCTCCAATTTTCTAATATTAAACCATTAAGTATTTACTGTCTCAGCTAATGAAGAGATGAGGAATGGTCATGAATCTGCAGGGAGGCCTGGTGAGCAGTCATTTTCACGTTACTCAGATTCTAAGGAAGTTCCTTCACAAGCAATGGGGAGTTTAATGAGTTCTAGTGAAAGATGAACACAGAGCCATGTTACGGAGAAAGCAGATGGGACGGGGGTTGGTTCAAGGAGCTATAGGTAGATGTGATACCAGTGGTCTGTGGGAGCAATTTAGCTTAAGTAATTTATGGGGGCTGTTTGGAATGCCTCACCTAGTCGTTATGAAAAGGCCTCTTCAGGTGATTTACCTACTGCAGTAAAAGCATTGAATGTGTTGGCTGTTCAGCTCTCCTGTTATTCTTCATTTGTCAGGTGTCTGTATGTGCTACTACATGGAATTACCTTGAGGAGCCCTTTGAACATCTCTTTAGCACTCTTCACTGTAAATAATGAATGCCTTGCTACTATTTATCAAAAAGGACCACTAGACAGCATTTGTCTTTTTTGGTTGCTGAAATAGGATGAAAAATGGAAATGCCAGTAGGTATGGGAAGCTGTATCATGTTCATCTGTGTGTCCATATGGTAGAACATGGTATGTCCTTCACAGCACAATGAAACATGATTGTGCCTAATTCCAATTTGTATGGCATTCCCATTAATGATGTCTATTTAAGACATCCATTAAAGGCCCTTAATGTTAATTAACTGGACTATGCCAATAAAGTTCTATTAGCTTTCCCTTATTAATTTAATATTATAGGCATTTAACAGATGTCTTAATTAGATGTTACAGTAAAGTCTATGAGCAAAATTAAAATTAGGTCGTTGTCCTGAAAGGAAAGTTTCTACTATGATTTATGCTTTCTACCACTTTGTTTTTTCCTTATGAACTCTCACAGGAAACCAAGGGATTTCATTTCAGAGAACAATGAGTAATAGGTACTAGGCAGAATAATCACTCGGGTCTAACAACTTTAACACTTCAGATATACACTCATTATCCCTATTTTCAAAAGCTTTCCTAGCGTTTCTTTTTTCTAGTTTCCCATTGGTGTGAAATGACTGTATTTCCCTGTATAAAATAGACATCTCTGGCAAAACCACTGTTTTCTCTATCTCAAAGGCAGTACTTACTAAAATTACAACAAAGATTTATTTCCATACCAACTGCTTTATTTCCTGACTTCAAAGGGGGCAGTTCTTCTTGACATCCAGTATTGCCCATGCTGTGATTTCAACTGATCAGTCTGGTTCAGTGGTGCTGAATCTGGTCTGTCTTTGCGGGACTGCGCTGGGGAAATGCAGCTCTCCCAGCAACAGGTCCCTCTCCCAGCAACAGGTCCAGAGGGGAAGTAGGAGCTTTGGAGTCCGACTGACTGAGGGCTGACTGGCACTGTTAGTGTTTTCATAGGACCTGGGAGGGTTGGAGGTGGTAATGATCTTTGGCATTCTTGTGGCAGATAAATGGCTTGTGTGCCCTGCGGTGGGGTTAAAGAGCTCTAGCTGGAGCTGCCCTCCTAACCCCAGTACTGGCTTTTCGTGTGTAGTGTGTGTGGGAGAACACCTATGTGCTCTTTGATTAAATGACCCTGGTTAGCTACAAGCACTTGAATGGTAGTGGTGAAAATCTCTTCCTAGATATGGGTCTTTCATTTGATCGTGAAATTGACTTCATAATTTGCATGGGAGGCTTCTGAAAGCTATCAAACACCATAGAGGCTCTCTTAGAATAGAAAAATGTTAAGTGATCTAAATACAGGGGTTGCTACCACCTCCCAAACAAGTCAAACCTTCCTAGTCAATGAGAGATTGTAATCTGTGCAGTCAAAAAGGATCCTTGAAGTATATAGTAAAAAAAAATAATGAAAAAAGGACATAAGAGTTTAAACATCAGAAACTTCTTCACAAGCAGTGCTGTATAAAGGATGGTTGGTGAGTTTAGAAGACTTACACTATGAAACCACCTAACTTCTTGTGTTCCACTGATTTAGTGCTCACAAACAAGTGATATAAACTGATTTTCATCCATGCTAGTTTTTTTTAACATTGTGTACATGTATATTTGAATCAGAATAAAGGTATTTTTTTAAAGCATAGAATATAGACACCATATCTAAATCTATACAAAAATAGGCCAGAGTAAGGCCCTATGAAGAGAAGTTAAATTTTGGGGGTAATTTAAGAACAAGATTTGATGGGAGGCACTTCTGTCTTTGAATTTCTAGCTTCAAGTGCTTCACTGTTACGTGATGTGTTGTGTTCCCTGCATAATATATATTTACTAATATAGACATAGCTGATTTAACATTAAAGTATCATGCTGGTAAGCAAACAGGGCTGCATTACATGTTTGTTATGTTTATATTTTCATGCATACACATTATCTGCGACTATTAACCACAGGAAAGGAGGTTTTCAAGGTAAAACCTATCAGTTTTAACAACTTGCGTATCTTTGCACCAGGCAAAGATGTTGCTGTTGGCTCAGGAACAATGATTATAAAAGAGCAGTTGTTATCACCTGCAGTCTCATTATTAGCATATTATAGGCAGATAAAGCCCAGTTATACCGAAGGCAACAATAACATCACAGACTTATAAGACACAATTTTCATTATGCAGATTTATGATTATAAATTGAAACAGAAATCAGGTAATCAATACAAATCATACAAGTTTAATAAAAGCAAGAATGTTATATACAAATAACAAAACAGATAAAACAAACTCCAGCAGTCAAGAGACTGCTTTAGACAACAGCTACTAGTCATTCTTCAGTATGAAGGAATGCTTTAGAAATGTCTCATGTAGCTCTTTCATTTTCAATCTGCTAGAAAACCTTGTCTTTAAACTGCAGGAAAACAGTAGACATTTCTATTAATACTTCTGATTTTCCATGAAATCATAGGTCAATAGTTCCTTTCAACTTGAACTTTTTTGCAGATCGCTCACTCGCTCTAAGCTGGAACTTGCTTCCATAGATGTAGGAAATGAATCCATCAATTTCCAAGCTAAATACATTGTTAAGTTTGGGAATAACTGAAAATGCAAAAGGAAAGGAATTAACAAAAACGGACTAATGTATATCCCTGTTATGAAATATATTTATGTCCCAGGTTATATTATTCACATGTAGATTTGAGGTTTGTCACATTTCAAGGCTTTTATGCTTTAGCAAGAGAAGAAAAATAACCAAAACTTCAAAATTTTAAACTGGAATTACTAAAGTTAGTCCTCTTTCAGGAGCATGCAGTAAGTGCTGCAAAGTACATCTAATGTGAATCAGATGAATGAGATGTGCATAATCATGTTGGGTTAATCGGAAATGCTTTGTTTTTTTTAATTGCTCATTTCTAATGAGACTGTGTACATGGTCAGTAAAGACATTGATTTCTGCCACTTTACGCAAAGAAACAAGCACTGATAAAAAACAATGTACTTGGAGATGTAAGATGAACAGTGTTTAAGAAATTTCTGATTATTCAAGTTATCAATAGCACTGAAAAAAATGTCTATATACCTTTTAATTTGTCCTCTTTAGTTATAATTTTGAAGACATGTTTGAATTCCTGTAGAATGATTCCTGTTATCCCAACGTAAGAGGGGCACTTTGATTTTGTGACTGAAAGAACAGAAGTATGTAGGTATTAGAGAATTTCAGATTCAGGCAGTTTATTTGCTCTTCTACAGTTGCCTCATGATTTAAAAACTGGTTTGCAATATTCTGAAATAATGCAATTACAGTAATCCGTGGTAAAACTTGCACTTAATCTTTGCAACTAACAACAAGATTTTCAAGAGCAGTTGAAAAGCAATTAGCATTGATAGGTAGAGAAAGAATCCATCAACATACGATCTCAGCTGTGTGATTCCAGAGTTAATGATACTGATAGGAATTTACAAATAAGCAGCTGAAATACAGGAGTGTCTGCTGAGCTTCAGATGATTTTTGTAAAAGAAACCAAACAGAATACCTGTAACAATAGCTCCATGGAGATCGGCTTTTAGCAGTTTGCCCTGAAGCATATATGGTTGCCTTGAAGAAGAAAGTGGGATCAGAGAAGAGGGAAAGAAAATTTTATGGGAAGTTAGATTTACAAAACGTGACCATGACTATTGAAATCATGCTCAAAGCTTACAGCAATAGCATGTATCCTTATCAAGTCACTGTGACGTTTCTAGCAGTAACTCAAACCTGGGAATATCTACTAAATCAAAACAACACTAATTTTAAAATATCTCGACTTACGTATCTGGTTTAAGTCCATGACATAGGTCTCTGATGTACTGTTTCCAGAGTTCATGTAGTGGTAGAAAAATGGCATATCTGCAGTAAGAGACAAAAATAATACACAAGAACCTAATTATCAAAAAATCTATTGGTTGAATTAATCCATATTTACATCAGAGTTAAGACTAATTTTTGTTAGTCTTGCTAGTAAGTTTTGTTAGTCTTTGTTAGTAAGTTTTGTAATCTGCTCTCATAACTTCACCTGTGAGATAAGCCAATCCAAGTGACAGGTTTGCTTTATAAAAAGAGACACAAAGTAAGTATGCTCCTCTCTATTGACCCAAAACAGTGCTGTGTTTTAGAAGATGGGGCTATAGCTAAGACCAAAGACACTTCTGTTCTTTTACCTCCCCACTCACTTCACGTTATCCAACATGTGTGAGTTGGAAGAACCTGATGCAGAATTTAGACTTACAATCACAGGCAGTCTAACTTTAAAAAGTGAAATCTGAGTTGATTTTATTTGGGTTTGATTACTTGTTATATTTAGCTATACAAAAAAAAAAAAGAAAAGTAACAAATAGAGAGGAATTTTCCAACTGTACAGGTGAAATAATTGTTTTCTTGCGGTGAAATGCCACAGACAGTGTCTCAGGTTGACTTTGAGTGCTGCAGTGTGCACTGGTGATACACTTTACTACATAATGGAAATATTTAAGATCTCACCTTTGCTGTTCGGGTTCAATCTCAAAAAGACGCATTTCTCGCCTTTGCTTGGCAGTAAAACCTTTTGGTTTCTTCCTTTTTGGTTTTTTCTTTTTTTGGGAATAGTGCTCAAGAACTACAGCTTTCCGAGTCAGTATATCCTGGATAGCTTCAGCTTTCTTTTTTGCCATGCTACGCTTCAGGAAGGCATTTACAAAGGCCCTGGCCTTTTCCGATCCTTGAGGCTAGAGATATTTTTAAAAGATACTTTAAGATATTAAATTGTCGCCGACAAGTAGCTTTATCAAGTTGACAAGGTCACCGCAGGAATGAGAGATCTGCGATAAAATAATAGTAAATGGGAAATATTGCGTTGCTGAGCGCTGGCGGGCGCCGGCCTACGAGGGGCTGCGGGTTTCTGGCCTCGTTTCGGGCAAGAAAACGCCGATTTTTTGCGTTCGGTCCCGACATAGCGCATTGAGGCGCCAAAGCCAGAGGGGGCGAACTGGTGAAAGCCGTGCCGGACACCCCCCATCCCACCCCCTCCCGCTGGGTGCCGGGGGGTCCTGCGCGGCTGTATGAAACGAGAGCTGAAACCGCCACGGAACACCCCGCACCGGCGCGGCGGGAGCGGCGCTGCTCCCGAGAGACCCCGCCGCACCGGGGCTCCGCGGTCGGCGGTACCTGGAGGCGCATCCCCGCCGTCTCTCCCGGCAGCAGGCGGCGGTACAGCTCCCCTGCAAGGCAAAGCGGGGCAGCGCGTCAGGCGGGGCCGCCGCGCCGCGCTCCCCTTCGCCCACCGGCACTCACCCTCCATCACGGCGGCTGCCGGCGCTTCCGGCGCAGGTTGTGACGTCAGCGGAGGCGACGTGCGCCTGCGCAGCGCTGCGTCTCCCAGGATTGGCCGCGAGGGGGCGCCGGCAGCGCCTTGTTAGCCGGCTGTGGTAATGGGGAGGGTCCCCTGGGAAACAAACAGCGAACAGGCCCTTTTCAGTAATTAGCATGTGCTAAACGTACCTCACGGCACTTCCCCGCCTGGACGGCCCGCAGGGCCCCTCGGAGGGTAGGGATGGCGCCGCGGTGGCCTGGCCGGCCTGGGACCAGGAGCTTGGTCCTTGAGCGCTGTTTGAGCCGCGCCGGAGGTCAGGCTGAAAGAAACCTGCTCGGCACTAACCAGCACACAAATGGCGTATCCAGCACACCAGCCTTGGCCACAGTAGGAGCCGTGTGGGCAGCTGTCGGCAGCCCTGGGTGAGGGGGAGCCTGGCCTGCCCACTCTGGCCTTGCCTGGCATCTCCATGACAGACATACAGGGCACAAAGGGAAAGGGGTGTCAAAACCTCTTCAGCAAACAGCAGCAAAAAAAGGGAGGGGAGAAGGTTGTTAGATTCTGCTTGCTAAAAACCTTTTATTGAGAGTTTATACTACTCTGTATCAGAAAAAAGGACCATCTTGTTACCATCTCTCCTACTGCTGGTTAGGGTAGTAAATCCCAGCGTTAACCTTACGTTTCAGAGGCTGCACTGCTGGAGGTAACCAAGACCCTTGTGTGTCCTGGGCAGAGGAGTCTCCCTGCCCTATACCAGCGTTTCTGGGTTATTGCCTAACATGGATGGCACAGGGGTTTGTACGCTCAAGGGTCCCAAAGAGCTCAGTCTCTGTCATAAGTCACAAACCTTGCTAGACTCTGGTCTAGAGGGAAGCCATTGTTAAGATCAAAAGGCAACGAAAAGAACATAAAACAGGAAAGTGACATTGCTTATGGCAACTGTGAGGTGCGATAAAGGGACAGTCTGTGGCCAGGGTAGATTTTTATGTTAACCATTTAGATTAAGCTAGCTAGGGACCATTTAATTCCTTTGACTTCTGTTAGCCATGTTACTATTACTACACAAGTCACAGGTTTATTTCAGCAGAGATCAGGATGCAAAACTAACATTATTTCTAGCCAGAAGCAAATAAACAGTCTTGAAAAATAAAACCTGGCTATTAATATTTCTTTGATATTAACAAATTCTCTGACTTGGGAGAGTAAGCTGAGCACCACATATTTCAGTTACTATCATGGGGAAATTTCTTTGAAAAAAAAGCATACCTTCTATAATGCAGGCCACCTCATTTTCTGTAATTGTCCACCACTTTGTGCTAGTCCAAGTGTACATGGTCGTACGAGTCTGTTGTTCAAGTAGTGATTTATTAGTGTCTTTCCCACAGTAACAGCATTGCTTTAGAGTCTAGATTCATGTTGTGATGGGCAGCCTGGACATGTCAGCACTCACTTCTTCCTTATCCTGCAGTTGCCCCCACCAGAGATGCTGGGACATCCATTTCCACCTTTTCATCCTGCAGCCCCCTCACCTCATTTGTCCTGCAGATCTCCCCTGCCCAGGATTTACAGATGCAGTGCTGGAGCCAGCTGCTGCCCCAGCTCCTCAGGCTGTGGGCAGGTGCAGCCCCTCTCTGCCCACCGCCAAAGTTCTCCCCATCCCGCTTCTCTTGGTAGGAGAGAGAGTTTCTTTCCTAGACAGCCTGTCCTTAACCCCTTTCCAGCCATAGCCCTTGCTGCCATTGCAGGTACCTGGCTCTTGCATGTTCCTGTTCAGCTGTTCCCAGTAGCTAACAGTGTGTCAGATCCTACCTTACCGTGCCTGTGCTTGCACACCCTGCAACATGAGATCTTTGTTTAAAACCTGTTCCCTTGTTTCTAGTAATCAAGGTCAAAAAATCAGGAAGATGCCACTCGCTGTGGGGTTTACCTCCTCTGACACGTCACCACCTCTCTCTTCCCGAGGTAGGACAGTGTCTTGCTCACTGTACAACACAGAGGTCCTTTGAAACCAGACCGCCAATTCCTTTTCCTTGCCAGCCTAGTCCCAACTCATGCTGTCTCTGCTCAGATGTGACGGTTCTCCAAATACAGAGAGGTTTATATTCTTGTCACAGGGGGATATTGGCTTAGCAGATACTTAAGCACTGCTTGGTAAAGGATCCTTAGAGAGCTAGTTACTGAGACAGGGTACAGGAAACACAGGATTTTGTTGAGTGCTGCTCTGGGGCACAAAGGCACTAAAGTGATCCCTGGCAGGGAATGATATTGTAGATCTCTCTGTACCTGTGTAAAGAAGAAAGAGCTGGTCCCTGCAGAGTATTAAGTGTGAGGGCTGGTGGTTTGGATCACAGTCCTCTTGGCAGTCAAATACATTGCCACAGCAAGCAGATCTCTTGGTTTTACAAAGCATGGACTCCTTGAGTTGTCATTGCTACTACGAAAAGATCAATTTTCATGAATGGAGTACCAGGATAAGCACTATGGGTCTTTAGGGCCATATGAGTGCTCCTTCACTGGATTTATGCTGCAATTCCTAGGGCACTTCAGGGATTAATAGTCAAATCAGCGTTGGCGGTGCTGGTATTGTAAATCCAATGATCCAGGCTAAACTGGTGCCTGGGGAAGCTAGTCTCTTCCAACAGCTCTACATCTTCATTTCCCAATTTATCTTCAGATATAATGTCTGAGAGAGTGAGATCAGCGTGTTAGTGTGTGTCACAGCAAGAAGGCTCCACGTCAGGAGTTGAGATTCCCATCGAATAAACATGCAATAGACCAGGCGAGGCAACTGAGAAACCAGAGACTATGCAAAGGCAGTTTGTAGATAAGAAAGAGAAGGCTCAGAGAAATGAGAAAGATGGGTAAAATGTGAATATAAAATTAAGTGGAAATATGCAAACAAAATAATTACAATGCATGTTTCTGAATGTGCAGCATCACTCCGCCTGTTGTAGTGTCTTAGACTTTTGAAGCTTTTTACTTCAAGGAAATCACCTTGGAATAGGTTTATAGTGATATAAATCCCTTGTATATCTTATTAATACCAAGTTACGGGTGCCAAATTTGGCATTTCGTATTCTTTTAGATCTATTTATGGCTTTATTTATTGCTCTCTAAAAATAATAATAAAAAATCCAACACAAAACCCCTAGATAGAAGCAATCTAACTGTGTGCGCTAGGGGGCCGTGTTGCTGTGCCTGTACGCACTGTGGAATTACAGGGATGGGGAAAAAACCGTGTGTGGGCAGGGCTGGGTAACAGCAGTGTCCTGGGGAAAGCTGAGTGAGTGTGGGAGCAGTTAGAGAAGGAGCTTTGTATCGACAATCACAGAAAGCTAAAACTTGAGATGCAGGGTGACCAAAGACAAAGATTAAAGATACTTGTATGGCACAAGAATAGAAAATCAGTGTTTTTTTTTAAAAAAAGACAGTAATTGTGAACTGATGTGAGAAGTGAGCAGAAGTGTATGAAATTAACTAATGTGTGTAGAAAGTGACTGGGTTATAATCACTGTTATGCTTTTTCTGGTTGTCATTGATACAAGAAATAAACACCATAATTCTCTAGATGCAGTGTCTCAATGAGCGTTTGAGCTCTCAAGGTCAATATAGTTTATTCCTCTTGGCTAAATTGTATTAGCAGCTGAACGTAGTCCCTGGGGACATCTGTACTGGTGAAAATAATTTCCGTTTAAAACCTTCTGATGTGATTTCCTCTATCCAGATACCAAGCTGCTGATACAAGCTGCTTTCCACCCCCTTCCCCATGGTTGTGCTGAAGCAGGGTGCAGGCAGTCTGTGCAAAGTCCCCCGCTGTCCCCCCACCTCCTGCCTGTGTCTCGCTGTCCCTCTGCTACCACCTTTGCCTCCTGTAGCCCCCATCTCCTTTTGGCCTGGGTGGGAGCACGGGACTGCTCCATGGCAGCATTTTCAGGGTGCCTTGTCCGACTGTACCCTGCATACCCGGGTTCCTCCTAGCTCTGACTGTGCCCTGTCCAGGCGGTGCTGGTGTGCCGTGTGTGATTCCTTTCCAGGGATTCTGTGCTCATGGGTCACTGAAAAAACGTTGTAGAAAAGGGTCATGTCTGGGGGTGGCGGTGAGCAGGAAGGGTGTTGAGAACTGCTGTCCAGCCAGGTGGGTGGACAGAATATTTGATATTAATAGCCCCTGTGTTCATTTCATGTCAGTGTAGAAGGGCAGCTAGAGGAAAGTGTTTAAATCTTGTGTGTGGAAGCCCAAACTCTTGAATTATGGGTTTGGTTGACTGACTGTAGATGGCTGTGGTTGGTTAATGAGTGTCATCTTTGAGGTACCCGGTATCCCACAAATGTTTCTTTTCCATGTATTTTCCCATAAATTTTTCTGCTTAATCAGCTCATTTTTACCTCATGAATTAGGATGAGACGTGCCGTGTCCCCCCCCCCCGGCCCCCAGCTGATAAACTATTCTTTCCAGGAGAAGGTTCATTATTTCCTGACAGTCCTGGCTCCTTGTTGTCTGAAATGGCAGGTACCACTTCTGGAGGAATAGAAAAGACTGGCTTTTCTGTGTGTGAAGAAAACCAGAAAGCGCTTGGAAGCATAATCCAAATATGTCTTAATAGCACAGAAATCAGAAGGCAAATAATAATCCCAAAACGTTTTCAGAAAATGTCAATGGTTTAAAAGCCGGGTTTTAAAAAGAAACCAAAGAAACCAGCAGGCTTTTTGGGAGGCGGGTCACAGCAGCCGGGCTCACTAGAGGGCAGCCCGGCACCAGCATCGGCTGTGTGAACCTGGAGATGGGCTTCTCAGTACTGCCTGCTGTGGATCTTCTGTACCCATTTCTAGGTGCTATTGTCATTCAACTGTTTCAAAGAAAAAAAAAAAAAAGTTGAAAAATTGTTACCTCTTTTGGAAGAAATTTGCCTGTTTGCAGCTTTTTTTTTTTTAGCATGTAGGACTCCATTTCTCCCATACACCAGCCTCTTCTGCATCACAGTAAAATTATCAGTGGAAAAAGGATTTTGAAGGGATTCCATTTCACCACAAGTTAAGGAGACCGCTTTTTTTAAACACCAGTATGTTCTTATAGCAAAATAAGGAGCCCAATCCTTCTTAAAATACTAGAAATATACGTGACCCTAGAATACATGGAGATAAATACTCTGAACTAGAACTACCCAGCCCTGCCTCCCAGAGCAACACTGAAAAAGCAACGCTTTCTCCCCAAAACAGTAAAGAGGAATCAGTAATCTGGGGCTTTGGCAGCTGACATTTGGTTTCCTTGCATGCGGAGATCACGTGTGATCCAAACCTACATCAGGATGACAGACACCACTGCTGCTCCTGAACAGCTTGTATTTACTAATTAATACCAGCATTCTGCATTCATGTATTATTCCATGACAGTCTGTCTTACAGTCATTACTTTTGCTGGTTTTTGAGTCTCATTTAGATGTTATTGAATATTTTATTTTAAAACATAATTAACATTGGCTTGTATGTTATAGGGATGTATGATGCAAAATGGGTATTAAAAATGATAAGTTGTAAAGTAATAATAGTCATTGTAGCTGTAGCAGATTGAACAGTTTAATGTATTTCATTTGGTTTTAAACTTTTGTTACAAAAGGGTTGTCAAGCTCTGCAAGCCTACGTGACGTGGTTTGCTTGTCTCAAGTTGGCACTTGACCCGTGGTACGTAAGTTTTGGCCAAAAATATGTTACTGTGCGCTGCGTGATACTATTTGTAACAGAGTGCAACAGAAAAATGGTACCTGGAAGTGCTTCATGCTGCAGTATTGTGGCTGCTGCAGGATTTGTGCATCCCTGTCAGCCGGGGTGGCTCCTCTGGTCACCTCCACACCTTCTGGCACTCAACTCGGGCCACCCACACGCTAAAGGACCACACAGAGTGAGCTCCTGAACATAAAGGAGAGTTTTATTTCTGCTGTGTGTAACTCGCGGCTCGGGAGCAAGTTGAAGCACTTTTTCCCGGGACTGAGGTGACAGGAAGGAAGAGGCACTTTTCACACAGAGCTTACGTTAAAATAATTTATGTTTCACTGAAGCATCTTTTGCCGCGTTTCCCAGAAAGCACTTAAGCACTAACTGCTTGGGTCAGAGTGTGGGCAGAGGGCACCCCGCAGCTCGGGGGGCTGCTCCTGCAGCTCGGGGGGCTGTTCCTGCTGCCCCGACCCCCCCCGAAGGAGCAGGAGGCTCCAGCCGTGCAGGGCAGGGTTTGCAGCACAGCCGCCTCCTGTGCAGCTCACAGCCAGCAGGTGCTTCATGCCAAACTGCCAGCGTGTGCCTGGAGTTAGGAACTGGGATGAAATCCCAAGGAAGTTGAAAAGGTTCATTAATTAAACAGATACAAATTTCTCATTTTTTCCTCTGTAATGAGGTGTCTTTCTCAAAGGCATCACTATCAGCAAGGCCCTGTTCCTGCCAGACTCTTTTGAAGTAACACAATTAGGCTGTCAGGAGTGAACCATTCTTTTGAATAGAACGACTCAGCTTGCGCTCTCCTCGTCCGAGAGATGCATTGCTGAGTCTACACACACACAAAGGCCTCATCTGCTGAGGCACCGTAGAGCTTCAGGTCCCACTGGTTTGAATGTGTCTGTCACAACATGCCAGTACGTGTGTGTCCTGCCCAGGCATACGTGTGTCTCTCCACAAATTCAGGCAGTGCGACCCAGAGAAAAACAAGTGAAACGTATTTATCTGTTGAAACCAGGCTGATGAGCCCCGGGATGTCCCTTTTGCCACAGTCAACACCTCAACTAGTGATATCCTGAGCTGCTGCCCAAGGCAGTAGGAGATAGTAGCTGCTTGACTCAACTGTTACAGAGTGATGTGGGGTCACACAGGTTACCTGTGACCCATAACACCGGCTGTGACTATCCTGGTAGTGCATGTAGGCAGCGTATTTTCTTTTTTAATGTTCCTTCTATCTACATTAGCTTTTTATCAACCAGTTATAGGGGCACTGGTGACAATGTAAAGTGTGGCCCACACCATCAAGAGGGATTCAGGCAGATCCCTCTCACGGACTGCAGTGGTGGGCACTGAGCCGTATGCTCTCGGCATTTCCACTTCAAGTTTTCATATGTGGGAGGATGAAAAGTAGTCACAGCATCTGGGGGTTGTGACTCCCACTGCAGGTGAGGTCTTCGTGAGCGGTGGCCAGCTGCTTGCACGGCGCTAGTGGTGAGGCTTCCAGCTCCCGACCTGTAATCCGATTGCTGCTGAGCTGCTGGGGTGTGGTGGGGCAGTGAGGGGGTTAATGCTGCTGGATTGCTTTGATAATTGGGGGAAAAAAAAAAAAAAGCCCATCCAAAGCCAACCAAAAATACCCTCCTGGTTGAGGTCAGTGTTCTAGTAAGTACCTTTTAAAGAAACAATAACCTGGTGCAATAGAAAATACTTTGTCCATCTCTTCAGTAGAAATCTGATAAACCACGGAGAGAGGCAGGTGTCCGGGGAGATAAAAGTAATAAATGTGGCTGCAGTTCTGAGCTAGCCAGCCTGTCAGGCTGGTAATTAAATGAAAGCCCCTCTCAGGAAATGCTGGAAGCTAATAGCTATACACGGAGATGCCAATTCATTTGCCTCAGCAATATATGTTAATTTTAGTATGAGATTAATTTATGCATTTTGCAGTGGGACAAAATGGTGGGGGTGCAAGGGGGAGAGCTTTCATCCTGACAGTGATTATTTCAGGTGCTAGGGACTATTAAGCACCTTATACTTAAAAACAGAACAGTGAATGAGGAGAGAGGAAATGTTTAATTTAAGCATATCTTCTAAACCAAATTAACTAATCACAGACTTATAACTGACCCGAACCCCATTTGCAGGGAGCTGCCAGGGGATCCTCGGCTTTGCCGCAGCTCAGTAAGTACAGAGCCCTAGTTAGCAAACAGCTTGAGCCACTCTGTGTTGGTGTGGTTTAAAAGGATTTCTAAGAGTTACACGAGTGTGAAATTAGGAGCGCTGCAGCGGCAGAGCGCACCTACAGGAAGAACAGCGGTTCTTTGAGACTGCGGTAAGCTCAGGGATGCTCCAGTAGGTGCCCAGAGGCGGTGGAGGAGAGGGCTGACTTGCAGGTGAAGGTGTGCTGGTAATCACTGACAACGCTCCTGTGGTCTGGGCACGGGGCTCAGCGCCGCCTCAGCTCTAGCGATGCAGCATTCGTGCTGACAGAGCTGCCCAGCTCCTTCTGCTTTGGGGTTGTCCTGTTCTTCCAGAAAACTAATTGTGAGGCCAGACAGACATCCAAGTGGGGGAGTTGTTCGCCTGGTGCATAAGGCAGTTGAGGGGACAGCGACCCCGCCGTGCGCTCGGGCGGCGTGTGTTTGTGTGTTACGGTCCCTCTCTGAGGTCATTTTTGACCCTTGTGTCCCGTTTCAATCATATTTGTCAAGCCATCAAGCTCTCACGTATAACATCACTACAGCTCGCATGCACGCAGCTGCCTGCCTTAGAGGATAGCTCTGCCATTAACATGCTATGCTTTTCCCCGTGGTGAATCCGGAGTTGCTGGGGCTTGCTGGTGGTGGGTGCCACCCCACAGGCCCTCCGCTGCCGGCAGTGCGTGGTCTGTGTAGAAGCAAGGCCCTGATTTACACTTCCAAGTGTGGCGTTAAGGGCATGACTATAGGTATTTCAGCTCTGAAACACACACTGCAGCACAGCAGGCTTCTTTCTAAAAAGTCTTCTGATCTGTGAAATTATCAGCATAGAGGCAGCAGAAGGCAAAGCAGATTTTCCTTTATTTTCTTCTGCCTTAGAGGAGGAATATGCACTTGCCCTTCAGTGTGATTACAGCCCATTTACCAACACTTCTTTCCGAATTTCAGACCTAGGTTTTGGAACGGTCAGAAGCAAGAAGTGTTTCTTTTCAGAGCCTGGAGCAGTCAGCGCAATGGTAAAGTTTATTTAACAAAAAGAATAGTTCCAGTTGAATTCACATTGTGAAATTACAGGTCCATTTAAAGCAAAACAGAAATGGTGGCAGGTTAGGGTCAGGGAAGGAAGATAATGGCATCTGCTGCAAAGTGCATCCAACAACCATCTCCAGATTTTTAAGTTTTTATAGGATGTTTTTCTTTTCTTTGTATAATTATGCAAAAGAATAGAACTAAAAAAAAAAAATCTATTAGATGCTGAAAGCAAGCTTGAGGCTTGCCTGGGGATTGCAAGTGGAGACATATAAATGGTGTCTCAAATGCTGACTGATTTCAGAGCTATGGGCTCTGTCCCTCCTGTCATGGAGCAGGATGGAGGTCTGCGACCTTCCTGCCCGCACATGTGTCCCCAGGGTATGTCCTCCCTGTGCGGCTGGCCGGGGCAGGACCCCACAGGGGCACAATCCTCACGAGGGCTGGCCCTGGCTGCACACTCCTTGCTTTGTAGCCACTGCCCTGATGCCAGAGGAATCACTTCAATCCCTTTTGTTCTAGACTGCAGCTGTCAAAAACGTGCATTTTTCACGAGAAAGAAGGCTGCCACCAGCTTTTCATAATAGTACTTTAAATGTAGCTTGCTCTTGTCGCTCTTTCTACAGGGACTGGCTGATGTGTCTCCTCTCAGCCTCTGCTGCAGTGTCCTTCTGCCCCTGCTCTGAGGACTCCCTGTTAGTGTCACCGTGACACCAGGAGGTAAGCTAGAAACAAAGCTGGGAATATTTTGTAAGTTCTACCTGCATCAGCCCTGTGTGTTTGCCTGCAAGAGCTGTGGAAGCCCTCTCTCAGGAGTCACTTATGGCCTTTTGAGATTACTAAAGGGAATTCCAGAGATTTTGGGGCATACCTTAGTGTATCTCTGTCTTGACACTACTGAATCCTACTGAGCTCTTCCATTACCCTGGCACTTAAACAGAGATTGTGTTTAGAGCTGTCCTCTTATGAGTTAAAACAACCAAAAAAAGATAGAAATAATAATTTCCCACATTGTCTGGCATGTACAAATGGCAACTCCATAGCTGTTCCCGTTTTCGCTGCCCACAGACACGTGGGGTCAATTCTGGGGGTAGAAAACAGGGATGGTCAAGTAGCAGTGAAGATACATTACCTGCAGATCGCAGCTCAAATTCTGCTCTGGCCTGGTAGCACCAGGAAATGTTCCTACTCTGGAGAGAGGTGATGAGTTTCCGCAGGCCGGCGTTGGGTGCACCTTCGGACACAGCACAGCGCTGGCCGCTGCTCCGCTGCCAAGAGCTGGGACTTTAAAACCAGCTGAGCCTTCCCACACGGCAACATGATTTACTAAACCACTAAGATATTGGGTCAGCCTTGTAAATCATTTTAATTATTTCACTAAACAGGTTGTGGAAATAGATCAATAGAAAATATGGCATTTAGGCTTACAATGCTGTGGATTCATTATGGGAAAGAAATTATATTAACTGATTTAGGAGCTAATAATAACTGAAAATAACAATTTAATGGAAGCCTTCCAATCCCGCACTTTGAAAGCAGGATACAGCTATACAGACTCTACCCATTTTAATCTCAGTCAAGTATACATAGCAATTTTTTGACTCTCAGAGAAATGTCAGTCAAGTACAAGTAACATGCAGACTTTCAGCATCCCATAAATTACATTATAATAAAACAAAAACAAAGAAACTGTCAACAGCCATTTTTACACACTGGCAGGGTCGCACAAACCAGGCACATGAAAAAATAAGAAAATATATTGCAATGTAACAAAGAGGAGGTGTTGCACAGCAGGAGCTATTTTCCACTTGCAATTGCTATTTCCGTGAGACCGTGGTTTGCGCTGCTGGGCTTGAAGGGCACTTCTCTCTCTAAAGTGTTGGGGGTTTGTCTCAAACATCTGAATACTAAATAGATGCTATATACATGAAATATATATAAAGAGAGGGAGGAAAACAAACCAGAAAAACTTAGTATCTCCTGTGCAGCAAAAGCCAGGTGTCGCCCTTCAGTAGTTGGGGTTAGCGTTGCTCTGTTACAATTATTTTACTGTAGCTAAACTAAATTTGGTACGCTGTGTCCTGGTTTTCTTAACGCATGCACAATAGTCACCTGCGCAGCTGAAATACTTTCCGCTGAAGTGAGCTGTACATTGTGCCTGTTTAATGCCTTATTGGCCATGGAGTAGCTACGCTGAACCAAGCAGGTAGAACCTGAGCTGCAATCAGATCCTGCGCCCGTGTCGCTGCTCCTTTGAAAGCCTGCAGCCTGCTGATAGGCAGTTGTCACATCAGCTATCTCCTCTCTGGCTTGCAGGCAGTGTTAAGCTTTTCTTTAAGCCCTCAGGCTAGATAGCGTTTGAATTACGCACTTCATCGCACCCCAATTAGCTAGGGATGCATGACAAAAATCATCATCAGTGAGTTTATTTGAGGAAACACCTTATTTTGCTGCTTGGTTCAGCATATGAAGAAAAAAAATAACCACAAAACCTTCTTCTCCACTGAGAAAAGCTTATTTCAGGGCAGAGTGAAACTTTGAGCTGTGGCAAATCATGTTGCTCCTGCTTATTCACCTGTTTCCTTGAGCTCCAGCGGCTGTTTTGGGAGCGTTAAGTGTTGCTGAAATAAAAATGAATGGCTTCAGCATGACCGCAGAGCTGACTGAGCACATTCGTGGCCATCTCCTGCTCCCGAGACCCCACAGCAGGTGAGTTTTGTAGAGTCCCCAGGTAAATGGCCCCTGTGGCTTCCACCCCAGCTCCCCTCCTCCCTCGCCATTTTGCAGTCACGCTCCCAGCTCTAAACAGCAAACTGGACGGATGTTTTTCCCAAGATGAGCCATGAACGAAGGGAAACGCGCTGTGTGAACACATGGTGTTTTCATAGCCCTGAACGTGAGCATCGCTTTCTCTGGTGCTGCTCTGCTCCAGAAACCTGCAGGGGCAAGGTCTGAATTGCCCCGGGTAATGAGCCTAAACTTGGTTGGTACTTCCATGCACATTTACGACCAGGTTGACAAACACTTTGTGAACCCAGCGGAGCTCCACGCATTTCCTCGTGAGATGGTCTGCTTTAGTGACATGCTTCAGTCTAGTATAAGTAGCATAAGACCTCTCTGGCCTTACAATAATTAACTCTTGGGTTAATAAAGAGAGTTTATGTTCTTGAAAAATATTGTAAAAACTTCTCACATTTGACGCTGCAGTGAGCTGGATTTAGTTCCATTTACTCAGTCTTGATATTAAATCATGTTTCAGTTCAGATTTTGGCAGGTGCCTGCTGCATGTTGCTAACTCCTGTTTGCTCGGGTTCTTGCTCCTCCAGCTCTGGCAGCAGCAAGGCGAGACTTTCTTCTGTCTTCTGACCTGCTCAGTAACTGCAAGGTGGCCACATCAGCAAACCCACACCGGGATCAATGCACTGGTATGTACTCGGTTTTGGTTTTCTTCCTTGTCAAACCCTGCTCAGTTCCCTAGAGACTGAAACACCTCTGTTATTAATTATTGAAAGATCTCACTATATGAGGACTCTGGCTGCTGACTTTAGTGGGACTCAGCTTGGATACAAAGCTCAACCAACTTAACCATAAAGGTTCATTTTAACCAGAATTGCAATTAGCACCTTGCTGTGCATTTAACTAACTTGAGACATTCGTCCCACTATACTATAAAAGTTTAAATTATATCCAAGCACTCTATAAATGGATTATCATTATTTGTAGCACTGAATGATTGTATTTTTACTGTCTTGCACTGAATTAGCATAAATGAATCACAAACTGAGTGTCTTTGATAAAGATCATAAAGTAACTGATGTTTCCTTAACCAAATTGTACGTTTTCATCATCTCATTTGATTTTGTTGCCTGAAGCTTCTCTTGTGCACTTTCTCAAGCGCTGCATTCTGCTCAGGGTAACAGGTGTCGCTGACAGACACGGTTCAGCCTGGATCATCATCACTCAGGGGAGCCATTCCTTGGCCTGACACTGGTTTAGATGCGCACACCGTGTCCTTGTCCAAAGCTCTATCAATGTTCCCAAGCAGGCCCAGCTCCCAGGCTCACACACAGCTTGGCTTAGTGGCAGCAAGGCACATGGACGAGGAACCAGAGCTCAGGGCAGTGTGTGCTCAGTGTAACAATGATGTGGGGTGTTTCAACAACATCCTCATTCCTGTCGGAGACACAGGATTAGTTTAACTACGGAAAGCCGGCTTTTAAATCCTGAGCCATTTGAGGGTCCCTTCAGGAACCTATGGGTGGCTTTTCCTTGTGCTCCCGCTGTCCTTGCTGGCTCGAAGCTGGGGGAGAGGTGGTGGGAAAGCAAAGCACGTGAGGATGAGCACTGGGATGCTGGGAAACAGGTATCCTGAGCTGCACTGGCCATAGCCCCGGGAGTCTGGTGGCCCAGCCCCTGCTGTCCTTTCAGAGGGGATCCCAGAAAGCAGAGAAAGGAAAAGAGTACTCCCCACCATGCTGGGGATGCTCTGGTGGCCCCAGAGGACTGATTCTCTGAGTGCATGTCTCAGAGCACAGACTATCCCCAGCCCAGGGCTGCCTGATGTCATGGGGGGGGCACATGTCTCAAGGGGCAACCAAGTTATCAGATCCTTCACTAAAGCCTGGCCAAGCTGCTCCTACCTAGGTCACAGCCACCCACCACGTTGCTCTTCTTGGGAAGGAAGGATGAGGCAAACCAAGGGGGGTGGTGGGTGTCAAAGTCCCAACGCTGACTTGCCTCACACCCATCCTTAGAGCGCAGCAGCTCTCCCCGTGGGGCTGATGACACATTTTTAAAACTGCAAAGACAGTTGATTAATGACATACTGACAGGTATCAGTCACTTGGATCAACTCTGACAACTCCAGAAGCTCTGAAATACAACTGTCTGGAACAGTAAGTAAATAATTTACAGCATATACATTAAAAAGAGGCTCTGCCATGGGTATTTAGAGCTAAATCTACTGTTTACCCTATGAATACAGGAATACTCTTTTAAAGAAAAAAAGAAATTAAGAACTATTATAAAGAAAACAGCACTTGGAAATCAGAAGTATCTTACTAATTTTTGCCAAAACAGCCAACTTTGACTGAGAGACAAAATACCAACACCTGCCTAGATACTACCTAGATCACCCTGAAACCCAAAATGAGTCATGTTACTCACTGGATTGTCAGAGCAATTTACAAGCCTGAAAAAATACTTAGTAACGAAGAACTCACATTCTAGGTTGACAAAAAACTTAGTGACTTCAGATTTTCAAGGATAATGACAAGAAAATCAAAAAATAAGAGCCCATTTTATGTGGTCATCTGTTTTTTCATTCTGCATAACCCTCCCAAAGTCTTACCTGTTGCTTCCTATTTCAAGGGTACTAACACAGAAATAAATTAAAATTTTGGACAGATCTGGTCATGGAATAGAAAATAAATAGCTTAATCTTTAATTTTAATTTAATAAGCTTTAATAGCTTATTAAAATAAATAGCCTTTCCCATCTTCCCTGGAGTAAATCCCCAACATGTCCTTTAGAAAAGTATAATCTTCAGTTGAACTGTAAGCATTTTTGAGTTAGTTATCAAGTCATTGGTCATTTAATTTGTATTAAAACTATGGATGATTTTCCATATGAAATTTAAGAAAAATTTTAACAGTAACAGGAAACCAAATCTATAAGCAACAAACAGGGAAAGCCAACTAACTGCAGCACAGTCCGCTTTGATTCGACGCTTAATATAACTGTGATTTGCTTGGAATGTTCATAATTGTTTTAATGAAGAGGCTGGCGGTTGTCATAGGAAAAATAGGAGATTTCAATCCATTCATTGACATTAGCACAGATCCTTAAAAAAAGCCATCTTTTTCAGGGCTGTATTGTAGATAGTCATTGATGCAGAGCTGAACCACGCACTTTCCCCGGCTGGCTCCATTTATAATAAATATCCATCTTTGCAGAGATTGCTGCGTTTTAGAAACATGGTCTGAAACCAACAACGTCCCTTCCTCGTCCCTATTCTCCATCAAACCACATGGCTGTGCCCAGAGAAGGGTGCTGCTGCTGCTGCTCTGCTGCGGGACAGGGTGACACAGGAATCGCTGGCACCCTCCTGCCTTGCTGGGTTTCTTCCAGCCTTCCTCTCCTTCCTTTTGGTTTAGGGCTGTTAATTTTCCTATGGTGTAACTGCTCCTGTGTGAATAACCCCCAAACCTGCCCCATGCACGCACGCAGCCCCCTGCATCGCAGATGAGTGCCCTGCAGGGCTGCGAGGCTGCTGGGGCATAAAAACACCACAAAAGCCCCAAAACAGTGAAGAAGAAGAAGAAAAACATCCCATGTCTTTTCTGTGCTGTAAGCAAACGTTTTCCCATCTAAACGTTCTTTATTAATTAGCAATAATTTGCATATGTTGGTATTATAGCACTCTCCCTGTTCCCTACTGGGAGCAGAGAGCCCCTGGGGTGACAGAGGTGGTGTCCCCACGGGCCAGCAGCTCCCTGGGGGGGGTCCCTTGGCAGGCTGGGAGAGCCCTCCCTGCTCCCGGCAAAACCTGGCAGCACACTCGCTCACTACAAATTAATATTCTCACAACAACCACCCCTCCAATCAGTCTTTGCTAAAAGCATTAATTAAGACTTTAACATTTTTGATCCCATCAATTTTCTGTTCTTTTCTTATTAGCGGAGTTTGAATAATAACTGCCCGAAGTTTGGGGATAATGAATAAATGAACTTTGCCAGCCTCTGGCTAAGCATGAAATTTACTGCGTAGTAACAAATGCAACAGAGGCAGCTCATATATTAACCAACCAAGTTTTGACACACAAGTTTGGGAGCACATTATTTACTTACTAATTCTAGTGAGACGAGGCTCTGAAATATTTTATGCAGGAACTGAAAAAATGACATGTTCAGACAGTCTTCTGCATTCTCCATCACAGCTGGAGCTGCCTGCTCACCCGTCTTCCCGTCGGTGGCTCTCTGGCCCTCTTGCCACACACAGCAACGTTTTCGGGACCGCACGCTTAATTTTCCGTGGGAGCTTTGCCAGAAAAGGAGCATAGCAGGAACTAGGTAATTTTGCTTTTTACTTGCTAGGTCTTGGCACTTTGAAGGTCACCTGCATGCTATAAAACTACTTTTGTTCCATGTGTTTTTACATGTTCACGGCTCTAGCATCAGCTCTGCTACACTGTTGTAAATCCATTCATTTCTGTAGAAATCCATTAACGCACAGTGAATTTATAGCAGTATAACTGTGAGCAAACTATGGCTGATGGCGCAGACTGGAAATATTACAAGGAAAAGTGCAAAGTTCTATTGATTTTCTCTCAGGAAAAATGTGTGTTTCCTTATGATTATATTATAGATGACTCAGCTCTGGCCCCCAACAGCCATCACTCATGCTGCCCGGCTCCCCTGCTCGCTGGCTTGGTGCAGAGGAGTCGCTGACGGCGGTGTCCCCCAGGGCAGGGACCAGGGGCTGTCTCCCCGGGTTCCCACCCCACCACCGGTGCGGCGGGACCCTCTGCCCAGCACTGCAGGGCACAGTGGGAGACACACCGCCTTTCCACCCCTCTGCAGCCCAAGCACTTATTCCTAATCGATTCTGACAGCAGACACCACGAGGAACGCTGAGATTTATGAAAGAGCAAGATTTGCCACCAGCCTCTGTCCATTAAGGGTACAGCAAAACCTCACTTTGCCCTTTGTAAATACAATCAGCAGAAGTGAGGCAGTTGCCCTTTTCAAAGAAAGAGCACTCTCAAAGGACAGATGTTTTAGCGAAAGTCCTTAACGCACTCACAAGCAATAAGGCTCCAAATTCTTTACATTTTTTTCCATCAAAACGTTTCTCAGTCCTCTAAGTGCTTTTTAAAGACTAAATACTGTACTGAAAGCTGCAGCCTCCTCTTTAGCCAGTTATTTCCCCTGCACTACGCAATACAGGGCAAACATAGGCTGTGTACAGTTGCAGAAAAGCTGGCCCAAATGTGGAAACCAAGACCCCCCAAAATGCGGAGGGCACATTCTGCACGTTTTTGAAGACAGAAATAGAGTGAAGGTAAAGGTAAAGCCAAGTTATCCGGGCAATCTGCTCCCTTGTTGAAGTTATCCTGTGTGCTGGGAGTGTGTTATCTCTGCATGTGTGCAGGTCGTCACTGGGAAGAAAAGATGCCTATTGCTCTTGTTAGAAGGGATTTTTCATCAAATCCTCAGGTTATTGTTTAGTAGTTCTGAGGTTTTATAGTGAATTGGAATATAAGAATTGTTATTCCTACTGTGGCACACTTAATTCTGATCTCAGAAAGGATAAAAAAAGAAGTTATTTTTAGTTGCAGATTTAATATTTTTTCACTTTTAATGTGATTAAAGTCTAAAGGACCGTCATAATTCTACTGCTGCTGCTGCACACAGAATTTCCAGTTGCTGTTCAGGTAACAGGCTACAATACAAAGGGAAGGACAGATGCAAGGTGATGCATTTCCTTCCATGTTTCCTGCAAACCGCACAGTACGCAACCCAATACATAATGTACTCTGTAAGCCATGAAACAAAAGTATCAGAGCAAAGTAGATAATCTATTTACTAACAGACCATATTGAGGTATGGCTGAAGTTGAACTAGAAGCATAACTACTCCTAGAGAGACATGATCCACTGCTTCAAGCATCAGCTATTTATTTAGATAAATTTAGGCAGATTTTCTTCTTCCTCTTGTGGAAAATCTGGTTTGGTTCTCTACCTTAGGAGACGAGTCGCTGGGCAGTATCCACCACCCTTGACAAAAAGCAGCAGCCATGCCGAGCGGCCCGGAGGACCCCAGCAGGTTTCACTGTCGTGACCAGCCATTAGGGATCAGAGCGCCCGTGACGTTAGAGACGCCGCACAACCCTCTGCACTGAACTGCCCTTGAACGAGTTCCCGGGCAGGAACGCTGCTGTTCATTTGGGCATGGTCTGACATTCACGTATTTTTTTCCACCTGTCTTTTCCTTTCAGGTTATAAAAGATTTGCCCTCCCATCCACACATGGAAGCCAAGGACCCTGCTCTTCAGTGTCTCACGCGCTGATGCACTTCCAGGCCCAAAAACCACCTCCCCCAAGTCCTTCAGAAGAGCAGTTCTGCTTTTTGTGGGATGATTATGGCTTATTCCGCAATCCACAGGATACTACAGCTGGCATTAAGGGGATGGACGTTCTCACCAAGATTTTATCACCTTTGGGTCCACCTGGTGAGTTTGCCCCAGTACAAAAGGGCTTTTATTACCACAGTGTAATAGCGTGTATGAAACAGAGATGTGTTTTGGTCTCACACCTAGTGACATGCGAGTGGCACAAATCCCTCGCTATTACTGGCAGCCCTAGAAAAAGCAAATTCTGACCATGGGAGAAACTGAAAAACCCCTTCCTACCCTTCTTTTGGAAGAGGACTCGGGTTCGAGGTGAGGCAACGGTGTGTCCTGCTTTTGTTCCAACAGCTTCTGCCGACAGAGGCCTGCTGGCGCTGTAGGTGGCACTTCACCATTTCCACAACTGAGGTGCTTTAGAAATGCTACGCAAATGAAAGGATGAGAGTCACAGTCAGACATAGAAAATTTTAAAGTATTAAATTCAGGTAAAGATGCTGAGTTCCTTTACCTATTATCCCACTTAAAACCCAAAAATTTTGGAACAGAAAAATAACTGCTGTATTTACTGTACAAAAGCTTTTTGCTTCATTAGAGGAGAGTTCACTCGGTAAGAAAAGTGACAAAATTATGTAATTTTAGAAATCTAAATATATTGTAAACATAAACTGGAACCAGGTCTAAGGAATACAGCATTCCAGGTATAGTCATTTCTACTTTCCACTGGTTGATTAATCTTTTTTTGAGGAGGCTTGGAGAAAACCAAAGCAACTTACCTTGAATGCTCCACACTGTCCCACTGTCCATCTGACTGGGCATTAACTGCCCAGAGACAACTGGTGTCACCTCAGGAGAATGCAGTTCCAGCTCGTGACTCACTGTCAGCACATTCCACTGTGGGTTTGCAAATACATTGGGGTGTGTAACAAATAACTGATTTCAATTTTATTTGGTTTGTGATGCACCTTTCCTCAATTCTCTGTGCTGTGACAAGGCAGGGAACAGTCACAGCTACAAAGCCTTCTCAGGAGCTTCAGGACACAGGGAAAGGCACACACATCTGTAAAAACTTTATTTCAAAATCTTTTTATTCAACTGTTATTCGGCAATATACAATACAGTTTATAAACAAATGTCTTACCTTGTTTCCAATCTTCATTTAAAAATAAATATTATTGACAGTGAATATTAATTACGGTAAGATGTATCTTTTTAATTAAAATGTCTCCAAAAGAAATAATTTAATTAAAAAAGAAAAAGGAAATCCAAAAAACCTAAACACAATAATCTACTAAAAATATTTCCTTTCTTAGGAAGGGCTTTGACCCAACATCTTTACATATTGTCATAAAGATAACTGCTCAACAGTTCGTGCAAAATGAAGAGTCAGAGGAAAGGTTTAGAAAAGAAAAAATATTACATTAAAATAGAGAAATCATAATTGCCATGTACGGAGCAGGGCTTTACACCATAGAATCTGGAAACTAGATGCATTATTCTATGTGGTTTACTTTCAGTGGCATCCCCAAAAATACGTTTTTCCCCTCATGTAGAATTTTATCATGCTTCTTTCAGTCTCTTTCTGTCCATCTTTAAAATTGTAGGGTTGGTTTTTTTTTTTTTTCAGGGATTTGTTCTGTTTTTAAATAGGTTCCTTTTTGTTTGGCTGAGAAGGAGTGGAGGAAGTAGTCCGTCAGTGGTTTACTAATAAATGTACAAGCTTATGCAGTATTAACAGGAACATATATAGGAGTGGGTCTGTAGCATAAATAGGTCCTGTACCTAGAAAAGAAAGAGACAGGGGAGAGAAGGAGATTTTATTCTTTATCATTTCCAATATAGAAGATTAAATGCAGAAGACAAATATAGGAAGATTTATTTTTATCACTTCAGAGCCAGGGGTCAGAAGCTTAATTTTAATAGTAAAACAGCATCCTCAAGCTATCCAAATAGCTTTCTCTTCCCCCTCCCAAATCTAACTCTACTTAGGTCATTTCATTATGCATTACTAATGGTATGCCTAAACTTGGCTTCAGCCAAGTTACCACCAATTGAGATTTCTATAAATACACCTTAATCTGGTTTATAGTTTCTTGAGAAATGACAGGTATCAACCACCCATTACTTTAAAGGGAAATGACAAATGCTGCAGCTGTACTCCTTGATTAACAGGACATGAACCCATTTCATTTGGAATGGGAACAGCGAGACCTTGACATCTTCTTTACCTTTTATAGGAAAGAGCAGAATTTTAAATTAAAAAATGTGCACAGGAGCTACAGAAAAACAGAGGTCAGATGTGGAACACATCTGTTACAGTCATTTCGTCCAAACCCAGGGATGGCACGACGGCTCCCGCTTCTATGAGGTAAGGTGATGCGGTGCTGCAGGGGTAGGTATGTAGGGGCCAGCA
>JAOQGH010000062.1:32373425-32399209 GCA_025769975.1 Gallinago jamesoni | reverse complement strand
TTCAGCAGGGGAGTTGGACTAGATGATCTCTATGGTCCCTTCCAACTCTAAAAATAATTCAGTGAAATTCAGTGAATAATCCAGGAAGGGGAAAAACCGTGGACACAGGATACTGCTCAGTACCCTCTTTACATGTGAAATCTCCAGCTCCCTGGGGCGAGAGGGATGCAGATTAGAATGCCAACTTTAAAATTTATAAAGTAGTTCTAATTATACCGGTTTGGAGAATTTTACACGTGACCAATAAGGCAACAGGCACAGAAGACGCCGTCTGAGAGGCTGTGCTCTGCTCGAGGTGCAGCCGCTCCCAGCGCACGACAAGGATGCTCCGCTTCCTCCTCGCAAACACGCAAACGCAGGGTAAGACCCGATGTTACGGCAACTACGTGACATCCCACGTGAGCCCCATCGCCCCGGCTCCCCTCCCCAGCCGGGGCACAACCATCCGGGCGCTGCGATCGCACTGAGGTCCCCGCAGAGCACAGCGGCTGCTCTGCCAAACTGCTCCTCTTCCCAGCTCATAAACTCGCCTCCCAGCTGATAACAGCCTAGCGATGGAAAATACTCGGTTGTTAACAGCCGTTGTGACAAATAATACCCTTCTGCTGACAACCCCATTTTTTCCAATACAAACCTACTTGAACTGCTTATTATTGACACATGGGACTGGCTCTGCCATTAACTAATTTTAAAAAACACACAGTAAACAGCAATAGCGAACCTGCCAGCAGTCTCACTGCTTTAGCAAAACTAAATCAAACCCCGTAACAAACCCCTTGTGTTACCAGCACAGTCCTGTCAGGCTGTGCACGTAAGGAAGACACAACTTCTTCTCAGGACTTCCATCAGCTTCCTTTCCCGGCAGATCCTACTGTGTGTTTGCTTTCCAACTACAGACTTTTCAGTTTTCCAACTACAGACCACTGCTGCTCCTGCCCTTCTCAAAACCAGGACCAGTTAAGATTGTCTTGACATTTCTTTGCTAAGCATACCTTGAAAGCATTAGGGAACTATAGAATCCACACCCCAGTCCCAGTGTTACTTTATGCATCAGTACAGCTGCATCAGTACAGCGGAGGTGGGAAATGCACAACAATCCTCCTGTACAATAAGCACACAGAGTAACTCACCTGGTTCTGCAAAACAGGGCTCCATTTGGCAAAGTATCTACTGAAACCCTGCATAAAGAACCAGTGGTACATCCCTGCCCAAAGTGCTGTTTGTCCATGTAAAAAAGACACATCGGTGTACTCAGCCTTCCCTCATACGCATTTCTAATTTTCACTCACTAATTAATCGATCTCATTAGAAATCTATGCCAACTTTAGGTACAGCTTCTACATTCAATATCAAGACATGGAATACCCCTTTCATTACGTTCGGTAGTATTTTTTTAAAACATTTTTTATCTACAAGTTGAAGATATTAAAGAAGTTCAAATAATATTCAGATTTCTTCAAGGACACCGCGCAGGCTTTAGTATAATAGGTTAGTGCAGTTTTGTCTGTTCTCCAGGGAACTAACAAGAGCCGCTGAAAGGAGGTTACTCAAATAAATTGCATTTCCACAGTACAAAACCTCCCTGGCACAGCTTGTTTCTGCCCTAGGTAATGAGGTGACACAGTACTGCAGTTCATGCTTTTGTCCAGTTTGAGAATTAATCCATATTACACACACACAAAAGAAGATATTTGACCTCACTTGTCCTCAAAGCAGTCTAATTTGCCTAGATATTAAAGTGCTAGTGATGTGTATTTAATGAGAATTCTTTTTGCATGTTTATTATCCAGTGACATTTAGGAGGTCAGCCTGATAATTCAGTTACGGCCTCCATCTTGCTACTTTATTTAATGTAAAGGAAAATGGGATGTGACCCAGGTTGCATTTAACTACAAATAACAACAGAGTGTGAGCTCCTATCTGGCCTTATAAAAAGAAGAGAGGGAGTGAAGCAGACCCAGCCATTCCCTGGGGAGCCTGAGCTGACCAGCAGCACATACAGAGACTTTCCCTTCTCACCACTTTGTGTAATGTTCATCTGTCAAAGATAAACGAGCTCCACGGGCTGTTTCTCAAACCACCATGCAGAGTCATTCAAGTTCTTAAAAGCCAGGAGAGCCCTAGACCCAAACCCTTACTCAAAGTTTATCCAAACTCAACCACAGCCCCTCCTGATGCCCTCTAGCCAGCCACAGCTCGTTATACTCTAGAAAACAGTGCGCTCATTTACCTTCCTGCCTCTAAGCTGCAAATAAAATAATATCCTTTCTGCTTCCCAGCGCATGATGGAGATCTAAAGCTCTTCCCAGATGGCCTCCTGCCTCAAGGTAGGTTGCCACGCTTGACTTTCTGCAGGTACCGCTCTGAGGAGCATCCCCAGGAGCTGAGCACGCACCTGGGGCCGGGTGTCTCAGGCAGAGCAGCCCCAGACAGACTTCTTCTGCCTCAGACATAAAAGGCTCTGTGGGGGGGAGAGGGGGATAGGTGTGAAGCCAAGACTTACCTTCTTCCTTGCTGTGAACACTTCATCTCGGCATAACGCATGAGATGTCTCCCTGTGTCCTTCCTAGAGCACTCTAAGCATAATGAAGCACAGTTGCTTGTTTCACACTCCCATCTTTGTTTATTTTATTTAAAGCTTTCGCTTCGGAGCTTTGAGGCTAGAGATCAAACAAATAAAAGGGAATTTGGAAGCTGCAATGTCTGATCTACATTCTGCTCAGAAGTTAAACTAAAAATTGCCCCAAAGCAAATACACAGGCACTCGTTTTGGAGACCGTTTGGTAGGGTATGATACAGCCAATTTGCCTCCCTGAAGGTCAGTATGAAAACCCTTGTTTATTACTTCACCTAGCAGATGACAAAGTTAGTCTCGTGACTAAGGCACCGGATTCAGATTTAAGAGATCTGAAATTAAGTTTTCTTATTTGATTTCACAGCTGCCAGACACTCAACAAAGTCGGTCATCGCTCTTCCTGCCGTTTGGCCATCTCACCCATTTGGGGACAAACTTCCTGGGAGAGAGATGCTGCGTCTTGCCCAGTGATGCTCCTCTGTCCCACCCAGTAAAAACCAGGAACGCTGTCAAACACGTTAATGCTATATGCACTCTTTCACTTGCTCACCCTGATTTTTTTCCTACAGCAAAATTTTCCATTTGCATATAAGTAAACTGAGAGCTAAACATCATTCTCATTTAGAACCATATGGGCAACAGCTCTTTCTCTGACAGAATTAAAACCAATGATCTTACCGGCAAGATCTTTGCCTCATGTTCTCAGCTTCCACTTCAGTCTGCCTTACCAGCAAACAAGCAATAATCATTTTGACTCTTGTGAGACCACAGCACTAAGTATTCATATGATAGTTTAAATATTACAGAAAAAAATCTGAGTAGGTAACATTTCTGGCATATTGGGCAATTCTTCTGTTACGTTGGACCTACTCCCTTACATACTATGATGCTGATCACAAATTTCTAATAAATGCAGTTTCAGATCACATGGCCAAAACTATGGATCTTCTATTTATACCTGGTTTGTCAGATGACACTCTTATGCTCTTCAGAGAATCTCAGTAACAGACTCATTTATTCTACTAAGTTCATATTTCAGATCAATTAGAAGACATAAAGAACCACATTTTTCCACAGTGCACGACTGGGACTCCAGCTGAAGTCAAGGAGAGCCCTGCAGGCACATCTGAAAGCAGCATTTGATCTAGACTCACATTTACTGGAATACGAGCACATCGAGGCACATTCTTACCACACTGACCACATCGGGAAGATTTCTACTGCAAAGAAAATAGGATCAGAACCCAATCCATGCAGGACACTGTGGCTCATGCCATGCCACCAGCTTTTAGGCAGAGCTCTCCAGTGTATTAAAAAAAGGGTGTTTCTTAATCAGAGATGGCAAATCCATTGTTTGAGCACCTTTCTGCTTTTATGCAGAGGAAATAATCCCCACGTACAACAAAAAGACTTAAAAACACTGAAAACTTTTAAGAGTAAGTTCATTAAGTGATTCAATTACTACACCTAGATTTGGTGCAAATACTTCTCTGAATGTGTGCTGGAGAGCTCAAAACAGACAGCAGCACAGGGTTAGGTCCTGCGGTCTCATACACCCTACACGAGCAAAGACTTGGTTTAATTTGATGGCCCCGCTGTGTGGAAAACCAGCTACGACACTGCATTGAGGGGGTGGACTCCAAACAAGGCTTCTAGTTTACAGAAGTAAAAAGAGAAAAAAAAAAGAATTTCCTTTAAAGAGACTAGACTGCATTGTTTAAAAAGAAAAATAATTACCATACCTAAAATAGCTCTAAAGAACACCACCTTAACATACAAATGGGAAACTCTGAAGCTCAAGGATGTCCTTTTCTTTTAGGATGTTTTGAAGAAAGTTTAGTGCTTATCCAACCCCAGCGCAGGCACTGGAGACCCAGATCTTCAACCTCCTCACAAAAGCATGCGATACCCTTGCAAGTCCTCATCACACTGACTTCCACTTTACTCACAAACCTTTACTCTGGGCAGAGAGCAACACTTCATGCCTAGAGGAGCTAAATTCATTTCTTGCCTCTGCACCAAGCTGTCTCTAAGCCCAGACAGTCTTTATGAAATACACCAGTGATGGCGACCAGGATGGCAACCAGCAATCTGCTCCACAAAAGCAACCAAGGAGACATCTTGTGGTAACAGGTCTCAGATAGTTCTGGTCCAGAAGGCAACTGAATCAGGGACTTGGAAGGCCAAGTCTTTCAGCTGCTAATCTACTGAGCCATGCTGTGGCTGCTGTTTTGTATCTAAGTAATTGCAGGGCAGCTCCAAACTGCCACAGGTAGGAGAATTACAATAAACCAAGTGGAAGCCTGTTATTCAGGGGGTCTTGATTCAAGCAGGGTAAAAAGACATTCTTTTTACAGAGAACCCTACCAAAATACAAAATTAGCTGCCTCCCTCGTATGGAGACAAAAGCAGTTGCTGGTTTATACCTTATTAAGTGCGTGCTATGAACAGGAGCCCTGTGGTCTCTGCACCGAGTTCAGCTCTCTCCCAGAAGGGAAGCTGCCACGGAGTGGCACTGTTCACAGATACCAGTGTGTGCAGGAGAGATGTCACAGCAGGAAATTTTGGCTCAGCCTACTTCGTAGCCCTCTTAGCATCAGTCTCCATCTGGAGATCCCCACAAAATATCTTTCTGCATTCCACTACCCTTTCCACTGATTTAAATCATTCCATTATCTCCACTGCTGGCCACGGTGCTTTTATTTCATTTTCCAAATTTAATCCAGCCTAGAAATGATGCCGCAGTGCCACATCCCCAAACCACAGACATGTAAAAAATCAGGACAGACAGCAGTTTAGATGATCTGGGCAGGGGGTCTCGCCCTAACAGACATATGTGACAGGCTCTCTTGGTGGCACACACTCACATCCATCTGTTGAGATGGAACGGAGCCCACTGCACTTCCCTCATCCTGTGTTCAGTTCACATGCACCACCTAAAGCTCTGGGTTCAGGATGCAGGGCGCACAGCGCTGCGAATCCGAAACCTAACTTGGATTGTTGGCACGGAAGACATTGCAAGAATTTTCACTGTGGGGGAGCGGAAACACAAAAACCACCACCAGCCCTGGGCTCCTAGGAGGGAAGCAGATCTTTCCAATAGGAAAACAACAGATCACAAGCATTTACCACGTTTGGCTTAATTGCTTCTGGTCAGTGAATTCAGTAAAAGCAACCTGAACTTCTTTATATGCGCACAGGCTCCTGTAATTAGACATCAGGAATTACCACTTTGTCTTCTACTAGACAACAACTGAGCAGCCAGCTTAGTTTTAGGAATGATAAAGAGTAAAACCTAGTTTTCACACATATTTCTACATGAGAAAGAAACTAAATGATTCAAAAGTAGTAGCCAGAGAAAACACAGCACCTGTAAAGCACTAGCAGGTCACAGTGACCCACATACAGCTGATTTCCATTACTGTGAGCCAAACTTGTAACCGTTCACCCTGCGAGTGTGAAGAGGTATCAGGGAGAAGTGTGAACATTCCTGGGTGAGGATTATGAACCTGCGTCAGAAGAGACTCAGCAGAGAGGGGAGCTCGGGGCTTTCCCTGCACAGTCAGTGGTGTAAAAATGTTTCCCTTCTTCCACAGGTAACTCGGCAGGGATGTTTGTTCAACATTCGCTAAGTGGCAGCAGCTGGGAGGGGAGCTAAAGCCCAGCCAGAGCAGCCCCACAGAGCTTGAAGCACCTCCCCAACGCGGATTTAAGACTCCGTGTTCTTTGGCCCCGACTTTGCTGCCATTAGTGTAAATAAAGGTTTACAACGGCCTTCTCCAGCTAGCCGTAACGTGGTAAGGCGGCACTAATAACTTAATACAGCATTAACTGATAGACAATCAGTATTTAGCACAATGTTTACCCTCCCAAACCATTATCAAGTGTAGTATCTCCAGTGCTTATCCTGCCAGCGATTCAGAGGCGGAGCTCATTACACAGCAACGGACGCTTCCCTCGGGAACCCGCACCCGGCTCTGCCCGCACCCAACAGCCCCGGGAGCCGCTCGCCGATTTAGGTTCCGTGCCGAGCAGCCAGAGCGTTCCGCTCACCAGAGCCTGCAGCCGCCCCTTCAAAAAGCCGTCCGAAAAGCTGCGAGGGGCGCTCTGAGAGCGGGGCCCGAAAGGCCGCACGCCCGCAGCCCCGCTCCCGGGCCCCTCTCCCCATTTCTGGCGGGGCAGGGCACGACGGGCCGGCCCTGGCTGCTGGGATGCTTGAACCCCAGTTATTTACAGACCCGCGGGCGATTATTTAGCTTTGGGACCGCAGCCGCAGTCCCGCCCGTGGCAGAAGAGGGAGGGGGGTCGCGGTGCCCGTCCCTACGGGGAGAGGGAGCCCCCCCCACCGGCCCGCCCTACCTGACCCGTGCTGCTGGCGGAGGATGGCGGCCTGCCCGGGCGGCGGCGAGGCCGAGGAGGCAGCGGCGGCCGCCGAGGCGGTGACGGTGGAGGCATCCCCCTGGGCCGGGGGCGGGCGCTTGCCGGTCCCGGTGGGCGGCGTGGGGCGAGCGGCGGCGGGGCCGTGGCGTCGGGGGGCCGCGCCGCTCTGGATGTGGGAAACCGCCTCGGCCGCCTGCACGTCGGGGGGAGCGAAGCGGGAGAGGACGCGCAGCAGCGCCTGGGCCTTGTGCTCCTGCGTCTCGTCGTCGCCGTAGTCCGCCACCCGGCACTCGTAGACGCCCTCGTCCTGCCGCCGCACCCCCGAGAGCCGCAGCCGGTGCGAGATGTCGTTGCCCTGGACGCGGACCGTCTGCAAGAGAGCGCACCCCCCGGCGCCGCCTCAGCAGCGGCCGCCGGACCCGCCGCCTTCCCCCCCCCCTTGCCCTCCCTGCTCGCCGCGGGGCAACCCCGGCAGAGCTCTCCCCACCCCCACACCCCCCCCGGTACGTGTCTTGTGCTGTCCAGAGCCTGGGCTAATCCACCCCCTCATCCCCCCAAACCACCGCTCATTTAAGCTCAGCACCCCCTACTTGCGGCCCCAAGGGGCCATCCAGAATCGGTCCCTTCTCCCCATTATCGCCCCCGCCCTGCCAACCCCCCCGCCTGCCCGCCCCTAGCCTGGGGCTGGGGGGAGAGGGAGCCTCTCTCCCTGCCCCGCAGCGCTCCCCCCCGCCGCCGGAGCGCCGCAGCCGCCCCCGGTGCCGGGCAGCCCCCAGCCCGCACGAACGGCCCCCAACCCGGCACCCCCCGGGGGTCTCTGTCCCACGCCGCGACACCCAGCCCGGCCGAGGCCGCGCCCGCGGTCCCGGTGCAGCCCAGGCTCGGGCGGGAGGGAACGGCCCCCGCCGCACCGGAGCACCGCGGGGCTGCCTGGCCAGGACAGGGGCAATCCCGGTCCCGCATCAAGGGGAAAGGGGCTCGTTTCCCGCAGGACAGGGAGAGAAGGGGGTCGCCACAGGCGGCTGGGGTTTGCAGAGGGGAAAAAAAAAAGCAAACTTGTCTCCTGACGTGGCCCACGGTGGCTGAGGCAGGGCTGTAAGGCAAGCGTCACCTCCCCTCGGTTTGGGAGGAATGAGACGTGACGGCTAAAGCAGCAACAGATGGCAACGCTGCCACCGAGCCACCGCACACCGAGGGGGGGAAACGTGCTACCCCCCCCCCCCCCCGCCACGCTGCAGGAGAGGGGCCGCCAGTGAGACCAGCTGCATCGGTGTGTCAGGAAAGGAGGGGGGGCACGCCGTAAACCCCACGTGTAGGGGAGGAGGGGCACGCACCACCCCGCTGGAGCTGCACTTACGCTGATTTTGGTTGCATCCTTATTTGTTACCTAAAAGAACAGAGAAGAGGGGGATTAGACTCGGCTCTGGCAGCACATCAGAAAGATGCCCATCTTCCCACCCCAGCACAAGGGCAGGACACGGGCAGACACAACTTTCCCCGCTTGCCACTCACCCAGCCCCTGCGTGGCTGAGGAGAGTTCCCCAGGCGATGGGGAAGGCAGCAAACCAGTGCTCAGCTTGGGGGGGGACTCTTTTGGTAAAGCTCCCAGGGTGCCCACAGAAGCGCTGCCCTCGCCAAGGGTGCGAGCAGTGGCCAAAGGAACGCTTGTTGCACGCCGTGGTGCTCACCGACAGCCACACGCACCGGGGGAGATGCACCAGCACGGCGGAGAAGCGCTTGGGCAGGCTGGACCCCGCACTGCTCAGGGCAGAGCTTTGGTCCTGAAACATCCTGGGAGCAGGGATCGCTCAGCAGGTTTCATACCTGGTTTGGGGTGTTTTTTTTGTTTGTTTGTTTTTTTGGTTTTTTTGTCTGCAGCTACTGTAAAGCCAAGTGATGCCTCAGATCTCACTGATGCGCCTCCCAGGGAGACGGTCATCATTCTCCAGGCGTGCCCTGTCATCATTTATTGTAAAAGCAACTCATGGTTTTTATATAAGGTTAAAGAAGACATTTAAATCCAAGCGATTTATTTCCCTGTCTGACAACTGACTTACACTTTCCCCAGCTAGGCGGCATCACATTAGCTCAGTGTCTATATGCTTTGCATCTCTATTCGAGCTCTGCAGGAAAACAAGCGTGCCACAGAGAGGGGAGCTGGCACAGGCATGGAGGCTGCCGCGGGGCACCCTGCCGGCGCAGAGGCTGGGGGCTGGAGAGGATGACGTGCCCTGTGCAGTAGGGCAACGCAGCCTGGAAATCCTCTTGTAGCCCACTCCTTGTACAGCCCCATTTGGCACCAGCAAGGTGTCTTGCACTGGGGGGGAGGCTGCAGAATGAACTGGCTTGTGTTGGGGAAATGCAGCTGAAAAATTCAGACTAGAGCCTACTCTCATGCCAGGCGGCTTGCGAGGGGGAGGAGAAAGGACATGCAAGATTTAACTCCGCTTCATGCATTTTAATTACTACATCCAACTGCCTGAAAATGTCTTGCTGAGCTCTAGATACGGACACAGGTGTGTACGTGCACCCCAAGAAACTGCGTGCATTTGTGTATGCAGATTGGTAAGTTGTTAACATGCCAACAGAGGTGTATCCCTCCTGCCTTTACCAGCTCTGTCAGCGAGCAAGCCTTTTACAGCAATTACGATGAGCTCTCCTACCTTTTACAACAATTCCTAGCTCAGCCCACAGAAGCACTGGTTTTTCCTTGTCCCCACTTCACACTACAGCTGTTTTTGACTGCCTGTCTTGGGTCCTCATTGCTGATTCTGCAGCAGCGTTTATCATTTTCTATTTACAATCCTTAAAGGACTGATGTTTTTTCCTGAGGTGAAGTGGCCCCCCGGTGCGTGCCCTGTCCTCCTCTGCCCCAGGGAGGGCCTGGGGATGCCAGTGCTTCCAACTGCTCACTGGGGAAGCACTCTCATCTCTGGGACTGCTGAGTTTATTTTGATCACCCTCTGAGCATGTTGCACTCAATGAATAGATGTATCTCTGTATTACCTTGCTCCTGCTGCCGGGGACACTGATGGCTAATTCATGTGCAAGTTCTCTGGCTGGTTCTTTAAGGTACCACCACTGGATTTCCAAGGAGTAAGAGGTGGATCCGCTGGCTCGGAAAGCACAAGGCATCTCAATATCATCTCCCTCCCTAACAGTCACATCTTTGGGAACTTCAGTAAAGGTAGCTGGGAGGGGGAGACAGAATTACACGGGCTAGTTAACGGGAGAGATTCAAAGACAAGATCAGTCCTTTTTCCGTGAGCAGTTTCAGCCCAGGGGCGAGGCGCTGACCCAGACACGGCTTTCCTGCAGCCCGGTGACCGCAGGATGCGCCGAGCATCCCGACTGCGTGCCCGGGGTAGGGGCCGAGCCGGTCGCCGCCACCGGCAGAAAGGGAAAGTTTGAAGAGGCTCTTAAAAACCCCTCGTCCTCCCATAGAAAGCCCCAGGCTGGACACAGGGGCACCAGTGTCCCACGCTCCCTCCCCCAGATCCGGCTCGGGGACTGTTTGTCCCGGGCTGCGCGCCCGCTGCGCCCCGCTCCGCTCCGCGCCGGTGGCTGCGGGGCGCTGAGCCCGCGCTGCCGGCAGCTGCGGCCGCAACAGTGCCACCTTGTTCTGCAAAAACACCCCCCCGCCTCCCTACCCCCCCACACCCCCCCCCCCGGGCAGCGCTCCCCCGCCCCCAGCCATCAACACTGCCACTGGAAAACGGCGGCGGGGAGGACGGGGCTCGGAGCAGCCGCGGGCGGGAGCGAAGCGGCCCCGCAAGCCCCGCAGCCTCCCGCCGGCCAGTTGTGTCCCGGAGCGGCGGGTCACGGCGGGAAGAGGCACAAGTTTCCTACTCACCGGTGACGATGAAGAGCAGAGGTGCGTTGAACATCAGGTAACAGAGGGTGCAGAAGAGCCCCCGATTTTCCATCTCATCGATGTGGGCTGCGGGCGGGGGCCGGGCTCGGGGCGCAGCCGGACACGCCTCAATCCATCGCACACGGCGGGGCCGGGGCAGAGCTCCTTCCCCCCAAAAAAAAAAAGCCAAAGCCACCCGACTAACCTCGGTGTGCGGGGAAGCAAAATATAAGATCCACAGCCGGCTGCTCAAACTCGCTCGCGGGTGGGAAGCGACGTTCCTGGGAAGGAAGCGGGTAAATCTCGTCCCGGTTCTCTCCGCTCCGCCGCCGGCGGGATTCAACTGCCCGGCGCCGAGTGCGGGCTCCCGCTGCCCGCAAGCGAGGAACCGACGCCGGGCTCCCCTCCCAGCCCCATCCCACTGACGCGCCCGCTCTCGGAGCCCGCAGGAAGGTCCAGCCGGGTGCCGAGGGACGAGCCTCCTCTCCCCTCGCCCGGGGAGCGCCCGGCGTTGTTCCCGTAGAGGCCCGGGCTCCGGCCCCGCATCGGCGGCACGTCCCAGCCGCCTCTCCCCCCGCCCGGGCGACGAGCGGCCCCGGCGGCGGCTGCACCCGCGGGCCCGGCCCCCGCTCCGCCCACAGCGGGAGGCTCCGCCCGCCCCGGCCCGCCCCGGCCCGGCCCGCCTCCCGCCGCCCCGGGGTGGCTCTGGACGGAACTGTGAAGTCCCGGAGTGAAGAGCGACCGAGGGACGGCGTTTTGCTGCCGCCACCCCCCCGCGTCCGGGGCTCCTCCGGGGGGTTCAGTTGCTGCCAGGCTGCCAAACGCACCGCGTTTTATCTCTTGTTAAAATACGTCGAGGAAAACAAGCCCGCTATTGATTTAGAATGCAGGATCCTAAAAAGAAAACAAATGTTTCTGTGGATCAGCTGTTTCTCAGGCAATTAAAACATAAACGTGCTCCGCAGTCCAGCCAGTAAAGTCATTCCAGTGAGCTACAGTCACAAGCGGAGTTTGATTTTTGCAGTAATTAATAAATTTGAGGTGCCTTTCTAAAATCATTGCCTTTTTTTTTCTTTTTCTGAAATTCTATTAAAAGTCACCATTTTATTCAGCCACAACTTCATGTAATCACAGGGATGGCATGGGAAGTGTGTTTTATGATCCGCAGAACATTTCCTTCATATTTTTAATGGCTTCATTCTGTACCAGAACCCAACGCTGGATACTTGAAGATTTCTACAGAACAAACTATTTAGAAACATTCAATTTTTGAATAGCTAAATCACAGCAATTTTAAAATGGGTGCCAGTATCTAGCTTCGCAGCGAACTCCCTGCCTGACCAGACAGACCGACAGAGGCTCAAGTGGTTGTCCCCCGCCAGCTGCTGCCTCCTGCTAGGAAACCCACCTCCAGGGTTTCCACCAGGAAGTGTCAGTAAAATTCACGTGATCCTGATGAATACTGAAACTGCATCAAATCAATATTTCCTGTTGGAAATTTTTTTCTTCAAAGCATTTTTAGCCATCCCTACTAATCCCAGAATGATTTAAATCCAGCAGCAGTCCTCTGGTAGGTCTATGACAACTTGCCTGAAGAGCAACTCCTTGCCTTTCTCCATAGTCTTTACCGGGAGCTTAAACACCATTCACTTCAATACTCTAATAATCACACTTTGCTTTTCCACCCAAAAGCTCGGTGTGTTTCACACAGTAAGTAAGCATCATTCTTTTCACATATGGCCTTAGGCCAGGTGGTTCTCCAGTGAGTTTTATTCCCACCTTGGCAGCGTCTCGACGCAGTGCTTCACCTGCCCGGCCACCTGAAGGCAGGAAAAGGTAATCATCACAGACATACCTGAGGAAGCAAATCCAGCAGCTGAAGTCTTCCAGTCAAATCCCAAATAAAAATGGGTTAAGCTCCATCCTCTGCGAGCGAGGGGATTCCACTACTTTGTGTCCTCCGCAGTAGGATTGATTAGAAAACTCCTAATGGATAAACAGAATCAAAACAGAAGAAATTTTTGTATCAAATTACTCGTGACAAATCATATTTGAAAAACTTTTACTTAAGTTTTTATTTAAAAATACCCAGTTCATGTTAAGTGAGTTTTGTTTCTTAGGTATAAAAAAATAAGTAATAAAAATGAAAAGGAAAGGCAAATGCATTTAAACTTAGTTCTATTTTAATAAATCTAAGGTTGTTATTATAGTAATAGTGTTGTGAAGCGAAGGCAGTTTTAGCTTAAATGTGTCCCTCGATTTATAACATTAAACCTTCAGTTCTACTGTATTTACTACGCACCAAATTTTATTTTATACATAGCAGCTGAACACTGAAGTGCTGATATCTTTGTATTAAATTAAAGTAAGGAATAAGGAACACAAGTGTGTTTTTCACAGTCTTAAGTTAGAGTAATAACAAGACTTTTTATGTTCTCCTCTTCTATTAAAATTATAATGGGGGACTATTGTGCTCTGCACTGACTAGCAAGTACTTTGTGCAAATCATTTTGCTCTTAGGATCATAACAACGTTTGAAGGCATTTATTGATTCAATCTTGTCAGCAGAAGGGGCTCCTCCAGCGCAGAAGCCATCCCCGGCCTGCACTCATAGCCCCAACAGGTGAGGAGCGGCAGGAATATCACAGGGAGGAGCTCCCCTTGCAGTTGTTCATCCTGCAGCATCATCCGCGCCAGCCCTTCTCAGTGAAATCAGGGAAACTATTCAGATGCTTAAAGTAAAGGCTGTATTTTGATGATGACCATAATATTTTGCTGTAACCGTGCATGTAGCCACCTCGACACCATCACTCAGGTATTACACTAAGCTGCATGGCAGATAGGTAACTATTTTACACATAGGCAAACTGAAACTGGTTGGTTTTATGGAGAAATCCTAAGGCAATTTCATAGCTTTCCACTTTCAAGTCAGAAGATTCTCTCTGGTGGAGGATAAGCCAAAACACAGGAGCATTTGTTCTGGCAACAGGACTTTTCGTCACTTTATCCACATGACTTCATCCCTAAGCCATCCCCTAGGAGATGGTGGCAGGGAGAGAAGCTCTGAAGTCCCCTTCCTGGCTCCTGAGCACTTTCCCAGGGCGGCCAGAAGGAGTCTGGAGGGACCATTGGATGAAACCAGCAGAATTGTCCCTGAAGGGACAGTCACCTTTGTTGTTTCTTAGTCCCATTCTCATATCCCAGTGTTATCCCAAACCCTGCTTCGATATGAAATGCAGGAGCGTCGCTGGCTGAGTAGGTGATGGTGACTGGTGGCACAGGAGTATCTGGTGCTTTAAGCAGACGCTGCGACTCACGGGGCTGGCAATGGGAGACTGCTCTTGCTGTTGCTGGACCATGTTTTATAGCAACCCATGAAATCCCATAAGCAATTCCAGCACTGCGTAGCTGATGACATTTAAGAACACTTCTCCCTGTAATTTTTTTAAATGACTAGCAACTCCATTATTTCAATAACCAAAATACTTTCTAATGGCTGCTTGAGGAGCCTTTAATTCATACCCTGCTGTTTGGAGTTAATCCATTCAGAAATTAAAACAGTGCAGGTCACCTTTGGAAAGGAGAAAGCTGCAAAAATATTCAGTTTCACACACGCAGAGCATATGTATGAGACCTTTACTTTGAGTTGGTGGTAAAAGTGCTGTAACATACTTGACGTGATGCAGTGTTCCTGCCATACTTAAGCAACATTCACCTCTGCCCTAAATCCTCTGGCAGAAATAAGTCCTGTTCAGCACTCTATTCTTAGATTATTGTCAGGGTTTGGGTGTTTTTTTCTCATTAGACTGACACGTCTTCATAGTCACAGGGGCCAGTTTTGCTCGTGCTGATAGAAAGGAAAGGCTTTTGCTAACGGCTCTCCTGAAGTCCAGGACCTCCACTCCCGCGGTGGAGCGGGCAGCGCTGCTGCTCCCAGCTCACAGGCAGCTTCAAGCAAATTCTGGGGCTCAGGGTGCCTCCCCAGGCACCTGAAAATGCTGATGGCATCCTGACTGGCTTCTGCAAACTGCATTATCTTTAGAAAAAAGGTGAGGGGCAGAAGTGAATGTAAACAAGCAAACAATAAAAAAAAAAAAAAGCAAAAGAGATGCTAAAATGTTCACATCTCTGCTTCCAGCACAGTGACCTTCACTGTGGAGCTTCTGCCTCAGCGTAGCTCATAACAACAGGCTGGCAACTGCCAGCCCAGTTGCCTTTAAAATGTCACTGGTTTAACATCAAATCAAGAGGTATAATTGCATTTTTCCTTCCTTCTCTCTACCCCACAAATTCCAGAGCTGATCAGGCCCAAACCAAACAGAGAGCATGTTTGTGTTCCCGTAACAAGTCTGTAAAAGGTCATAAAAGCTGCAAGTTCAAACGTGGGGACTGTTTTCAATACACGTGATGACTTTCCTATTCCCCATCTACGAGCAGAGGGCTGCACTGTCTTGAAGTTATTCGAGGGTCCAGGTGATGGGCAAAAGTCTAACACAGTGTTTGAGAAAGAACTGATTGGTTTTATGTGAGGAAATTCAGGGTTAAAACTATTAGACTGTGCTTTCCCTTTTGGTTTATTCATCCTTACTCTGGACAAGTGACATTTCCACCAAAAAGCCTCATTTTTCTTTCCATGAAGCTGATTAAGGTAGAAAGCAAGCTTCTGCATTCTGGCTAGGTACAGTTCTCATTTTACCCAGCAAATGCATTTTTAATTGCCTTTAGTTTCTACTTTATCTAGCTTTCTTATCAGATATTCTTTGTTAAACGATCTAATAGTATGAGACACTCATGCAAGAACATACGGAAAGAGAAGGCAACATATATTCATAATAGTGCAACAATAGCTCATCTTCCAGTACGCCATGCGTACAATAAAATCAAAAGCAGTCAGAAAATCAGATTACTCCACACTGTAAAATTTATCTGAAATTTAAGGTACATAGCTCGTTTTAATAAAAGACATGGTGCCAGCTACTCAACACCTAGACAGGAATGTAAGATGGCAGGAGAAGGCATCATATAGAAACGCTCATCTGTGAAGTCCATCAGCCCGTGGGGTTGCCCTTCGTCAGCTCGTCCTGCAGCAGATGGGAGCTGCTGCACCTCCCCAGCTCGGCGCAACCCCCGCATGCCAAAAGTCAACTTCTTGGGCAGAGCCTGGATGAGGTGGATCACCCAGAGGGAGAGGAGCTTGAGTAAAAGCCGACTCAGCTCAGTCTTGGGGATTATAAAAAATACTCTGCTCTGCAGAAATACACTAAATACTGGGAAGCAGCCAAGCTCCAGCACTACCATGAGAAGCTCTGACTCTGAGAGGCCCCAGCTGTGCCTGGCACTGCGGAGGCAAGTGTCTCTACCTACACACTGGTTACTCCCTTTGAGTAACATATTTGTGTTTAACTTACACCAGGATCTTTATAAACTATATTAGATCACCATCTTGTAATATCGTCTGTCTTAAAGATAATTATTATAAAATAATATTTTATAGATTATAAATTAAGACTTGTCCCTCTTTTGGAAAAAAAGTGACATAATCGCCCTTTGAAAGAGATAAACATGTTGAGAAAACTCAAAATACTCTACATTTGGGGTCTACAAAAAATTTTACCAATTGTTTGCCAACAATTCTGGCATCTGAATCCTGGTTCATCACATTCTTAAAGCGGGGGGGGGAATTGAAGCCATTATTAATAAAGACTGAAAAAAGAATGCTACTAAAATGTTACTAAAAAAAAAATGTTAAGTCCAAGGGAGAACACCACTGAGTTAGGCAATACCTTGTATTTCCCACTAGGCTCACAGAAACTAGTAAACATCTCCCACACAGAAAATTGACATATATATGACCTCAAAGAACTCCCAGCACCTCATATGGCAAAAATCCATATAAGAAACCAACAGATCAGACAAGATCTGCAGCAACCTCTTAAATGCTTAGGTGTCAGTTCTGCAAGCATTTCTGTGTGAGCTGCAATGTAAGTGCCTCAGCAATCTGTCAGCTCCTAATGTAAAGGGTGAGGAGATGAACCTACTGTGCAAGATTTCAAAGAAGAATACATGTTTTTCATGGGTAAAACAGGAGGGTTTGCTTTACTTTCAAAAAATTTAAGATTGTTTCTCCTTTCCTTTGTATTATTTGCATTGCCACGATCACACCATGCAAGGCTCTCCACTACTCCTAAGCTAGAAAATCAAAAGAATTAGAAATTCAAGTCACATCCAGTTTTTTAAGATAGACTCAATGGATGACTGGAGAATTAGTATAATTACCACAACAGCACAGATACTAAGCAAACAAGGCTTGCTTAACCAGAGGTGGGGAAATGAGTTTTATTTGCTTAGAATGCATCATTTTTCTTTTTTTTTTAATTAATAATAATAACTTGAAAAAACGTTGCTGTTAAAAAGTCATCATTGCATCCCTCTGGTCAAGAGCTGAAGCTAAGGCTTGTATGAAAAATTTTTTGATTAAATGCGGTTGCCTCAAGTTTCCTGATTTGGCTGCTTGGTAGCTGACAGAAACAAGCCACCATGGCAGAGAGGATACTGCTTTTGCAGAAAAAGTGAGGAAGAAAGCTGAGCCAGGGAGACTCGCAGCCTCCTCTGCAGCATGATGGCTTCTGTTTCCTGGCCTCACCACAATGATTACCCAGGCACAGGGGGCTACCTTGCTCTGCTTACCTGGGGACCTTTTTCCAGGACCAATTGTTTTAATAACAGTTCAACATAAAACAGATTTCATTTTATATAGATCTATATTTCTCTCTCTATAGGATACTCAGTATATATATATATACTCAGTATATATATATATATACTCACTATAGATACTCAGTATTCAGAGTTGTTGCTCTTTAAACGATTTAAAAGATTTTCTATATTAAATACCCTTATAAATGCCACTTAAGCTCTGAGAACATAGGGGAATACCCCAAATGGATGCGAGCTACTGGAACTGTCAGTTAGAGATATAAGTACCTAGCGTGCCAACAGCGTGCCAACATACTATGGCTTTGAATCGTGGGTGAGTGAGATAGCAAGAGAAAAGGTGTTGACCGTATGTATTTGCCTGGTTGATAAAGCCAAAATCATGACCTTCGTTAAATCATTGCAATCAGAAAATGTACAGAGACCCCATCTTTCCATTAATACTACAGCATAAAAGAACAGAGTGCAAGAAAAAGAAAAGTTCAAGGAGGACAAGAATGTTATGCTATATACAAAACACACACAGCACAGAAAATCATATTAGACACAAACATCTTATATTAAACACACCGTATCTGGGCTGATGCGCATAAAGGCTTCTATTACTTTTCCTTTACAGCTCAAGACTGCATCTTTATTTCTTAAGGAACTATCTGTAGCTGCTCTCTTCCTAAACCACAAAAACCTATCCACTTAATAAAAGAATGCAACACAACTCATTGAAGCCAACAGTTTCAAAAAGCATCCATTAATTTTCGATGCTTCTGGTTTTAGATGTCTCCCTTAATGAGCTTGAATGTAAACATGCTCTTAATAATTCTGCCAAAATTAGGCTAATAAGACGATGTCTTCATTTATCAGCCTGACCTCGTGCTGTACAGATGAATTAGATGCTCTGACTTAATCATTTGTATTACTTTTCTTTATATGAAATAAAAATAAACTTTGGACCAGATTCCCTATTCTGTTCCCGTTCCTGCTATCTACCCTGGCACCAGGAGAAAGCAGCCAGGATGAAGATGCCAGCAGAGCATCTCTGCAGCCTGCAGCCTGCCTGAGAGGGGGTCACCTCCACACAACCCTCATCACAGCACGCATTTGTGGAACGGAGCAGGGAATGTCAAAGGACGTGTATATTTTGGTTAGCAGATAAGCCTTTCATCAATAATACATTTCTTCAGTCTGTTGGTGAATCAACCACTGGGTCAGAAAGACTGCTAGAGACTGTGGCTCCTAAATTAGAATTGAAATGACTATTTTGTCCAAGCAGGATCAATTAGTTGCTGGTGTTTCCTCACTGTTCGCTGTAGTTAAAAAGCCGCAGGGCTGACGCACGTGGAGGAACAAATGCTGATCTGGGAGGTGACACTGGAAGTTTGGCTATGGCCTGGTGCTACATTAATATTTTATGGCCGTGGTAGGAGGGACTCCAATGGAAGAAAAATCCATCCAGAAAACTGAACTGATTATCCCCAAAAATGAAAGAAACCATCCAGTGGGTGTATCGGGCAGATGCTGGCAGTCGCTTGTGAAGAGCTATGTCCAGAACTTGGAAACAGGGACTGCTCCAGCAAGTGAACCGAGAACCTGACAGACATGAGGGATGCCTCTCTCTGCTTCTTGACTTCTGCCTGGGAAGGTTGGAGCCCAGTCCTGGCCAGGATGAATTTTCTCTTGGGCAATTTTCCTGCAGCCCACAAGCCTAAAGCAATGTTTCCCAGAGGAGAAAGAGTTGCGCAGCCGCAAAGGACCAACAACATTTCAAGAATTTATGGGATTTAAGTCACTTGCGTGATCACAAACAGCCCAGGAACAGGAGCCTCTCTGCATCCTGCCAAGAGACTGTGGCACCAGAAGACCTGGGAGATGCTGCCACAAGCAAAGGAAAAAAGATGAGAAGTGAAAGGCAAATTGCTCTTGATTCCACATCCTTTGTGTGCACACACTGATGTTTTTCTCTGTGTTCTCAGGGAAATGAGATTAAAAATAATCCTTTCTCACCTCCTTTCTCCCAAGATCTGAACTGGTTAACTTCTAACCGTGGTTTTCCGTGTCAGCCCTCTGTAGAGATTCTAATAGGAAATACCAAAACCTAACCTCAGCAGCACATTTGGTATGTGTGGATTAGTTGTTGTGCATTACAGAGTGGTAACTAATAACTAATTTTCAGCAGATAGGAGCTTGTCAGGTGGAAAGAGGGTGGGCAGAAATTACTGGCTGTAAACAAAGCCCAATACTCAGATGAGGTACTGAACAGATGGGAAGATGAATTCAAGGAAACGCTCAGGAGAGTCTGACTTTTACAAAAATTTAAATAAGGTTTTGCTAGCTTAAAATAATAACAATGACCACTGTAGAAATATACAAGTTCCAGCAATTAAGCTGCAAAAGCATCCTGGAAAAGAGTCTGAACAAAAGATCTTCATGAAATGAATCCTTAGAGGTTAGCAAATAGTTCTAACAAAGTGTTCTGTGGACAAACAGTTCCATTTGCAGAGTTTTAGAAAAAAATTGCAACACACATTTGTTCAAAGTGGCTCCCGTTAGGGATAAGCATGTGTCTGACTTCAGATGCTTCCGTCTGAAAGCTCTATTGACTGCCAGGAGACTAATTTAGGCAATAATGCGTAGATAACAAAACCTGGACGCATAAATATGTTTCTCCCTTCCTCGTCTCTTATGTGGGCAAGAGTCCTGATGCTCAGATGTGACTTTGCTCTGATTTAAGCCTTGAAAAGCCGGTGAAAATTTTTGAGCAGAATGATTATTTCTCAAGCTGTAATTCAGTCATGTCCAGTTCACTGCAGGCAGTCATTCAAAGGCAGAGGAGGGTATCCAGGTGAATTGGAAAGGACAGGCTTCATAGCATGCTAGGAATTAATTTGTGTTTCTGGGACTCAGGCCTGTACGGATGACATTTGTGAGGTATTTCAGCTGGCGGGCAGGGTAACCACCCAGCAGGTAGCGGTCACCGTGCCGGGGGACTGCGGCTCTAGCCCAGCTGTGCCAAGGCAGGTTCTGCCCCAAACCCAGGGACCTACAGCCTGCTCAGATCAGCACCCACCTTAAGCATATTGCAACCAACAGGAAGAAGATAAAGGTAGATATTTGAATAGCCACAGAATAAACCACATCACTAAGTGGAAAGGTATTTGAAATATCCCTGGAAAGTGTTCAAGACCAGGCTGGATGGGGCTTTGAGCAACCTGGTCTGGTGGGAGGGTGTCCCTGCCCATGGTGGGGGGGTTGGAACTCTTTAAGGTCCCTTCCAACTCTAACCATTCTATGCTTCTATGAAATAAACAGCAACAACTTTATAAAAATACTAGAATTTTAATATTTACGGCTACTTAAATATTAAGGCTTTTACTTCACTAATCTGAGATTAATCCATCATGTAAAAATAGATATTTGTTTAAATAAATTGACTACACTGCTAGTTAGAGATAGCGATTGCCATTGTTCAGAAGGTCTGCTTTATTTTGATCTTATTTTGGAGATAATATTCATAATCCTGTATGAAGTTGACTACAATATGCGTTCTCCCTTAGAGCTCTTTGCACACAGCAGCGATCCTGCTGCCACTCACTGGTTTCTGCTACTGGGCAGTTCAGGTTTTCAGGAGGAAACTGGGAAGCAGTTATGAAGACGTTAACTGCGGTGGGAACGAGAATGAATTCAGCCACAATATTGTCAGATGACACTGCGAGAAAAACTCAAAGCACTGATTAGAGTTTTCTATCCTGGCAAAATCAGTATTTTTCTTACATCTTTGTGTGCCCTCATGGTCTATTCCAGTGCTTCCAACTTAAGCCACCGTATGTGGAAGTTCCATCTGTTTTTCCAGCATTATTATTCCGTGTATGAAAGCTCCACATATGATGTTTTCTGCTTATCTATTTTTATTGCATCTTTCCTAGCAATAAAGCCTCTCTGAGCTGTGCTTTACACCTCAGAACAAGTCCGTTGGCCAGATGGTTGCTCTAACAAACGGGGAGAAATGTCAGAAGCGCTTTTGCCTACCTGGGCAGTGAGGCGCACCGGTCCCGCTCCTCGCTGCCAGCGCCAGCCACGGCACGCCGGGGCTCTGCACGCCTTGCTTTCTCGGCACGGGGGCAATAGGTACCAGGGACAAGGACCACCTCTCCAGGGGTGACCTCCACTACGCTGGAGAGAGGCTGCTTTGCACGGCCCGAATTATCTGGCTACATCTCTGAGATCTGCTCCCAAAAGCCAAAACCTCACCAAAACGTTTTCTGTCTTTTCCTCCTGGATGGCACACATGGCTTTTGCTATAAACACTACCCCCGAAATTTCAAAGATAGCTTTGAATTGGAAACTATTAGTTGGCTTTCAAAATCATAACCTTACCATGCTTCATCTTATACTGATTATCAGCATTACATTATCTGCTTGATAGAGTATGATTTTATCTTATGGGTGATGATTCCTCACTGCTGCTCATGAATTTGTACAAAATATTGCTGTCGGGGAAAGCATCTTGTAATGTCCAACTTCATGGCCTTGTTTTGTGGATGAGAAATGCCAAGTCAAATAAGCAGGACTGACTGCTAATGAGACACTGGTGAAGTGCGTCACAGTGAATCACAGATTAGCTAACGATTCTTGAAAATCCTGATAATAATAAGCAACATTTTTTTTTGCATTAGGAAGCTCTTCTTGCTGTCTGTAGTTTCTCTGTCAATGCGGTATCATCAGGTCAAAAGCAGATCTCTAGAAACCAGAGGCCTGAAGTTGGTGATGGTATTCATGGCTAAAAGAAGTCATATTAATTCATATATTAAAATAATTCATATGTAACATATGAATTACATATGAATTACAGAATGGGGGGAGGTGCTATGGGAAGGAAGAGGGATCTGCTGAAATAATCTGTGGTTGGAATAATGAGTGTTCCGTTACCTGCACCCAGAGCGACCCAGGGGAGGGACAGGCAGGAGAACTTGTTCAGAAGCCAAAACTAATGAAACTCTTTGTTATCCCAGAGAATCACTGTGACTCAGGGGGGAAGAATAAGATCCTGGAGAGCAGAAGCACAGGAGGTATTCCCTGTCTGGGAAATTCTCTGTTGTGCCCAACCATTCCGGGAAGCAGCTGGGGGAGTGACAGATGTGACACAGGGACGGGAGGGTGCAAGCAGTGAGGCTGTGGCAGCCTCCTGAGCCCTGGGCAGCTGCGGCCCATGGGCACTGCTCTCATGAAGCCTCCAAAAGGTCTCACCTTTTTGGAGGCAAAGTTAATATCAGAGATGATTAAAGAAGCTGGTAGATTTCTCCCTCCAATGTAACTGCTGTAATAATTTATGTTTTTAAGACACTGTCATCTTTAGCTTTTCTTGCAAGATATTTTTTGTTGTTGTTTTTGCTGTACTTGGATCAACCTCTATATCCAGCAACAAAGAATTCAGTCTTTTTGGCAGTTATTTTTGACCTTTTCTTGAGCAATAGCTGATAGCTTTCCAGACTCTTTGTCTAATGGTAGAGGTTAAGCTAAAACTAAAATGTTCACCTGATTGCACTTGAACTTGTGGCTTACCTGGGGAGAAAAAAAAAGCTGCACTTTTGACACAGAGCTGCTTCCAAAAACATTGAATAAGTGTTTGGTCTATAACTTTATAGAATATTAAGTTGTATTGCACAGAAAACTGCCTTTGTAGTTTATGAAATGTTAATATTCATACCATAGCATGAATTTATATAGGTGCATAATTAGAAATGATAGCCTGGGGGAAAAAATACTTTATTTATATAGTTAAAATTCTTAAATAAAAAATGCAGCTAATGACTCACCTTTTACTCTCCAAATATATTAGATGACTATATTTTTATGAAGTAATTGGTAGGCTTTAGTATAACCCTGATAATGCATGAAGGCACATTACACGAGCAAATGTTTTGGATGTGGTGAATCCACTGTTAATTATAGAAAGGCCTTCTTACAAATCTAGGATACCATCTGTCCTAAAACTATCCTTTAGCTAGCTCTCTGCCTTCATTCTGTGCAGCTGTACTTTGCCATTGCACTCAAAATAAATAGGAGCATGCTACAGTACAAGTTAATGAATAAATCACAAATTACTAAAACTGTCTGACCAGATTATTCAATCTCTTCATCATGAGTCAGAAATTGTACTTATGTTTCTTCATCATCTGCATTTACATGTGTATGCTCCCTCAAAGCATGCTTTTTTGTCGTCACTGTTATTACACATTTTAATGGTTGGTTAGATTCGTCAGATTTTTGCAAATTCAATGAAACGCCAGGCAGAGAAAGCACATGAAATGCAGCATTGTCTCCACTGAAGAATTATTGTTATTTCCACATTTGACTTGTGCTGGTAGTAAGAGACAAGAGAAAAGGTGTTCTTGATACCGGATGCTAATGCTGCCAAACGGACTGCCAAAAATCCTTTATAGCTTGGACTCAACAATGTTTTTGGTTTCATCCCTGCCTTTGGACTGAGGTTTTGCAAGTCTTTAGTTTAACACTCTTGTCCAGAGACTCCAGGACAAAGTACCTCTGGTTTAGGTAAACACTAGTGGTGGGGATCTGTTCCTTGAGTGGGACATTATGGAAATACCAGCTTGGAGTGGCATGGAGAGCCTGGTTTTCATCCCCAGCTGTTCATTGTCATGATTTGCCTCTCATGGCTGATTATCTTATTTTTTCTGGCAGGGCATTATAGCATTTGTGTTTAAAAACCCTGCCTTGCTCTTGCCCATAACTAATTCTAGACTTTTGGTGATGCTTCTCCCCTCAACCCAAGGAGTAAATTTCTATTCCATTCTTGTAACGAACCCTGGCTACTTTTTATATAAATGTAATTATTTACATTTGCTATGATTAGTAGGGGCAGAGGGTGTGAGGCCTGCTGATGGAATTGAGTAGCTCCTTTACCCAGCCATCCTAGCAGGAAAAGGCTTTCAGGGCACTTCGTATCGGCTAACTCCACTGCAGCCTTCCTCCAACTTGCGATGAGCCAGGAGCATCAGAGAGATGCACGTGTGAAGCTGTAGCCCCTGGGCTACAAAATTTGGATATTTTTAAACAGTGGTTTAGAATCTAAGGAGTTACCCACAATAGATAGCAAATAATCTCCATCCTACAGGCACGATGGAGAAGCCTCTGAGAAGGAGGAGAACCAGTTCTTCGAAGTATTAATTTCAGCCCCCTCATCTTATGCTCCTTTCCACATAAGAGTATCTAATCGCAGCATATATGAATCAGTTCTGTCTCAGGGTCATCATTTGCTCTGTTGTTTGGCCCTCTGTAGATGAGAGCCTTTGTAGGCAGTCACACCTTCACTGGGGACAGACACATGCTCACTGACACTGCTACAAGCACAAGTGGACCTAGTACACACCAGACTCATCTCACACTGGCTTCCCTTTTCCATGGTCATCAGCCAAGTGCATTTTTTACCCCATTGAAATGCACAAAAATACACTGTCCAATTTGACGAAACTTCCAAATAATTATAAAGTACTTTTTACAATTTCCTATGTAATATTCTTTCAAAGTTGTCCTGTTTTCTTTCTCTTTGAATGCATATTCAGAGCAGGCAGATCTGTAGGCACACAATGAGAAGCTGATTTTGAAAAGAGGTAAATAAATTGCACTGGCTGGAAAAGAGCTTCTTGCTGCCCTTTTATTATGATGTGCACACAACTTGCTACAAATTCTTTACTTTGCATTCCTATCACAAAGATAAATGAAATTGTCAGTCCTGTTCACATTTCCTTTTGATGGCTATATAAAAGTAATAGCCAGGGTGCCAAAAAAAGCTTTCATTAATTCTTCTATTTATTAAGGTGAAAGGAGGACTATTTTGCAAACAAAGAGGAATAAACAGCCTGCAGTGAAATTTCTGCTCTTTTTCCAGAGGATATACCTTCTGCGTGATTCCTAACTTTAGGATGACTCCGAGAAGCTCTTAAAGCGGATTAAAAACTTCTTGATTTCAGATTTCTGCAACTTTATCTCAGTATTACATCACTCCAACACCAAACAGGGTAAGTCAAATGATGTATGGTAATGTTGAAATTTAATCCAGGGAAAAAGGAAAGGAAAAGGAAAAGGGAAAGGGAAAGGGAAAGGGAAGGAAAGGAAAAAGAAAAAAGAAAAAAGAAAGAAAAAAGAAAAAAGAAAGAAAAAAGAAAAAAGAAAAAAGAAAGAAAAAAGAAAAAAGAAAAAAGAAAAAAGAAAAAAGAAAAAAGAAAAAAGAAAAAAGAAAAAAGAAAA
>JAOQGH010000062.1:32326627-32373325 GCA_025769975.1 Gallinago jamesoni | reverse complement strand
AAAAAGAAAAAAGAAAAAAGAAAAAAGAAAAAAGAAAAAAGAAAAAAGAAAAAAGAAAAAAGAAAAAAGAAAAAAGAGAAATCTCAGTACTGCTTTCTGTATGTGTGTGTGTTCATAAACACATAGATATAGGCATCAGGGTAGTTTCTTCAAAACCATGTTGGGAAAAGATGCCCCTCATTTTTATTGGGTGTAGTTTGGATTTGGAGCAGAACAAGCCCCGAATGCTGCCATGTGGCTGACACAGAGTCTACCAAACCCTTCTCTCCTTGGCAGCACACCAAAAGGAGTGACGGCCCAACAGGACAGCAACAAGCTACAAAGCAACGGGCCACGAAGGTGAAAGAGAGAAAGATATTTGCCACTACTGCTACTGCCAAAGATGAAAACACTAATCACTTGTGGCTCGGGAAGGATGGGCACAAGCTGGAGGAGGAAGGGGGAAGGCAGAAAGCCCTCTTGGGGAGGCAGTAGAAAGGGAAAAGCTTAACGCCAGGGAGGAGCGTTCTCTTCATGGAGAAGTGAGAAGAGTTCTGCACAAGCTAACACAAGGCAGCCAGCCATGAGACTTGCCCTCTGAGATGGTCATCAAGGAAAGGAGAGTTGGGGCCCTCAGCAATGAACTGGAAGAATCAGATAGTGGTTTTCACAGATCACCTCTGCAGATGGGGGTAAATCTGTCTGCAGAGAGGGTAAACTCTTACAGTCTCAGATGTTTATGTGGATGCTTCCATCCCTTACATTTTTTCACAACACCGCTTTTTCTCCCTGTTGTTTTGTCATTACTGGCAGAGGGATGGGATTTATTAGATTCAGATGTTGAGAAAACAGCAGGCCTCACAAGAGAAATAAAAGTTTGGAGACTCTGATAATTAAGACAAATAGATTTGTAAGTCATTTGAAGCTCACCAGCACTGTTATCACCTCTGGTGTGCTCTAACCTCCTGCCCTGCCTGGGAAGTGTTTGAGCAAAGAGTTTGTAAATGTTTAGGTGAGGAAGAAATCTGGCCCTCTATGGGACAGGGAAAGGGCAATATGTCCCTGAACTCCATGAGACAGGATCAAGTCTAAATTACCACGCTGAAATTGCCTTATTTGTCCTTCTTACAAGATGCAAAGGTCTCAGGACAATTAATTCTGTCTTTTTTATTGTTTCTGTGTGGAGCTTAAAACCCCTGACCTTTTATCACAGCTATTTAGCTGTATATCTATGGCTCAGGAGACAATTAAAAATGAGATGCATGTTCTGTGTTTGGCAGAAAAATGCAATACTAATTCATTTTCTGGCTACAACAGTCCAACTGTGTTTAGTTTTTCCTTCTTGCATTCACATCTAAATCTACCTCCCTTCTTCCATTGCGTTTTATACAAATTTGCATCTATATATGCTTGTGTCTGCGTAAATCTTCAGAGTCATTTTTCACTACACTTCTTATTAGCACAGAATATATTTAAGACATTCTCCAAAGGTTTGAGTTTTCAGAATATAAAACTCTTTCGCTTGTTTAGATTTGGTTCAGTCTCCTCTAAACGTGATCATAAAGCATTCATTCCCAGACACTCAGTGGCCCACAAAGCATGATATCGACTCTGCTCCTAGTGCAGCCGTGTGTGATGTTATTCACAGCCAAAGTCCCAAGCCATCTTTCTACTCCATTTCAACAGAATCGCTCTCTTTATCAGAGAAGAGAACAAGCAGCTTGTCTACTACAACATTCAGAAACCTCCCCTTCCATCTCTCTCCCTCCCTCAGTGGCAATATGAACATCAGAGATGGGAGAAAAATAATGCTGTTTCCCGAAGCAATTAATTTTACAATAGTTCAACTTTAACACCTTTGGACATAAGCATAAATGGGAAGAAAAATTCAAGCTTAGATTTACAAAACCATGAAAACAGCAGTAAACCGCTAGCAAAAAAGTGTTTCCTTATCATCAGCAAGCAAAGGATTTAGCCACTGGAGATATTTTAAAACCTTTTTTTTTTTTTTTTTTTTAAATCTACATAAACATTATTTCTGATTCCATGTGAAATTCAGATCCAACTCCAAAGGCTTCAGGAAAACCAGGCAGGAAAGCTTACAATCTTGTTTGAAAACAGGAGGTATCTGAAGATACAGCCTTCCCTAATGAAGTTACAATTTAAACATCAACTTTTACACAAAGCAGAAAGATAAAACCTCCAATCCAAATCTTGTATCAAAATCAGCTGTTTTTAAAGATTATCTCTCATTCTTTATTACTGTGTGTTTTGACAGATCTTGTGCCAGCAGTGGATATGGTGAGCAGTTAGCCCTCTAGGTGAACCAAGATACTGGCAGGCTGCACTTCTGGTATTCAGCAGTGTCATAAATGCATGTGAGTGAGGTTCTCAGTTACAAGCTATTCCCCAGGATGGAGACCACAGGAGCCAGTGGACCAGCACTGCTCAGCCTGCCACACCGTGCACAGGACCACACATCCCCTGATGCTTCACATTTTCTCATAGCTGGCCCAATATCTAATGTGCCCGTTGTCACAGCAACCTTCTCTCCTGTGCGGTGGGACCCCAGTGTGCCCCGTGTGGCTGAGCCCCATCAGAGAAGGAGATGCTGTGCTCAGCAGGATGCCGTGCTCGGGAGCAGCCCGTGGGGCACAGCCCCAGCAGCAGCCCCAGCTCCTGACCTGCCAGGGACACCACCTTCACTGTCACACTGTGCAAGTGCTCTCCTGTATTGAGAGAGAAGACACTTGGTAGATCTGATCAGTCTGTAATATCTCCACAGAGGGGACATCTTACTGTCTGTTCGCTCAGTCCTTCATTAAAAGAGACTTTGACAGTGGTAAAAATGACAATATGCAAGAACTAAGGCCTTGAAGCTTTCCCAGCTGGATTGCTTTTTCTCCTTTTTAATTTTTTTTAAATTTTTTTTTCTCCTTTCCTTTCAATTTTGGATTTTTTCCCCGTGACACTTAAAAATGATATAAATATTATGGCCTAGATGCTTGTCTCCAGAACTTCAAATAGTACTGAAGCAGCAAAAGTGTCTGTGTTAGAAACACAGGATGCTCTCCAGCTACTTGGCTGAATGTTCTTCGCTATGCAAAGCTCTGCAATATTTTCAGTAGTGCCTTATAATGTCAGCTTTCAGAGTATGATAAGGTATCTCCACGGTTTCATATTGCATCAAGTGGAAATCCAGCATACAAATGACAAGCTCAGGAATATTTTACACAAAATTATTGAAATTTTTAAGCTGTTTCTGCTTTTACACAGGAAGTGGAATGGGTTATATGGTTTTAAAACCATCATTTTTGGAAAGTTTTTTACTTTTTGGAAAGATTGCTTGAATGAGGAATGTTCTATTTATGGACTATTACATGTTTGTCCACCTGTACATTCCCCTCCGTCACCTAAAATGGCCAGCAAAAATCAGGTCTGTTTGGTAACAGGGCTACATTAAGGCCATGCAACTACCAACACATCTGAGATATCTCTTTTTGCAAGAATATCACTCTCTTGCCTGCAGAGTGGTTCTGTACCTGATGTTCAATCATTATGTTCATCAGTGGGGAAAAAATCTTTCAGGAAGGTTGTTCTTTTTAAAAGCCATATGCAATTATGTGGCTAAAAAGCACAAATGCCTCTAATTATATTAACCACGCTTGCAAATTAAAGGCATAATAACCCATTTGCATCTGTGTAAATTGGGTATTAGACCTGAAGTCAGTATGCATTTGTGTACATCTAGTTAAAAAATAAAGGAGTAAAACACACACACAAGCATAATGTTTAGAGTTTGTGACGGATTGGAATGATATAAAAGGGTGTCAGATCAGTAAATTAGTGATACCATGCAGACAGAAAATCATGGCAGATGCTAGATGATGGCATCAGAAGCAGGGAAATTTGCTTCTGCATTTAGAGACTTTTCTCCACAGAAGTGATATGAATATTGTCACTCATCCTTCACTTTAATAAATCTGCAGGGCGAGGCTTAGGACTATCTCAAAAGTAATTGGAGTACAAAGCTGGCATCCTCTCCTGGGTGTGAAAATACCTCAGGAGCTTCTACTAGCGAGCATCAACATAATCATTAAACTTTCTCCTCCAGATCAGGCTTCAGGTTCTGGTAGGGAGTTGCACTCACCGACTTGAGATGCAAAATTCAAATTTAAATTTGGCATTTAGATAAGGCATCTGGAAGTCCTTTCTCAGACACTGCATAAGCAAAGGCTTCAGGACTGGGTTCTTTGTTCGTGTGCCTTTGGTTAAAATACACAACAGCATCAGTGTCAAACAAATGGATGTACTTGAAAGAGCTACAAGGAATTACAAAAGACTCTTGCTCTCTTTACATCAGCCGTGCAATGCTTCATGCTCCCGCCTCTTGCTGGAGCTGCTGCTATAAACAAACAAGCAAACAAACAAATCCCAGAGCTGCGCAGACAATGTTGGAGACATCATTAGCCACAGCTGGGGAATAAACCAAGCCGTCCTGACACTGCAAAGCAACACGCATGTTGAGTCTTTGTTCCAATCTGTTCGCTTCAGCCATTTCGCAAGGCAAGGCAGCAAGGGCTGCGTAAGCAAAATGAGCCGCTCTCAGTTAAGATACTTTTCAGGCCTGTTGTGAAATTAGTGCAATAAAATCCTTGTATTTTAACAGTGGAAAACAACAGTTTATAGGAGAAAATAAACTTTGCAGTTCAAAATGCACTCTACAAATACTGGGTCAATTGCTGCTGCTGCTGAGGATTTACACAAACGTTTGGGCCCCAGCAAATCTGAAGAGTAGCCCTGTCTATAGCCAGGACAAGTGCCCTGGTGCCACTCACAGCTAGTTCAGCTTTAGCTGTTCCCTTCTAGGGACAGCGCTGGGAAGCCCCGTTAAGGGCTTATGGGCCCAATGCAGAAAATGCCCGAGCAGAGGGAGTGGAGAGTTTCATCTGGTGGGGATTAAAACCCTGGTCCCGCGTGTCTGAGCAATCAGTAACCTTGTCGTGTTAGTTCAGTTTGCATTTCGTAATGGCCATACATCTGACATTAAAGTACGTTTGGTTAACGGATCTGTGCCAAAGAGCACAGGAATATAAGTAATTCTTACAAGGAAAACTACTAAAAATAGTGCTGCTTCTTCTAAGAGATGCAAAGGGATATTACTGATTAAGGGTCATTGCTTCCTCTCCCACTGGGACTATTTCTGGTGCATCAGCAGGGCAGCCTGGGCTGGAGGAGACAGAGCTTGGACTGATGACAGGAATTAGAGGAGAACATTCAATACTGAGATGAGACCTGGAGGACTTGATGTCTCTGGAGCTTCTGTGCTTGAAAAACAAGGAGTTTGTACTCTCCTTGTATTTCCTTCTTTTTTTTTTTTTCTTTTTTAAAATGTCTGCCTAAAAGAAAATCTAGTTTTAGCTGGTGTTAGGCCAATTAGTACTAGTGCCTGTGGAACCTATTAGCAGCATCAACAACAGCAGATATAGTCAAAAAATAAAGCTGGTCATTTCTGTACTTTCATCTTAATTGCAGTTTTAAATTTAACACTGTTTTGCTCATTAAAATAATGCTGGAAAGAAAAGCTGTGGGGTTTGGGGTTAAAAAACATCTTTTATTTCCTACATTCTTTTCAAAAAGCTACGGTAATTATTTTTATAGTGACAAGAGGATTATTTGACTTAATTTAATATAGAAGATTAAGTTCTCAGGAAAAAAAAAATCACAGTAATGTATGCAAGTGGAAAAAAATGTTAACTTTTTCCTATATCATCAGAAGAACTTCCCCATCCTTCTGTGAGACAATTCTGCCCTGGGGTGTGCAGTGAGATTTAACTTGGAGCTAAAACCACCTGGTTCCTAGAGGCATGTGTCCTTGAAGTGGCACTTGGAGAACAGCTCCTACGCTGGAAAAGTGACCAGGTCACTTCCTCAAGGATCCCTTTTTCCCCACACTGCAGCAAGGTCATGACAGGAGAAAAGGTGAAAAGAGAAGAAAGAGGTCAATTCTATAGAACGGAGTGGAAAAATGGTGCAGCTAGTTACTCCTTTTGTTCTCCACCAAGCCTGTCTCTATTCTCTCTCCTCACCAGTTACAGAGCAAATCACCTTTCTCATTTTCATCAGCAGAACCCATTTTTCTGTCTCCATACACCAGGGTTGATGTGGACTGAGGGAGACAGAGTGTGTCTTCTCTCTGACAGGTTTGCAGAAGAGGCAGGACATGCCTTGTTTTCAGAAACACTTAATATTACCCACCAGGAGGACAAAGGGAAAGTAATTAAAATGTGTATCAGTCTTTGCTGCAAAAGGTGTTTCATTAGCAAAGCTTCACCACATGTCTGTCTGGGCACATGTCTTAATCTTTCATACAATTTTCTGGGAAATGTGGAGCATTCCTGGGACAGGCTGGTATCAGTGCTACAACCAAGGGTCAAATACCTGCATCCAAGACCCCACACCAACTCACTGCTCTAGAAATTCAATTTTTTTCCCCAAATAGTTCTTACACTGGAAAGTCTCTAGGTTTTCTCCTTTCTAATCAAATTTTTAGCAATTCTTTTAAATTAAGTTTAGCTGTGAACTAATGGAAATAAATTAACTATGAAGTATATCACGGTGGTCCTGGTCTTGCAGTCTGCAGAGTGCTGAAAAATGATCAGCATCATAAAATAGCTGTTAATAGATTTTAAAGCCAGAGGGGAAAAATATGATTATCTAATTCTGACCTCCTGCACAGTGCTGGTGACTGGACACCCCCCTGTAATTCCTGCATCAGGGCCACTGCTGCTCACTAAGAAGCAGGACATTTTTCAGCTAGACAAGCCCACCAGCCCCTTTACGAGTGAGACAGATCCTCACCTGGTGAGAATCAGCATGGTTGCAGCACCATGTCACACCACATGAAAAGCTGGTCTGCTTTCTTTTTTACGGTGCCATGACTCCTGTTCTCTTTACTGAAGCAGGGCTGTTCTCATTCTTTCTCTGCCTGACCCATCTCTCCTAAGCTTTCCTATTGCTGGTATGTTTCCACCCCAGCAAGCTGTCCAACTATCAGTTGTTGACTCTGCTTTTTAGGGACAGATGCCAGTATCTTGCTCATGACAGCACAATCTACAGAAGGGTCTCTGGTGACTTCTCTTTGTTTTAGCTACTTCTGCAGGCTCTTGCCTCCCTGGAGATCACCAGTCACAAAACCAAGCCCCAGGTGAGCAGACATTTACCTGAAGCAGATGAGGACCACCCACTTGGGAAATATATCATTGTTTGCAAATAAATCATGAATAGAGAAAAGAGATGAGTTAACTGATCCTCTATCAATCACTTGGCTATGTCTACTTTTAGAATTGTGAGCACTATAATTCCTGGTTTTCAAGGTTTGTGCTCTGTTCAGCTACCTCAAAATATGAAACTAAAAAATTTGTTCAAATAGGTCACTATATTTTCCTGCCTATGTTACATTCAGGACAAATTCCACAAAGTACAGTTCATGGCTGGCAGTGTTGCTCATTACTGTTCAGAACTGCTACACTATTCTCCTCCTTCTTAAAAACTTATAATGCCCCATGGAGTTTTAAAGTTACTTTTTTCACTAGAAAAAGTCCCAAATGGAGTTTGAGTTCTGAGCACTTGCTAGTTTTCATTTGCTCAGCACCATTCTTTAACTTTACATGTGTGCAGGCCCTTTTCACCCTGAGGGGACGTTTGCCAGCCCAGACTACCTACCACTCCTATTTAATAAATATATAGGTAAATAAATAAATAAAACAGTTCTACAGGCAGAAAAATATCTGGTCTTCTTCGAAACCAGCCAGATTAATGACCTGACAGACAGTGGCAGGAGAAAGACCAGAGCAGGCTCCACTGGCTCTCCCCAGGAGCTCTTCCCAGACCCCAAGGGATCACTGAAGGAGAAGCAATTGCTGAGAACTCAGTTGAGGGGCGCTTAGAAATACTTGCAGTATTTTCTTAGTGACATGGGTTCCTCTGCAAGTGCCAGCAAACTACTGTATGAAGCAAAGGTACGTTATGCTTCTGCTGGCTTACTCTAATCAAAAAGTGGGGTGATCTGAATTGATTCCAGAACATGGCTTTTCTGGTTAGCACTGTACAATGTCCATTACAGCACTGTCAAGCCTTGAGGTGATGAGGGCATAAAGCACATTTCGATCCTGAAGAGCAAAATAAATTACTCAGCTTGGACAGATGGAAAAGGACGCTTCTTTTCATTGCTATCTAGCAAACCAGGAGCAGAGTTTAGTCCAGTGAGATCAAAAATAGCCCAATAAAACCTACAGTCTGCAGCAGTACAGATGGCTTGTACCATCTCCTAAGCCATTTACTTTTAGAAGCTGAAAAATGGCAGTGCTGGAATTTTAGGTGAACATTTCACTGCAGGTGATCATCGTACTGAGCAGCGTTAACCCAGACTCTCATCTTATAACTGTACTCTCAGCGCTTAACACCTCACTGTCCTGCCTCATTCTTTTCCCCCAAAAGACCTTAAAACAAGCCAAGGTTTCAGCATCCAATGCAGGATCACTAACTTTAAGGGACTCATTTCTAAATTTCACAGTACATTGTCACTGCCCTCAGAAGCAGTTGCTGATTATCGCTTTCACAAATATTTACTGCTTTCTAATTTTTGAATAGAATATATTATGAAAATCTCCATATACTCAGGCACAGCGTGACTTACCGGGTGAAAGACAATGACTCTATTTTGAATTCACACTGCTGAGAGAACACTTACTGTATTGAATTCATACCTCATTTAAAATTGCCTTTACAGATAATAAATCCAAATGTTCCTTTGATAATTATTCTGTACTAAAATTAATGCCAAATAATGTGCAAGCAAGCAGGCAGGCCTTTATGGGTATGATTACAGCATTTACTCCTCTTTGGGAACTGCTGGAACTGTCTACATAAATAATACCATGCCATTATCCTTAAAGCAGCACATTTGTTTTAAAATGAACCCTTGCAGTGAGAACTTTTACGTATATACTGTTGAAGCTTTCTGTGCACCTTAATCATCTATCATATCCTTTAAGAAAAGATCTCATAGAAGAGAACTATTCCCCCTCCCCTACTACTGCTTGACATAAACCCATAATGGTTGTTAGGCATATTGGAAACACTCCCATCCTTCTAAAAGACAATTTCTCTTCTTTATTCATTCTACTTGGATAAGTCTGTAGAGAAAGAAACTTTGATTGTGCTTTGTCTGAAATTCACATAAGTGCCTGTGTTGTAACTGCATGGTGAACGGCCAGAGCTTCAGACAGTGTTTCTCTCAGACTGACCTGATGTGGCTTAGTCCTTCCCCGCCACCCTGCTGTGCCTGCCGGCCTCTTCTTAATTGGGTCCAAGCTTTTTGCTGGGGCACTGGCACGGGGATGTGCTGTGGGCCTGGGGCACTGCCCATCCTGCCTTTGGCCCCTGAACTCTGCGTGAAACCTACTAAACAGTCGAAACACATCCTGTGTCCAGTGAACGAAGTTGACAAATTATGAGCTCATCCTACTTGTTGCTATCAATGAATTCTAAGTCAACAGCTGTATTTTCTGCTGAGGTCAAACCAGATGAGCACTAGGAATTGTGAAATAACAGTTTTGTTATACATGAAAGGCCTATGCAGCACCAAGTCCAAAAGCGTGGAACGACTGAGCTGCTCCTGATGGACATTGGCATCAGAAAACCAGAAATACATGGACGAGGAAAAATTGAAGTTTTGTTGAAGACTGCTACTGAGTAGCAATTACACTCTAATCAGAAACTTTAAAAGGAAAAGCAGGAGTAACTCAATTCAGAGGCCTTTTACTGTCAATTACTCAAGACCTTTTCTTAGTCACTTTGCTGAACAGCTACTGAGTGATTGCTGATGGAGTGAAATCACAAGTGCTGCGTGCCATTTCAGCTGCAGGTCTCCCAGTCTCACCCATGTGGACACTTCTTAAAAGTCAAAATGTGATCTGATAAATTATGAAATGAGGACTCCAGGATTTAGATTGCATTATGAGTGAATTTATATTCTTGGGCCCTTTCTTCCACACACAGACAAGTTGAAAAATTTAGGTTGCATTACGTACACGGTATATTTTCCCTGCTAGAACTTTGCTGGGAGATGGGCTCCTCAGCAGGTGAGGTGTCACTGGCTTCCTCTGATACATTCCCGTGCACTGTTCTCTGAAATACTGGGCTCATTTCTGCTTTGCAAGGGAAGAAGAAGATTCAAAACCTAGGAGAACTCATGGTGCACAAGAGCATTACAGCCTGGCCTTGTCTCTAATTACCTCCTGCTTTGGGCAGTGTTGGACTGGTTGATAACTCCATCATGTAACTGAGAGCTGATGCGTCGATCAGCACAGGAATACCAGTAACACAGCTAACATTAAGCAGGGCAGATGAGCCTCTTCCCCCTTGAAGTGCCCGACCCCATACATGATAAAGCAGCTCCATAGGAGATGTCTAGAACAGTTTTTTCTACACTTTTTCAAAAATTTTTTAAGTACTTTGTTGATTGCCTCTCTCTGATTTTCCTCCACAACATACATTTGGGTTTCTAGATTTTAAAACTCCTGTGAATGGGAATCTTCTTTATTCTTACAGGGGCAGTGAAGTATGAGGGTTGTTGCAAAGGTTGTTGCAAAATGGGTCTCTTTCTGACCTGATGGGTTCTCTGAATACTTTTTCTTTTCCAACAGTGTGCCCAGCCTGTAACAGAGGCAGGGGATGAGGCAATGCATGATCCTGAGACAAAGTATATTATCTTTTTTTTTTTAGGGTTGGAAATTTTCTGACTCCAGAGGATGGCAAGTGATTTGGTAAGCATTTCCACTTTTCAGTAAAAGAAGTAGCCAGGAGCTCCTGTTGGCATGGTGACACCATTATCAGCAGGCATCTAATCCCTTCTTGTCTCAATTATGTAAACTTCAATTGTCACCATTCACTTTTGATAAATATGCAGTGACTCTAATTGACCTATACTGGGACTATCAATCCAGACTGGAATTACAGCAGGAGGATTCCCCAGGAAAACTGGAGTGGTGAAAGGGAACAAAGGAAGCTGTATCTTCCCTGGCACCCATTTGCATGGCAGTAGGTGCTTTTGGACAGTAAGACAGTGCAAATTCCTTGTTCCCACTTCTGCAACCCCCATGTTGAGATGGGTGTTGTATATGGCATAGAAGAAGGAAACTAAACGTTCACCCTTGGTGGGAAGAGCAGCATGCAAGAGCAGCTGGGTGCTGTGCAAAGGCAGGGGATGGCAGATGCTCCTCTCTGTGCCACCACTACAGATAGCAACAAGCCAAACCCCCAGAGAAGAGGGGGACATGGCTACAGTAAGTAAAACAGGACCTAAAAGGGTGTTTTGAAGTTCTTACACAAAAGGCAACACACTAAGGGACCATCTATCCTCAGAATAAGAAATACGGATACTGCTGTAGTTTGGAAAAAGCCAACAGGAACTGCTGGGATGAAAAGGTGAAATATAGTACGTTGGTGCTGCAACTGAAAATAGAAGACTCCAAGTCAAAGAGGAAACAGTTGATTCTACATTGCGAAGCCTGAAGGAAATGGACAACAACTGCACCAACTCAATCCAATTAGGAAAAAAGGTTTAATTTAATTACTTTCCACAGATCTTGGTCTCTGAGAACCAGTCAGAGACAGAAAAGATAAAAGGCTGCTTTAGGGGTGAACATTTTCATCAAAAGGCATCTAAAGGAAGTTGAACAATACAGGAAAATTCATGCAGAAGAAGATACATTTCTCCTCCAAGTTTACTTACTCTTAAGTGAAGTATTCGCCAACTTTTTTCAATTAATTTTCTCAGCTGAAAGACCTCTGAAATTGTGAAGCCTTACAAAGACACATGATTAAATTGACTTAGACAGGTGAGGTTCAGAGCTCGCTAAAAGGTCGTACAATTTAAACTGACAGGTATCACAGAAGACAACCTGACTAGTCCAATATATTTTCCGTGCTAGAAAAGGCGAGGACTTGCAGGCAACAGATTATCATGGATGCTGCTACCAAAAGTTATTTAACCTAGAGAGTAAATAAAAGTTCTGGCTACAGAGAGCAAACGACACCAGAGCTGGCTGCTGAGCCTGCCACCACCTACGTAACGGGACATCATGCCGTATTTTCTGCCCTGCTGTTCTTAAGCCCCTTGCAGAATGCCTAACGCCAGGAACACCATACGCCTGCCACACTGATTTCGGATGCAGCGCAGTTAGCTGAAGTGAGAGTTACAGAAGACAGCCCAGTCTGGCCCAGGGTCTGCTTCTCTGCCAGCGTTCATACCCCGATAACGAGAACAGAATCTAATCAGCCAGTTCATTCTCTTCTACACAGATGTTGACTAATTTCAAAGAGATTTTCTGTCAGTGAGGCTGAACTTCAGTAACTGCATGAAGATACATGTCATCAGGACACTTGAAAATATTTAAAATCATTTTAGACTATTTTATTAGTCCTGCTTGGACAGAGATGTACAGTAGTCCCATTAAGCATAAAATCTAGTGCTTTGTGAGGATACAGACAAGAGAATCAAAACCATCCAAAGTTTATTAAAATCTCCTTATTTAGTAACATACCATCCTTTGTAAAAGATGGAGAGACTTCAAGTTTCTCTCAGGACGGGGATACAGCTGTAACCTGGGCAAAAGGACCAAGGAGAGAGATGGGCAAGTTTGCACAGCCAGGATTCCTTGGTGGACAACAGCTCAACATCTCCCAAGAAAGCGAGCTTCAACATCCACCAGAGATGCCCACGGAAGTGAAGTAATTGGTGTGAAATATTTCTACACAGCACCCTCATTTTCACCTCCATGTGCCTGAAGCAACAGCAGGAGTTGGTGAAGAGTAGACCTGGATAACAGAGCTGCTTCACAGTCCTCAGTTTTTGTATTTTGTGGCTAAAATAACCACGTGGAACAAATATGCCTGCTTTCCCTGACCAGAATGCGATTTTCATTAGGTTTTTTTTTTATTTATAGACAAATAATACACTTAGCTACTCTGGACCCTGAGTGGCAGACAAAATGTTCTTTCAGAGATAAGTCAGACTGCACTCCTTGTAGCGCTAAATTACAGAGAGATTTTCACTACACACTGATTCCAGCAATATGAAAGGTCAGTACACACATATCTTCAGGTGCGAATGTGAGATGGGGAAACGCTTAAGCTTTTATCTTGTTTCCGAGTGCTTCGGGTTAAGCCTTACAGCTTTGCTGAAAGCTTTAGTGGCTTATATCTGCTGAACGATAGTGTTAAATCATGACTGCACTGATGTCCTGCACAACACTGTTCGTGGCCAACTCACCCCCTTTGCCCACTTTTTATGAGAAGAGTACAAGGAGGTAATAGGATTGGAAAGAGGGACCCTATCATCTCTGCTTCCACTCGGTGAAACGGGAGCAACCATCCATGCAGGCTTAGCGTGCTAAGGCGCTTATGCCACTTTTGGAGGAGAGACATGGCAGACTGCTTGAGGAACTAACAGGAACAGAGGGGAAGGGAGAGAAAACTAAGCTTAAAAAAGGCTTTAAACAAACACTGCCAGAGACAAACACAGAAGCCATTCCAGTGGCAAACCTGTATGATGTAAGAGTGCACACAAGCCACTGGAACTGGAAATAAATATGGTCACAGGATCTTAGCCCAAGGGTGAGGGAACGAAGGAGGGTGAAATGCACCTCGCAGGGCAGCTTCACTGCATTTGTTCTAGTTTGCTGCTGAGATGTAGGATGCTTCAGGCCAGTAAATTTGTTCACTGTTCACATCATCAGTTAGGGGAAGTCACAGATTTGTGTCGCAGAGACAGCAGAGGACACCTCCACCTCGTGCAGGCTGGCACAGTCAAAGCCAACCTCAGAGAAGTATCTTTGCCAGCTGCCCCTAGATGCTATGAAGCCAAACTCTGTCCCCAGACATTCATCACTGCTGTGTTTGTGGTTTCTTTCTGCACTGCTCCTTCAGGTTGTGACTGCTACACAGCTTTTGTGAAGCACAAGTTTAAAACACAGAAAAAGCTTTCCCAAACTTTTGGGAAGAAGTGAAGCAGAAGAATTGTTTCTTTTCTGATTACAACAGCACTGGCATTCCTCACTGATCACACTCACCCTCAGAGACCTTGCTTTTCTATTATTAGCATCACTGGTTTTTTCATTGTATCTTTACATTTCAGTTCTGGGTTACACCATGGGACTACTCAAAATTTCTACCTGCTTTCCATTTCATAAATAAACATGGGAGCAAAATCCCCAAGCACTCTGTATATGCATAAAACTGATTCACCAACACATAGCAATTTTGCTGTGAAAATTGATATTTAGCTCTTTTTGACACTGCCTCTGTGCAAATGGACAGCAGTGACGTCTATTTTTTTGTGGTGTTATTTCTCACTAACACCCTTTTCTAGTAGAGTTTTCAGTAGCCCACTAAAAACCTTCCTGATATTTGTTTTATGGTAATAAATACAAGTGATTACACTTTCTAAACACAAAGAAGTGCTGAAAAATCCTCTATTTGTCTGAACTGAGTTTTTACTTGTAAGCCTTCCCCCCATCATCAGCTTCAGGACAAGAAGTGACGCAGATGCCTTTCAAACAGTTCTGTTCTTATCAGTTAGTGCCAGTGCAGTTCCTTGGACTTGTGTTAGACAAAGAAAGGAGAATGAGCCCCCCCCTTTAAACCAGCTACATAACGGATCCTGGTTAGCTATCTCTGCTATTCCCAGAGACGCTTCCCTGCCAAAATTGGGAAACACTTCCTAATGTAATGTCCATGGGCTTTATCCAGCACAAAGAAAGCTGGGTCCTTTCTCTGTGCAAGCTTAAACTCTGCTGTTTGGCTGCCACATCCCAGAGAAGAGAAAAGGTCTGAAGATGAGATCTGGTTGTTCATAGAATCATACAATCAGAGAATATCTCAAGTTGGCAGGGACACGTAAGGATCAAGTACAACTCCCTGCTCCTTGTAGCAGCTCCTTGCCACTGTTCTGCCCTGCCAAAAAAAAACCCCACCTGCTACAGTACTGTTCAAAATACTTGAGAGGAGCTCTCTAGGAAACACATGCGGTCTGAGCCATTGCTCGGTGGCACAGTTCACACACACAGTGCCTCAGCACTGGCTCAGGCTGTCTGGCCATGGGAGGCACTGCAGGGACAGTGGAGAGGACTTCTGCTCTTGGGCAGAGCTGCTTCCAGCAGCAGGAGCACTGAGAGCCTCCTGGCACAATCACGGAGTATTTAACACAATTCCCTTCCTCTCCCGTTCTGCAGAAGGAGCAATGAAACCTGTAGTGTAATGCATTCAGCAAAGTTTGAATGATAAATGCTGATGGCATTTCCACTTACTGTCAATGTTCAAAAGCTGGGGAGTACTCCCTTCTCCTGAGGTGAACCAGTGCAAATCAGGAATATTTTAAATCAAAAGAGACTTGGGGCCAACCTGCAGTGATCTCTAAATTACACAGAATCGACATATGCTGAATTTAGGGATTCCTTTTAGCCCTGCACTGTCTGCAGGATGAGGTGAGGGATGCAATGCCCTGCCACACTCCTGATTATAGCCAATTTCCCTTCTGGCAGGACCTGCCAATCCTGGCCTTTTCCCATTTTGTGCATAGAGCTATTTTGAACCTTAAGCAGACTAGAGCTCACAGCTTTCCTTGAAGCAATAGCATCTTTATGATACTGAGAAAAACAAAAGTTAATTTATTTTTTTTTTTTAATGAAGTCAACATTCAACTTTTTACAGAAGTGGGCATATGGATGTACTAAAATTGTATATACTTTCCTGAACACAGCTTCTCAGACACTGCATGGAACAGGAGGTCTATACAGGTACGTGCACGTTTTTTTCATTCTGTCATACAACCACTTTTTAATTCTTCCAGTTTCCTATGCCTGAAATGTACCTGTGCATATAGTATTTATAACATACATGGTTTTATCAGAGAGAGTTAAATGACTAAATTTAAAGGACACTGCCAAAATATGCCATGAAGATGTTCATGTTGCAGTTGTGGTTTAGAAGGAATTCTCAGGAACTTCCAGCAAACCAGTGAAACTCCATGGCTCTCCAGTATTTCTGATTCAGTGGCAACTACTAGCAGAAGCTGAGCTATTACCTCTAAATGGCTAAAAGGCTGGAAGAGTGGGAGCTGCAGCGGTATAGAAATGGAGAAGAAAGGAAAGCTGAGTATTAACATTTAACAAGTAAATTTTAGAGCATATAGAAATAACAGGTGACAGTGCTGACATTTTGCTTGTCTGTGGAAAGCACAGAAATCTCCTCTATAAAGAACCCTGAGAAGGTGAGAAAGGGTGCAAGTGCAAGGTGTCATTTTGCCTTCTGTCTACAAGCCGTTGGACCACAGTCATCAAGTTTAGCTTTTATGGCCGTTTTGGAGTCTGAGAAAAAAGGAGGCAGCTCCTTTACTCTCAGGACTTATTGGCAACACTAGTGAGCAACTTTCTACCAAGGATGAACGCAGGTGCTCGCTCAGAAGGGTGCACAGGGAGGCCAGGAAGATGCCAAGCTCCCAGGTGCTAAACAGAATCAAGTGTTTAGAGCTGTTGCTGTTTGGTCCTGGCTCCGCAGTGGGACCTACACCCCTGTCTAAGAGATACTTGATTTCAAGAGAGTGAAAAATGATATAGAAATGTCCCAACATGATACTGAAAGGAGCACGCTGAACAGGGAGCCGGCTGGAGCACTTTAGATGCTCCAGCAATAAGGAGCTTAGAACAAGGTGGGATTAGAAAACCAATCCATCCCAGGGCCAAAAAGTGTTTTTGAAGGATCCAGGAAGCTATGGCTGGGAGGGGCTTTCTGGAGTCCATCCCCTGTGGACAAGGGGATGTAGGTTTCAGTCAGGACATAGCTGAGATTGTTCCAAGGGAAGAGACATGTAGATGCTACCAAAGCAACAAAGCACCTGGCATTTCTCCAGAAGTCATCAAATTTCTGATCAAACTGCTCAGACAAACACAATACAGTCAAGGAAACCAGACCTGAAGCCCTTACGTGATTTGCTGCATTCACCTTTAGATAACTGATCAGTAAACATTCACCATAAAAACTTTGGAGCCAACTCAAGAGACTGTGAAACTGCCACGATTTGGATCAGTTTCCAAAGACTAACTTCTGTCCAAGAGGAGCGAGCTTGAAGAGAAGAGATGGCACAAACCGAAATCCAAACTGCCCTTCATGTCACAGGTCCTCACATCCCAACCCAACTGCCGAGGGCCAGCGACTGCTTCACCATCAGCCCAGCAAATACAGGTCTGCTTTGTCCAGAGTCACCAGGCTGAATTTAAAATGTACTTTGATGACCTGGTCAAACTGTTTTGTCTGAAGAAACACCATTTCCTCAGAGTTCAGCCATTAATCCAGTTAAGTGTAATTAAAGAATTTGCACAAGTCTGAACTAATTTCTCTGTTTACAGAACAGATTGGATAAATATCCCTAGGAGAGGCAGAAAATTCATTAGAGCAACAGCTTAGGTCCCTGTATTTCTAAGCTGTCTTGATATGAGGAAATTACTTCAGTACCCTAACATAAATCTATCATTTCAGTAAGCTCTTAATGTATAAGTGCTGTGGAAATAATGTCAACAACTTTGTGATGACTAATAAACAGACTAATGTACATCTACCTGCACGTAATAAACCTTTAGAGAGCCTAATGCCATCATAAACCGCAAGAACAGGTATCACAAGATTACAACTGAGGTTTTATACAGAGGCACAACACTTCACTCATATTGATATTTATTTTTCCCCTTTCTTTCCCTAGTCTGCTGCCCTTGCTGGCTCCGACTTCAACCCTTTGAGCTGGTACCTCGCGGCACTCCCACCTCTCTCCAGCTGTTTCTCAGCATTAAACTTTCTCAGCAGCAAATCCTGGAGCTGCTGCGTTGCTGGATGAAGCTTTTTACTTGTACATTACACAGAATTTTGACATTCTTGGTGGTTTGTGAGAACTGAAACTCCCAAGGCTCCAGTCAGCCAGCCGGGACAGAGAGGAGGTGACTGGTTGGTACTGTCATGCAGGTGTTTGCCCACTGAGAGCTGCAATGCCACCCAAACCTCTCACCAGCCACCTGGTGAAACAGGAATGATGTTTCAGTTCAATCTCCTGGTTCAAGACAGTTGTTTTAGGCTATCTCTATGCTAATTACGTACAAGACAAAGACATTAGTTAAAAACTCAGCTGTGCAATTTTGATTCTCATACAGTAACAACAGAATCTCAGCGTTTTGTCCCCCAAATGAACTTACAGTTCAGCTGAGGGTGTTAGTGTGATTACAAAAATACTAATCTGATCTGTGCTACAAAACTGTGTAATACGAGTTGCAAGCAGATACAGTTACACCATGTGGTGTAACTTTAAGGCCAAGAGGTACTAAAAGTGGAAGAACATCTCTCGGTACCAATCTCCTGAGCATCCAAAAATGCATGTTTGAATTCAGCACAGCTGCAGATTAGGGAATTAGAAAGGATACTGGCTGTCAATTTACATTTTTTAAATGACTGATATTTTTTTTTCTATAAACATCTGCTTGTAAATGGGTTTCATTATGGCACCGACTTTTGAATTAGAGAATGTTCTCAAATTCTATTTCCTTACCAACTTTCGGTTGGGTATTAACAAATCTGCGTATGTTCCAACCTCACAGGCAAAATCCATTTGAGTTACAATTTCTCCTGTCCTAGCCTGAAAAATGCTCAAATAAATACAGCTGATCAGAAGCAAACACTTCTTTATTTGTATTGTTCATCTTTAGTCCCTGGGGTGTTAAGGTGCATGGTAAAACAGAACAACTCTAGCTCTTTCTACCACTCCACACACTTCTCTTGTGCTTCCTACTTCTATGGCTCCAGGTCTTCTCCCAGCTCCCACAGACACCTTCATACTGCAGGTTATGGGAAAGGATTCTGCCTCCCAAAGCAGAGGATCATCTGTCCACGCTTCCTGATACCCTCCTATTCCGAGACCATTCTACGTGGGATGGTATGGGAAAAGCCTAGCTAGTTTCTGCTGCTGTTTGCATGTTTGTATTTTCTGACATTCTACTTTTTGCCCAGTCGCACCACTTGAGATGTGAGCTAGTAACCAAACACGGAGGAGTTCCTGTTAGGAGATGTGGCCCTGCAGCAGAATCATTTTGTAGTCTCCCAGCAGCCGGATTACGCTGCTGCTCAAGCAAGGGTGCTTGAGCAATTCCAAAATTACTGTCTCTTTAGTTTGCATCAAATAAAGGCATCAAAAAAGCATGCCACAGGCAGAGATAACCAGCCCTGGGAAGAGTATGGAAGCCCTTGGGGTAGCAATTGCACAACCTCTTTATTTATCCACCTAGGTCCATATATCAGTTCACCACAGGAATCCTGGAGAATTTTAAGCGGCTCTTGTTAATGCACTGGAAGACATAGGCTGATTACCTTGTGCTCATTAGAAGTGTACGAGGCTACAAGAGATAATTGGAGAACTCAGTGAAATATTTGCCTTTCTCAGGTTGCAAATATTGCAGTTCCTCATTAGTTTACCCTGCTATTGCCCATTGGCTCACTAAACAGGGGGTTGCAACCTGAGAGTGGACGAATTTCTAATAGAACAGGGCACTGAACTGCTTTTTATTTCTGGAGTTTCAGTGCATTGTGCTACACTAAGCAAACTTTCTGATCCTGTTTTGTTTGTGCAAGAGACAAGGCACTGTGAGGAAACTGATGTAAAAAAGGGTGTGACGGTGTCATGTGAACAGCGTAAAGATATGAAAAAGGGCACTGCAAAACTGAAGAAGACAAGCACCCATTAAAACCGCTCTATTTCATATTCCGTATGTTCATATATTCCATCATTTCACGCAGAAGACAAGTGAAATGAATGTAGTACAAAACAGTTTTGTACCGATATTCGTCCGTGAACTGCACTGACACATTCACGCAGGTCCAAGTACGGGAAGAGAGTTCAATGGATTCGCATCCTCCTCGTTGTGAAACCCAAGGTCGGGTATCCTGAGCAGCACCGCGCCAAGGCCAGCGCGCACCGCACCACTTCCCCGGAACGTACCGCAACCTTTCTTCAAGGGAGGCAGCTACAACCAGGTTGATGCTCAACGGCAAGGAATTGCCTCCCCCTTTCGCTGCTGCCTTCTAAGAGCATCCCGGACACAAATGCAGCTCACAGCCTCCCTGCCACAGAGCTGTGATGCCAGAGTCCCCGAAGAACCGTTTCACCAACTGATCTTCTGAATGAATGAATGAATGAAGTACTAAAGTCCCAATTGTAATAAAGTACCAAAGGAGCTTGTGGAAAGCAGCCTTCCTCTGCGGACTTCCTCCAATCTACACCATCTCACCTTAAAGAGTGAAAGCTAAACACCTGCCTCAGATTTCACTGCCACTAACTGGTTCTGAATTGCAGCAGGTATTTGAACATAAACCCCAATCTTGATTAATCTCAAACTTTTGATAGGGAAAGGTGGGGGGAGCTCTCAGTTGAACTGAAAAACTTTAATTGGCCTGTGGCAACTGCTTTACAAAAGAAAATCTTAAAAACAACCCTCCAGAAATGCCAGTACCACTTTGAAAAACCCTGTAGTTTCATGGCACAATTTAGTTCTAAATGATTATATAATTACATTTGTGAACGTAATCCTGTGGGGTATTATTCTAATTATAGACTACAATCCTTCTTAGCAGCTTTCAGAGAAATAATTTGCGTAATGAAATGAAGGTTTCCAGCTGCAGCAAACAAACCGATCTCAAACCTTTTTTGTAAATGACAGGATATCCTTAACGGTGTGATCAAACTCGGATCAATCCAGGGACTGTATTTGCCTGGATTTGGGGGACTTCTTATTCCAGAGTAGAAAATGGCTGAGGGCAGCACGCTATTTGCAGAACCTACAAACGTTGTCCAAGATGATAAATAATGCAAAAAAAAAAAAAAAAAAAAGTGTCAAACTGAGGCCCCAGCTATTCCATCCAAGTGTGACAGTGCCACCACTCCAGGTGCTGTTGTACACAGAGGCTCAGGACAAGGGCCTCGTGGACATGTTTATTCTGGTGATCCAAAAGGAATTTTGCTCAAATAAACTTTTATCTGTAAGCACTGAGCTTCATCCCAGAACAATGAATACAGTTGAAAAGCGAGCAAACGCACAGTGACTCCAGACAGGTGTGGCAGCCTTCACCTGGCTAAATCATGATCTTTGTAAACAGCGGCACTTCAGTGCCACTGAACATGTTTCATGATACTGGTATGTTATCTGTGCCTTGGGCTAAAATCCATTCGTTCTCCCCAAAACATTATCAGTCATCTGTTCACACAAACAGCACCTATAAGCAGCACTTTACTATTACCTGCTTCCTGACAAACCATCCTTTAGGCTTATCATGGCATGCCTCTTGCCATGTGAGCCCTCTCGTTTGTCAGCTACAAGTTTCCCGAGATTGTGCCTGGCTTCCCTTCTATTGCTCTTTATGTAACATCTTTATGCCACCCTCCACCCAAGGGAACAAGGCAGATGATGCTAGTGCAGCAGCTAGAAATGAGAAAAACCCATCCAGACAGTAAATCAACCTTCCTGCAAGAGTAGATCTTTGTAGGTCTTTGATCAAGAGAGCACTGGTATATTAGGTAATATAGTCACATGACAGAAAAAAGATCAAGAAATAATAATTTAAAACCCATCAATTTCAATAGATTATTTTGCTGCTTGCACAGTAAAATCCTGACTCTGAATTGGGCCAATTTTCTAACCTAGACAACATAGGACTGATGTAGGCAGCCAAAAGACCAAAGTGCATTTACTGAAGGCAGAGATTTGTTCCGAAGCTGCCAGCATTTCAGGTAATTTGGATTTACTTAAAAATGAACTCTCTCTAAACATGAGGTATGTGTACATGAGTTTGTTCATTTCCACAGTAAAGAGCCAGTGTCCTCTTTACTGTCCAAAACTGGAATTTGAAGTAATTCTTGTAATGAGAATCAATCACCATTATTTCTGACACTAAAATTAATATCGAAAACTTCACTGTATTAGAGGGCTTGGCTACTCCTACTCAAAAGTCTGTGCACTGCCAACAGGAAAAAAAACACTATGTGCCAAAAACTTCCATGCTACCTCATTTCCAGACCACTCCTCAGGGGAGCAGCATCCTTGGCCCATTTTCAGAGCTCTCATCCAATATGGAAACCAGAGGAACTCAAACTTGAGGCTGTTGAAAGATCCTTCTTGATGCACTGCACATACCTACCTGACCCTGCACACACATAACAAACTGCTTCACACAATCTAGAACCGCATACACTGTTTTCTCCTTTACCTTTTTCCTTTGAAAAAAGTACAGACTGGTAGCAGAAGCAAACCCAAATACAAGCACATGCTATCTCCATGATGCAGAATTAAAGCAGGGCTTCAGAGCATGCCCTGAGAAACACTACAACTTTCCCACCACTGTACTTGATGACAGTCAGTGGCTGCCAAGCTGGTCTGCACTCAGGAGAGGAGCCCTAAAAGCACCAGTTTCAAGACAGGACAAGTATCAGGAGCTGTGTGATTTTTACTCTCTCTTTCTAAAATACGCTCCCTCCTTCAAATTTTATTTCAGAATTAAAGTCTGCATTCCCTTGGTTTCCCACTGGTCTTAGGCTTCAGCGTGCAGACAGCATGCAAAGCATTGGTTTCAAGGGAGACTTAGTGAATTGTAAAGACCAACTTCCTCTACTGTATTATCTGACAGCATTTGGAAACAGTAGGCAGCCATGTGGAAACGACAAATTGCGTGGGGTATTGTTGCAAGCGAGCGCCATCACAGATGGCCAGAAACAAACAAAAGCAAGCCCACCACTTGCTCTCCAGTGTGCTTTATACGAATACGCTGTGGGCACCCATCTTGGCAATTCTCAATTTGTTGTACAGGAACAGCAGCCCTGCAGAAGGAGCACCCCTGCCTCCACCTCCCGGAGTGACAGCAGCTTGCAGTTGCTGCAAAATAGTGCAACCTAGTGAGCTAAATTACATGCTACATTGGGCAATACACGTCCCACTACACGCAGGTTGCGTGGGGATGAGGGATGGTGTCAGCGCTTATCTTTTGCAATTGCTCCTTTCTAAAGACCTCTATTCTTATCTTTGATGCTCAGGCATTTCTCTCTCCCCTTTCCTAGTGATCATCCAACAGTAGACAAGGTATGAAGTGACATTTCTTATCGTGTATACATGTCAGGAAGGTTTGCAGCTTGAGGATGTGCTATTTGTCTGCACATAAGGAAATAGCAGATACTGGGGAAATACAGGAAATACCATCCTATTTATTATTATGATTCTGAATACATAAGATTCAGTCAGACAATACAGGAAATCCCATATTAGTTTTGGTAATCCTGGACCTAGCTGATGGGTTTTAGGAGAGTTCTCAGTCTGGACTTATACTCCGTGTTCCTCAGACCTCTGTCTTCCTATAGCACTATAGATAAATATTGCAACTGGGCAGATAACAGATATATCCCTATAGGACACTTCATTGAGAAAAGATGACCAGGGAAGGCTAAGAGGAAGAGAGAAAAGAGAGGCTGAACCTACTCAGTGTGATCTGTATGTTTTGGGCTAAAGCTTACACATTCATGTGCCAGGAGACGGTTTCAGGTAAGCCAGCTTGCATAAAGTGACTTCTGTTCTTACTGTATTACTCCTTGGTTCTTCCTTAGACTTTTTTATTTTTAATTCTCTGAGCAACCAACCAGTAGATTATCGACCAACTTGCTTTGGCTCAACATTATTATAAATGTTGATTCTTGGTGTTATCATTACTTACAACTATATATGCTTTGATCAGCTATAGAATAAGAATACTCACACCAGAATCAGCACGTGGGATGGCTGTGCCTGTACAGTCCAAGACGCAGGCACATGACCCGAGAACATCTGAGAATGACCAGCATGTGCTGTAGTTTTAGTCCAGCATGTTTACTGGGCAGGGAAAGAAAATAGATATGCCTCTTTTATGTAGCTCTTCTTTTACAATAATAGTGTCTGTAGAATCGGCAGTTTGAATCGTGTTCTGTACATTGCATTATATATGTAAATTAATTCCTATTAATCTTTATAATGTTAAGCTACTGCTAAAAATGTTCATTTAAGAACTGCCTTTGTTCTTCTGTCTCCCTAATTTCAATTCCCTTCAGTGTCTTCTCCCTGTATATTAAAGTACTTTATTAATTTTGTCACGTTAATCTGATCAGCACTAAACACACTACCGTTTCTAAAGACCTAAAACATGAAGCTAAGCTATAGTGACACGCAAACAAAAAGCCTCATGTGCAACAGGCGAAGCAGCTCTCACTGTGCCTGGCCTATGAGAAGGTGACAATCTCTGCCCTACTTCTGGCTGAGCCCACCCGGTCTCCCTGGCGCTGAGGGCCAGAAGCCAAGCAGAGCTGTGGCCCAGAATAGAGAGGGCAGGAGAAATGAGGCAGGACACACAATGAAAACCTCATTAAAATAACAGGAGGGTTAAGTGTGTGATCGGAAAGGAAGGGATAAAAAACCTGACAATGGCAAAGCCACCAAGCCTTGTGTCATTCCGCGTATTATTGAATGGAAGGCCTGAAGCAGAGAGGATTATCTTCAAATGTTGATTACCCAGACACTGTATGTCAGAACATAGTACCCAGGTCTAGGGAACTGGCATTAATTCTGAAACAGATAGGATGAAACCAGAGAAGTAATCATCAAATGGAATTGTCTCTCTCATTACAGGATAGACATGTTAATAATCTGAGGTCTTGTGCCAGCAAAAAAGATCTGCAAAGAAAGCAGGAATTCATGAAACAGTACATACTTACAGCAACAAATTCCTATTTTAAGATTAGTTTCCATTCCCCAAAATGGAAAACTGTTGCCCATCTGAACATACCGATACTTAGCTAAAAAAATTCTTTCTTTTCCTCTTCCATTTATGTTTATTAAATTCTTGCAAGATTAGCAAGTGTTTTGGCTAATATCTGATGAAAATGTAGATAATTCAATGTCCAGGTGATACTGAAATAGGTTTGTGCTATAAAACTTGCCTGGAGCTCCATACAGAAGCAACAGCAGGCACAAGCAGATTTCTCTGATCAAGCATATTTTCTCTCATTATGTGACTGTTGATTAAGTTACGCCTAACAGGTAGAATGTGATTGATCTCACTGACCAATTAAAAAACAGAAAGAGCTATTTTTCACAAATAAACATGCAGAGCCTGAACACTGAATTTCAAAACCTGCTTCAGAAACAATCCATAGCTTGTCAGCTGTTTGCTTGCCTGTAGTATTTATTAAATATTTCTGAAGGCATAACAGATTGGGAAATCGTGGAACTGGTTTGCAAACATTTCATTAATCCCACAGAAAATAAAACTTGTAAGAATGATCACTACTGTCTATAAATTAGCTATTCTATGACAAAATTATTTTCTCCTTAATCACAGAACCAAATTCTTATCTTGAATACTTCCAGTTCATTAAAGGCCATTAACATAATTGGGAACTGTATGATATGAGGAGGAGAGATGTGCCTTGTAGTAAGCACAGATATTAATTTCATTTCATTTTTCAATTAGTTTTATTTTGAGGAATGAAAAAAATGAAAGAAATTGAAACAGAAAGTGATGTGGCTCAACGACAGTGATGTGCAGCAAAAATAAATAGGACATAAAAACCTAAAGGATTAACTGCAACGGTCCAGTCTGCATGGTCAGTATTAGAGAACAGACATATGCTCAGCATAAATTTTCTAGGCCTTGGACACATCATTTTGTGATCTACGATTAATCATAGAGGAAATAGAAAGCAGTCCTATAGCAATGGCTTGTCTGAAATCCAGGTATGTTGAACATATCATATGCTCATGCATAGTGTCAACACGTTACCTAGATACTTGCTGCCTGTTGAAATACAAGGAGAAAAGAAAGGACAGCAAGTGGCAAGGAATTCCTTTCCCCATCTCTGGATCTAAAAGATCATTTGTAATTACAGTGTTTTCAAGTTTAGCTCACATCAGGAAGATTTAAATTTCTTGCACAATTTCATGCACAAAGCCACTCTGACTTAGAAAACACTTCTATATAACTCATTAGACTTTCTGCAAGAGTTTTGTTAAACATTTAGGAAGGGTGTATTTTGTAAACTTTTATTCTTTGTTCAAAAAGCTTTCAAATCGTGGAACATTTGAAAAACAGAGGAAATTGTTTTGGATTAGTGGTTAAAGGCTTTGGCCACAGTCCCTAGTCTTGTTGACTCCCCAGCAGAGTGTGGTTATAGTTGATTGAAAGGCCCTGAACATTATTTATTCTTGTCTATACTTACGGGCTAACCAGGCAGAACTGTTCAGCCGCGCCGATTGCTTCACAAGTGCTTGACAGAAGTTTAATTCTACAGTTTAGAAAAAGTTTGTGATGCGTATGATGAACACAGAGGTCACTAATCACTATAAAGCCTGAATCCAGAGCTGACACAAGACCGGCAGGCACAGGGACTGGCACTATCCCCTTAAGGTTGGTCAGGATACAAGAGAGCGAAGCAAAACTTTTTTTGGCAAGCTGCTGAACAACTCTTGCTGTTGTTCGCAGAGCGAAAGATAGATGAAGTACACTGACAGTAAAGGAAAACAAAACAACACTCAGATTTTGACAAGGCACAAAGCAGGAAATAGACACCTAAACTGATTTTACAGAGAATGATTTTTAATGGATCAAATCCAAAATACAGCACATGCTGCAGCGGAGCCTCCATGACAAGGGAGTGGTGGCACTCCATGGGATGTTACACGCTGCCAATGTTTCCCCAAAGCTGGTACCTGATCACGGTCGCTTGGCAATATCGGGGTAACACACCGCTTGCCCGTCTAACAAGGTATCATGAGGGCATATGTTATCAGCAAAACTGCATCTATCGGGCCTTCCTGAGCAGCGAGATTTCTGCTGGGAACATTCGCCAGTGCAACTTTTATTAGTGAGCAGGTGAGTCCCAGAAGACTGCAAACTGGCGTAGATCTTTCCTCTAATTTAAGAGGAAGGTCTGTCATGCACTGAAGCATCAGACTGGATAAGACCATACGTGCGTGATGTTTGTTGTTTGAATTTTTTTTTTTTTCTGTCTTAATTTCTAAGTAAAAATCCTGTGTTTTAAACAGCTGTTGGTCAACACCGTTGGGTGTAAGCCTTCAAACAGGACATCTACGTCATCTATTTAAAAACCTGAAAATGCTTTTCCCATGGTGCTGGATCGATCCATGGGATCCAGGATTGATCCAGGTACTGTGGTACTGAAGGTGTGTGTCCTCAAAGTGATCACTATCCTATTTGCAACCACTTTATAACCACATGAGTATGAAACATTTTTCCACCATAAAGTTTTGCCTATTAATGAGAGAATATTCCAGTAAGATAAACATGAGAAACAGCTTCAAACACTTGAAATAAGACTCAGTACATGCCTCCTACAAAGCCAGAAGATATACATAAACCCAATCCAAACTATAAGACTCTGCCAGGGATGCAAAAAATGGGGCACTAGCAGCTTAAGCATTATGACAGATTTCTCAAAGGTGCGCAGTGGGTTTCCGAGTACTCAGTTTCCACAGAAACTAAGCTACAGATTTCTTGACTTTTGTTAAGGCTAAGTCCTATTAGAGGCATAATTTTAATACAGCTTTACCTGTTTAGTGGAAACAAATACATTTTGTAAAGTTTGGAAAAGTTCAGCTCTGAAAATCTTAAAATAATTATCTCCATCTATTGCAGACATAGCAATTACTGGTACAGTGCTAATGGTGATGATTCAAATTCTCTTCAATCTTCCAGTGAAGAGACTGTTATCAAGGCACATTGGCCATAAAAGTCAAGTAAGGGTTAAGTAAGTCTTCACAGAACTAATCAAGGCCAACAACCTCAGAAATGGGGAAGGTGGGGGAGGAAAGCTGTGCCTGCCTTCTGCAGCACAGGGGATTGAGATTCTGTCCAGCTCTTCACATATTTGATTGTTTGATTTATTTCTTGGGAGCCCTTCACTTCAGACGGTATTCTACTACTTTATCTTTTTTGTGCACATTTTAACTTGTTTACTGATTTACTAAGCAACTTTATATTAGCTCCCACCCAAAGGACTGCTGAAACTGCTCTAAGTATTTACTTTCAATCAGAGAGCTTTTCTCTTCCATTTGTTTTCCTGACATTATCGGTACCTTCATATGAAAGAAGAAGCTCCAGCAGTGCACTTCTATCACAGTGGCTACACGTTTTAATCAGAAGGTAGGGGAAACAAATCTGAAAAAATTAATATAAATGGGATACTTGAACTTTATAACATGACTCTCTCACAGCTTTATGTCAAAAACATGGTAGCTACTGCAATAGGAAAAGTTCTTGCTCAGTGAGTAATTGGAGAACACTCTTCTGATGGTTTTTCAGAGTCAATTTACAGAATGCAGCTGTCTCCACTCAAATCTATCTTTCTGATAGGATCTGCTCTGCAGCTTCTACACTGAGGGGTCCTCTGTCCCTCTCAGCCCTGGTGGGATCTGCCTCTCACAGCAACAGGAGAGGTCCACACAGGAAAATGGCCTTTCAGGAAAAAAAACAAGAAACCCAATAGTCACAAATGGGCATAATTTCTGATCCCAAAGAGCTAATCCTTGCAGAGTAACCTTCTCGTTTGTTACAGTCACCAGCAAATTCAAAAACATACATGTTAATTTTAATTTTTAACCCAGCTAAAATCTGTTTTTCTCAACGTGTCTTGTCAGTGAGAAGAACACAGGTAAGCAGACTATAAGATGCTTAACTTTACGTAATAGTTTCAGGGGTTCCCCTGCTGAGAGTTCCCCTTCAGGACTTTGCAATTTATAGCTTCTTCCCTGGGGAGGACTCTGCAGCAGACCCAGATTGTCACTACCCTCAGTGAATGCCATTATGAAAATTCCTTTCATTTTATAAGTGAATTTCCAAGCACTTTTGTGGTGAAACCAGCAAAGAGCAAAAGGCAAACACTAAATACCAAGTAAGTACCAATGAACAGCAGGAACTTCAAACCAGGTTTCTATTGCACCCAGACAGTATTGGGAGTACAATGAGCTTAACAACACATTAGGTGTACACACAGGCAGATTATTAAATAGTCATATTGTTTCTTCTGAAATAGACCCCTTTGATTCCAGCAGACCCAGAACGGTACCCACGCTGCCTGACTCCAGGCTGTTCCTACTATTCCTAATTCAAACTATGAAGAAGCTGACATAAATCTCAGAAGCAGTAAAACCCTGGATCCTTCTCCCATATTTTTTTTTTTTTTTAAAAAGGGCAAAACCCTCCAAAAACTAACCAATTCCCATGTTTCTGAATTTCTGTAGCTGATTTGTTGCTGACATTTTTCATCCTGACAGCACATTCAGGAAACGTGACAAATTTAGGCAACAGTCTTGCAGTGAAAAATGCTCCCGCGAACTTTTCCCAGTTAAGCTGCAATGAATTTGCTTAGTAAAAAAACAAAAGATTTTTCCTCAGCTTAGCTTCCAGTTACTTTGATACATGATGTTTCAGTAGTTCTAAAAAATGGACCCGGCCTGAGTTTTGTATTAGTTTTTAAAGCTCAGATCATCGTTCAAGATACTGTGCCATTTCTCACTGCTGTATCTGAAAGAGGAGCATGAGCTTTTGCAGTCCCAAGGCATCATCAGTACCCACTTCCACAGAGCCTAATTTTCCAAAGCATCCTTTCAATTTGTGGCAGTAACTCAGTGTGTGACATCACCTGGCTCTGCAATTGCAGAATTGCTGCATAATGCAATTTTGTAATTGTCAGATGTTGGAGCTCTGGCTGAGCAAGCTTGAGGACCTATCTGTTACTTTTTAGACCATTCAGTGATGAGTCAGTCAGTGCTGGGCAGGTCTCATATGTCTGAAATGAAGCCATAAACCCTGTCACAAAACAGAAATAAAAGCTTTGGCAAACTGTGAACGATTGGAGTGAATGATGCCCTGTGAGGGTCACAAACCCGGGCTCGGCAGAGCGGCTGGATAGGATACCTGTGGCATTTTACGGATTATTATTCTAAAGAGAAAATCCAGGCTGGCTTGTTCACACTGAATGCAGAGGAAGAGGGTGAGGAATTGCATGTTGTGATAGGCATTCAGGATGCTCTTAGCTACCTGCACTCACAGCCTTAGCAGCCAAGGGCCTTTTAAGCCTCTTCTGCTTGTATAACCTCTCTCTATCTCGGAAATTCCAACACCAGAACTCTCAAGGTCACCTTTTGGTGAACATTTAACTTCATAACTATACTTTCTACACAGTCTTCCCTCATCCATGGGGCTTCAAAGAGGACTACAGTATAAATACTCTTTCTGATATATCTTGTCACTCTTGTCTGTGATCACGTTACCATGATTTATTATAGCAAACTTTACTTGTATTTACTTCATTACTAGAGCCTTCTGAGATCAACAGCAAGCTTACAACTTCAAGATCCTTTCAAAACATATCATAAAATCCCCTGGATATTCCCAATGGATATATGCTGCTCTTATGCTCTGCGAACAAGGGCCTCACTGTAAACTTCAAGAGCTAGCAGCACTAAATTGAAATGAAAGATGGTTTTGGCTAGATCAGAAATACACAAAACCAGGTGTTCCTGTAGTGGCAAGACACAACAAAGACCAGCAAGGAAGAAATTAAAAATCAACTACCATAGCAAATGGGTAAAAAAAAAATATATGTTTTTTATGCTAAGTACAACAGTGAGGAACAGAAACCAAACTGCTACAGGATAACACACGCATCTGCCATTGAATTACCAGAGCCCACTCCCAGCCTGGAACAGGATAAAAAGCACAAAAAGGAGAATTTCACACCAACAGTGTTCTTCTAGGAGATAAATGTTACACAGATATCACAAATGCCTTACTTTCTCCTTGAAAAGCCGTGTTTCCTGAAATGGGATGCTAGCATGTACAACACTAAACTAGTCTTTGGGTTCTTAGGAGATTTGCATTGCAATAGCAGGTCTGCTGACTCCACTTTCGAAAACTTCTTTTCCGTCAGACAAGGTCAGATTAACAACAGATCTATTAGTTTCATCACTACTCATGAAACAACCAGTATGCTGAGCTGTAAACACTATGCCTGTGGGAACAGTTTCTTTATTCTTGCTAAGTATGAGAAATTCTAGAAGTAAAACTTGTAAATAGACATTTTAGGAGTGTTAAAATTAGAAGACTGGAAGCATTGTTTCAAAATCTAACACCTACAATTCATTTATGGGAAATTAGGACTTGTGTTTCTAAGAGCTTCAGGCACATTGGACAATTGCTGGCCTTAGATCTTCAACTAAATGCAGAATTAGCTTAGCTCTTCCATCCACAAGTCTTCTTCAATTCGCAAAATGCAAATAGGCTAGGAAACGTTAATCGGTGATCACAACCTAATGATTTGAGTGACCTGAATTTGGAGAATATTCATGGAAGCATAACAATTAGACATTGAAAAGACCTGAGGCTGTCTTCCATTACCTAGTTAGTGTAGCCCTGAGTCTAGACTGATTACTTTTGACCAATCTCATCTTACAAAGATCTATGTGAAGAATCTTCCACTCCTTCTCTTGAGAGGCTTTCCCAATAAAGCAGATCTTTGTTTTACAATATTTGTCTTGACAACCTGTATCTATTTTTTGAATAGCCTACTTCATTTTAATACTAGGCACATATTGCCTTGCTTTACAGAAAGGTATATTCAGCTTTATCAACTATTTATGGAGAATCCGCTGGCACTTAAGCTTTTGTTTTGTCATATTGTTCTCTATATGCTTTTCTTTTCAGCACTTCAGAACCACAAGGGCATTCCTACAGTATGTCCTGTACAACTTTGGTCCTCCAGAAAATGTATAAGAAATGATAAATTTTAATAGAAATAGCCTATGAAATCCCCACTAGACTGCACAGATGGCCAGAAATCATGATTGGAAGCATTCATACATATTTCACAGTGATACATTGCAAAAGAAGATACATTGCAAGAAAAAACAGGAAAAAAACCCTCCAACTTGAGGTGCACTTTGCCTGAAACCAGGTTGGTGTTTCCTCTAAACATCTATCACGCAATCTGAATGAAAACCTAACACTTGAATTAAACAGATGCAAATGAAACACTGTTAAACAGGGCTTTCAAAAGAACTGAGACTGCTACAGCTTTCATTATATATCTTATCTTTACCCAGGTTATTTTATTAAATACACAAACAGCAAGACAGTTCTGATAGAAATGTACTACCTAACAGAATACATGCAAATCCATAGTGAATTAGCAAATGTAAATCCAGGCTGTAGGGGTGGGCCTTAATACTCAGGCAACACTGCAGCTGACATTATGCATAAACAATATAAACTAGGACACTTGCTGTAGCTCAATCAACACACACGTTTTGTTTTAAAGGATGCACTTAGCCTAGTGTTAACATCACTATTGATTAAAACCATGTAAAATGTCCCAGATTTAGAAAAGGGGGAAAACCCCAGAAAATGCATGGAGAAGTAGCAAAAAATCTAAATATAGCTATTCCATCATGAAGATTTTATTGGTGCCAGTTAAGAATTATTTGCTCACTCGTATCTTCAGAACATTGTGCCAATTTTGCAATTTTTGTGCTTTTACATTCCCCCCCACACACACACACTCCAGTGCATCAGACATTCCCCTCCCGTTGGAGTACATCCAAGAAAAATGCATTCCAATTGCAGGCTTCGATGATCCATGGCTGTAAGCCAGGGCTTCTGCATTGCATTCCCAGTTTTTTTTTTTCAAGATCTCTCTGTATGTGCCCTGCCAAGTCATTGTCTCCAGAAGTAAGAAAGAGCTAATAAAATTGTGTTGGTACATTCAATATGGTTTAGCACTCTGCTGAATGTCCTGTTTCACCAGCCTGAAATCCTATCTTCCAGTGCTTAAGCGTGCTGAGACGTAAAGTTCTGGAGGGGCATTACTTCTGGAGAAGGCTATTCCATAAAGAGCATGGTGCAGACAACTTGTAAGTTTGCACAGAATCTCAGAAGCTGTCTGGGAAGACAGGACAGATTTGCAGGATCAGGGCCTTATATTCTGAAGTGACAATCTGGACTGGTTCTTTGCCAGTCTAACTGGTTGGACTTCAATAGAATTGCTCTTGATGTATCAGTGGTGGAGAAAGGGAAAAGTGGCCTTTGAACACATGACATTTTCCACGGCTTCTTTAGCCACAAGGACTTCTGATAATATCACCATGCAGAGAAGTCTCTGCTTGTTGAAAATAACCTATTTTATTAAAAAAAATTTAGTTCTGATGTTTAGTAAAAGCCAAGTACCCTCCATTATCTACAAAAAAATAGCCCACTAGGTATCCAGGGCTGTCTTTTCTGGTACCTCTGCATACTCTTTAGCCCTGGGTATGTTCTTCGTGCATTAGCTGATCAGGATTCTCAGAACCACTCCACATTTAACATTGTTGTGCACTCACTGAACCATTTTGAAACTCAGTCTCCTGCTGAGAGCTAAACGCATTGTTTGTATTCTAATCTTTGTACCTACTGCAGCTAAAGTATAACGGTTCCACAGCCAGAAGGCAATAGCTAAAGCAAGGGAAATATAATTAAGAAAAATAAAAAATGATTGATAGAAAATACAGCACACATTGCTCTAGACATATTAATTTAGTGCCGAGTGACTTGAACAACTAATTTATTAAAATTACCTGGAAGCATCTTATGATTACCCCAACATAAGCACTCTTTAATTTGCCTCTGCTTCTATTCTTGGCAAGATGGGCCACATTTTGCATGCTCAATATACAAGATGCACGAAAACCAATTAATGCTGTTGACCTATACAAATAGGATAACACCAGCGGACTTGATCACCGCCAGACAAGTGCAGATAACTGGTAAATGAAGGACTTGGTCCTAATTTGTGAAGCCAGTCAGAATTAAAATATACTGAACTCTCCTTGGCTTCCATGGGAGGTGTGAATACTTAGTATCCTGCACCACACTGTGATGCTACAACCTATCAAAGTTTTGACACTTTACAAGTTCATTGCCTGTGGCAACTAGAAAATGAACTCATAAGAGGGAGTGGTGGCTATAATGAGGAGAATATCACATACTTCCATGCCAGGCTCCCACCCTGTTTGCCCTCACAAATCAGTCCCTCCCAAAGCTCCTCTAGTGTGCTGCTGAGCTCCTGACTCCTACAGTGGAGCTAACGTCACGCCACGGGCTCTTTCAGGCTGTTGCCTCAGAGAGCTCTTCGTCACAGGTCAGTCTCCATCACAGGATTAAAACATTTCAGAGCCTTGGTCAGAAAACACAGGAAAAGTCTTGATTTCTCACTTCATTGTTAAACATGTTGTGCATTATTGAACTGACTCTCCGGGTTGGGGGAGGTTTCCTACACGTAGCTCTTGTCACCTAGCTCCCATGTGCTTCCTCAGAGACATCAGCAGGATCAGATCCCTGTAGAAGTCTGAACTGGCTCATCCAGAACAACATACAGAAGAGGTTCTTTTATAAAAGATCAAGTGTAATAGTTGAAGACATCAGACACGAGTTTGAAACCTCTTTAGAGAACTTATTTTGTTGGAACATCAAAGAATGTGTTGTTCAATGTCCCTGAGCAGAAATAAGCAGGACGCATCCAAGGGACAGCAGACGAGCCCCAGAATGAGTGGCACAGCACTGTTCCACAGCACTCAAATCTGGAGAAGAACATTTAACCCTGTCCACTGTTGGGAAAGTGAATGGGATACTTAAGGTGCCCAGGAGAGAGAACTACTGGGAAATAAAAAGAAAAGCCCCAGAGATTCGTATGCGCTGGCAGAGATTCTCGATGCAGGGTAACCTTTTGCTGCTCTGCCTGGCTGCCATGGCTATGTTTCAATGGCTAAGAATAAAAGATGGTTTTAACCTCTCCAGGTTTCTGGTAGATTATAAAGCTGTACCTGCTCCCTGGAACTACACTGTCACTTGATTCTGCTAATCAAGGCTTCACACAAAGGCCACGAACTGTTTTGTCATCCCACAATCTCACGCAAACAGAATACAAGCCACATCTGGCCCATTTGGTCATTTCCTCATTTTTCACTAATAGGTAAGGGTTAAAAGCTCCTTCCTGTATTTCCCAGCTGCTCCAGGCCATGCTCCCCCCAGCCAGCCACCAGTGACACTATGTTCTTAAAGGCTTTGGTCAGCCTGCATTACATCTGACAAAAAGATGCGTACAGCTTCCTGGTGACAAATGCCATGGTCCATAATTATCGAGAAAAAATTGTTGGGGGAATGCTGTGCTAACCCTTTCATAGCTGCATCTCTGGTAAAAGGCTTCAATTCACAGAAAGCATGGGCAAAATTCAGCTATGGTGCTCCTTCAGCAAAGTGAAGGGGATTGCATCAAAGTAGGGATTTTGGACCCTTATGTGCAACTGGAACGTGGTAACGGTGCTGCTGAAACAACCCACCGCGCTGTGTAACAACTGCTGTAGGTCAGTGCAAGTCGTGTCTCTTGTTTGTGTAGGTGGCAGAGCCCAGCCACAAAGCCTGACGTTTGCGCCAATCTGATTTTTCCTGAAGCTCATTCTCTAAATGAATACCCAGCACATAGTTCTCTCAGCCCTCTGTCTCTTCTGGCAACTACTCGGCTGCCGTTTTGGGCTACATGGGCCTTCCTCGAGTTCATAACGGGGAAGATATTAATTATGTTCAGGGAAAATTGAGTTTCATGAGTCCCAGAGGAACACGCTACAGTCTTCATGAAACAACTTCTTTCCATCTTTTTATGTCAAGTACAACAGACTCCGCATAAATGGTGCAAGACGTTTTTATGAGTTACATCATGAGTGGAGAAGAACAGCAATTCTATCAAACTGCCTGAGTGCATTAACCTTGTTTCTGAGGAGCCAAAATGATTTTTTGGAAGCAAAGTTAAAGAAGATACTGCACAAAGAAGAGTCTATCACTTGGTCTTCCTTCTCATTTTTTGTCTGTATTTCCTTTTGGGAGTGGTCACACCGCTGCTGCCTGACTGAACATCAAAGAGGCTTCTAGGAGGTAAATAAAATCTGCAAAAATCTAAAGCAATGCACTTAAGTCCTTATACCGGGGACATTTTAAATAGGCAACCACAGAGAAAACCAAAGCTGGTGTATATCAACTACACTGCAAATTAATTTCATGACGTAACTTGCACTGGAACATGAGTCTTAGTTCCAATAGATAATCATTTCTTATTGCTCCTCTCATGACAGCACCTTTCAGAAAGATGGTTTCTCTCCTAGAAATACGTGAATTATCTTAAATTAATTAAGGACTAAATCAGAAATTGCTGTTTGATTTTCCTCGATTTGTGCTGCCTACTGATAATGATTAAAATACATCCTTCCCAATCGTTCACTTTTTTAGTGCTTGAAGGTCCCTTATGAGGACTATACATTCCCAAACTGTGATCTGGAAGCAACAGCACAGACTTGGGAGAAAAAAAACTAACAAGTTCAAATCCTTACCCTGCCACTGCAAAAAGAAAAAAGGCAAAAAACCTCCTTTACTCTCTTACTTGTGGAGAATGGAAATTAATTACCTTGCACATATACACACATAATTTCAAATAGGTTCAAGCAGCATACATATAAGAATTAATTGCACATGTCTGTTTTCTCTGAAGTGAAGACACATTAAGGATGTAAAGACATTTCCAGACCCATGGGAACAACGTTCTTACGCCAGCGGTACTTTACTGGAATACAAAAGAACTTGTGGGTTTTGCTTTTTTAAAATGTGTTTAGCATGACTGAAGAGTGTAGCACTTTGGCTGCCGAGTCCCTGTCACTCCCAGGCCAAGAGCACAGGGAACATGGAGAGCACCTTGCCCTCGTGCCCTGATGCACACACAGAAGACACATTTGCAGACAAGACTGTCAGCAGCACCATTTATAACAGCAGAGGAGGAAGGTGTGAGCAAGAGAGCTCTGACACCTGTTGGCGGACAGGGAAGGGGGCAGCAAGGGCAGGGTTGGATATGGAAGCTGCTGGTGCCAGGAGGAGAACTGGGTTCAAGCACCCTCTCCTGCCCTCCTCTCTCCCTCCTTTTTCTTAGTCATTTCTCTTCAACTTTCTCCAAAGCAGCATTTGAGAAGAGGAGAACAGAGAATGCAGATCTGCTCCAAAAGAAGCGTTGAGTTCCGCTTCTCACATTGCTCTTGTTTTACAATGAAGAAACATGTGCAAGGTCCTACCACATGCTCATGGGTTCATCCCAACGCCTCTCTCCACTTGCTGAAAGCTTTGGTGGCCCATGGAAGTCCAGCCCCATACAGGAACAGAAAAATACCCGAGTGCATTACACCTCCCTCCCCAGAATCAGCTGATCCTGCTAGGAACTGCTCTCCATCTCACCTATCTGTGTGGGCTGAGCTATCTTTCACAACCTTCCAGCCACTTTGGTGGCTTGGTGTAAGCCAAGGGAAGGAGAGACAAACTCACCTAGCCAGAGACAGGGAAAGCATATTGCATGGGGGAGCAGGGAAAGAAGCTTCTTCCACTACTTTTCACACAGATGTATGGCCACCAATAGCTCAGCAAAAACCACAGGCTGAGGTCTTTGTCCATCTCTCAGCAGCACTAAGGTAGGTCGGGCATCCTGAGGTTAAGCACAACAGCTTGAGATAGTGATTTCCATTTCTCCCATCTAAGAGATAGTGGACAAACCCTGTAATTTCTCTGTCTCACTCTTCCTGCAAAGGGCAATTGCAAGTCATACGTGTAGGGACCTTCCAGTAGTTCAATGTGCCCTGTATACTAGTTAGAAAGGCAAGACATCAATATACAATACAGAGTTCTAGTTCTGCAAGAATCAAGGGCTTAAAACACCTTAAAAAATCCAGCCTCAAATTTTGTGGTAGCACTTTAAAACAAGAACATCTTAACAGATTGTTAAAAATGCTGGATTCCAGCTTTAGTAAAATCTTATTCTAGATTAAATGATGCTTAATTGAAAGTGGTATGCGACTTCTCATCAGCATAAGTAATCTGCTATAATACCTGTACAGGCTGTCAAACCATTGTCAAATTGAAATACTGCCTTCTCCTTTCTGTCCATTTGATCATACATTCTATTTTGCATTTCTCTGCTTTCTATACAAAGGCTCCTCAGCTCAAGATTGCAGAGACAGTCTGGCAATAAAAACATTCAAGCAGCAATACAGACAGCTGGGAATTTATTGCATCAGGATTTGGTTTTAAAATATAGGTTTCTCCTGATAAACTAATATTGTCATCTGTTCTGGTGGCAGAGCATACTGCAAACAGCAATCTTCCCCCAGAGAAAAAATGTCAGATTGTGATTTATGAACAGGGAGCCACTAAAGAGTATGATTTCACCCTAAATTAGTAATTTATCAAGTAAAGAACCACAAGCAAATAGCTGAATATTGGTGCCTTAAAGGGTCAATAGACTTCTCACTAACTTTTGCTTCAAGCACAAATAACCAGAGACTCCTCCAAGGGAAAACTGTTCTAGTGGATGCCCTAGAAAATGAAAACATTTAGGTCTAAGTGTTTAGGAAAACATTCCCAAGATGACCTTTGAGTATCCATATGGGGCTCATATACCCTCCCCATCCCCCACCCCCACACAAGGGGACTGCACAAAGCTGCTAAAGGTAGCAAGTTCATTGAAATGTGGTAATATAGATAAAGAGAAGATAGTGGGGAGAGGGGGGAGAAAGAAGGAAAAAAACAAAGCTATCAAAAGCATGAGTGTTTATTTTCAACCTTAATTAATTGCCTGAAGTGAAGCAGTTGATTTCCGTGTACAATGAACTATGAATTATTGGAAATCACTATGACACAAGTCGACAGAACAATTGCTTTGTAAAATCTTCTTAAGGCCAGGAAAATGAGTTTCTAGACACTCATCAGGGAGGAGGAGGTTCCTCCTGCCTCTGATCAACATTAGCAGGAAACATACACTATCAGTGCCCAAAGGCACGGCCATGGATGCAGAGCTAGGATTCCACTAAGACTAGAAGAAACCCAAGAAAGCTCAACCTGTTATTCCCTAGTCACTCCCTCAGACATCTTTTCTCCAGGCTCCTCAGCCTTTATTCCCAAGAATGTCAATGATTTGTGATTTTGTTGACTTAGGAACCACACAGCACTCAAATTCACATTATCCTCAATGTTACAGATTGAAATATAAGTTCTTTTTTCCAAATACCATACTGTAGATGTAGATGCCTGATCTGGGTCCATAATTACCACAAAATTAGGCCATTAAAATTTTATTCGAGACAGTTTAAGTGAATCTGTGAAACTGCTACTGGTAGTGTCAATAGAACAATTCATGGCTGTGTGCATCTAGATCTGGACTGTTCAAAGATTTCATGGGGCATCAATCTATGACTGCCATGAAGAATGGGTGTTTATTTTACTGGTTAGATGTCAGCAATCTGTTCCTTTATATGGCACAGCTGGATTTAATAATGAATTAAGGACTCCTTAAATACTGGAAAAAATTTCTTGTCCATTCCAGAACTGCCTCAGATTCCTTTTCTACTGATGTAATTCCACTGTGTTCTGTCAATTTGTATAGGTCTGCGTCTTCTGAGATTGCTTAAAAAAATAACAACCAAGCCTATAATCAGAACAAACAGAAGAAGGTGCTCCACGCTTTCAAATTCTCATTGCATAGCAGAAAGGTACTAGGATATACCACTTTTCTAATAAAGTTCTTTTCTCAGCCTTTGTAGTGGTGCTAAAACATCCTTGGGTGATGTTATGGTCTCTGCGCTTTCGAAGTGCAGAGAATGAAGGCAGTGGTGACAAGCTATGCGGAGAAGCAATCAGCAGCAAAAAAACAAAATAGGCAAATCACAGGAATTTAGAGAGAGACACCCAAAGTCAACCATCTAGATCAGTGTGAATGGTAAATGCTCAATTCTGATTCTTAAGAGTATTGGAAAGGAAGCTCCTTTCCATTTGCATTCTATCTTGCTTGAACATTCACAACATCTGCAAATGTTGTATTATGGCTTTGTGAGAAATAAGCCAGTTGGCTTATTCAATAATGCAGTCAGTTCGTAGGTCAAGGCTCAATGGTTTTGGCTTTAATGATCACAGTAAAAATGCTTTGAAGAAAAAAATTAAGAATTATTACTTAATCTACTCTGAGAGCTTAGGTATTTCTTCTTCAGATATCTTGGTGGTTCAAAAGAGGCAGCTAAGACGCTAGGGTTGCAGCTGCAGTTTATGTTTGATCATCAGCTCTCATAGGCTGCATCAAAGAAGCGTGGCCAGCAGGTCAAGGGAGGTGATTCTGCCCCTCTACTCCGCTCTGGTGAGACCCCACCTGGAGTACTGCGTCCAGCTCTGGAGTCCTCAGCACAGGAAAGACATGGACCTGTCAGAGGGAGTCCAGAAGGCCACAAAAATGATCAGAGGGCTGGAGCACCTCTCCTGTGAGGACAGGCTGAGAGAGTTGGGGCTGTTCAGCTTGGGGAAGAGAAGGCTTCAGGGAGATCTTATTGTGGCCTTTCAGTACTTAAAGGGGGCTTATAAGAAAGATCAGGACAATCCTTTTAGCAAGGCCTGTTGCAATGGGACAATGGGTAATGGCTTTAAATTAAAAGAGAGTAGACTTAGACTAGATAAAAGGAAGAATTTTTGTACAATGAAGGTAGTGAAACACTGGCCCAGGTTACCCAGACAGCGGTAGGTGCCCTGTCCCTGGAAACATTCAAGGTCAGGCTGGACAGGGACCTGAGCAACCTGACCTAGTTGAAGATGTCCCTGCTCATTGCAGGGGGGTTGGACATGACCTCTAAAGATGCCTTCCAACCCAAACTATTCTATGATTCTAAGAACCCTTCATCACACTGGAAGCATTTACCAGGCTGGAGGAGCAAGTCTCCTGTGTGCCGGTGACATCCTATTCTCCATTTAAATTTTGGCAGTAGAACCAAGTCTGAAGCAACCTAAATTCACATTCAGGGTAGACAGACTGGGACAACCAGCATTAGCAGGTGAGGCCAAGATTCAGCTCTGACACAAAGTACCTGATTACAAACTGAGCCCAGATAGCAGACAGGCAGAGTACCATCTACAAAAGCTTGCTCTAGCTTTCTTGCATCAATTGCCTGAAAAAACTGCAGTTGCGCGGCACAAGAGCTGTTATGATACATTAAACACAAGCCCGGAAAAGCCAGCGAGTTAATGATCACTGTCCATACAGACGTACAAAAGGAGAGAAGCGGTTATTTCATTTTGCTGTCTTTAGAAGAGAGGACACAGCCTGAATGTTTACAAGGGCTAAAGTCCTGTAAACAGCCAGAGGATTTTGCAGCAGTTGGGAGGGCTGTGGGGGACGACGGCCTGGTCCCTTTAGGCAATTCGAAAAAGCAGAGGGGTCAGTGCCAAGGCCAAAAAAGTGATTAATGTGAGATGGTCTATCTCAACCACAAACTTTAGCAGTTCACAACTCAGGGCTGACATATTTCAATCAAAGCATGTCTGCAGCTAAACTTAATAACCAGCCAGCCTATCAAGTGGTGGAGGCTAAGCGATTCCAAATCACCCCAAGAATTCAAAAACACCAATGACTTACTGCAGGACTGCAGAGAATGACCCGTCTGTCAGATGCAGTTCTATCTGCGGCTGACATAGACGTCAAGATTCCTGCTCCCCTCCATGAACGCTGCTGTGATGCTGTAAAATGGAGAGGGCCATCTGGGATCACTGCCCTACACAAGCCATCCAGAATCTGTCCTATGCAATCTTTCCTGCATTTTTCCAGTAATGACATTTCATCACTGTTGAATGAAATAAGTTCTTTCGCAGTGAAATTGCATCTTTTTCTCTCAGTCAGAGGTCAGTCAGTCTGCTTAACAGTAAAGTAAAACAAAAACACCCCCTTCTTTTTGTTCTATTTTATTTCTTTCATCAACAGAACAAAACCTGCAATTGTTTTAATTTGACTACCTAAATTTAGTTGCCTGTTTATAAAGACATAGGTTTTGGGTGGATGGTTGCAGTCCCCTGAATTCCTATGGAAAACATGTCAACAAACTTTTAAACCACTTCATACCAGACTGCTGTGTACCACCCACCTGTTACCTTCAACAGATGATGTGCAGCCTCGCAAGGAACAAAAAGGAAAGGTAATTTCCTGAAGAATGGGAAAGCGCATGCACATAACCCTCGGACTCACCTGGAGTCAAACAATTTAACATAGATTGAAGCTGCCAAGAGTATGGGAAAGCTAAACAAACAGGAAGTTTCACATTCCAAATGGGTTTATCTGACAAAAGTAATGGGAATTGATTTACTCCGCCAAGAGAAACAGCTCCAGCTTCTCTACACCTTTAATAATGTCCTCGGAGAGCCCTGATGGACACTGGAAGTTGGCATCAAGCATCCCATAGCTAACTAGCAGTGCCATATCAGCACACTGTAAGCATAATTTGTAGCAACTTCCACATATACATTCTTGTCCCATCTATTATCCCATCACCCTTCTGCGATAATAGAGCATCATAAAACCACAGTATCCAAAAATCTTTGTTGAGGGCTTCTTCAAGATAGACCTAAGTAGCAAGAAGTAGCTACACTGACAACAAAAGAGACACCTCAGCTTGTTTTTCAAGCACACGCTAGTTAAGGTTTGTAAGTTTAACAGAAATCTCTGCTCACATCAGAACTGCTCTGTTAATAATTTTCACTTAGTCACAAAAGAAATCAGAGAAAGGGCATCTGCTGGCAGAAAACAAAGCAACCATGGATGGGCCTCACTGGATACAGAATACAGATTCTACTCAAAATCCAGTGATGGAAGCCAAGTTGAAGGAAGAGTCAAGGACGAAACTGGGCTACAAGGAGAAAAATCATTTCCCAAGAGAGGGCAGACTGAGATAACTATCTTGATATAAAAAAAAAAACACTTAAAAAAAGAATAAAATACAGGTTAAAAAAAAAAGTTTTACAAAATAATAATCCTAGTCAACAGCTTTTCCTGAACAATGACGTACAGAATGAATCAGCACAGAAATCTGCCTTCAGCAGCTTGTTGCCAAAGCCCCACTCCTTACTCACTAGAGCACACAGCCCTTCCAGAGCCATTTGCCGTACTCAATGGCTCAGGCTTGCTGTCAAAAGGGAACTAGCGAAAGGGCAGAGTTTTCACCAGAGAGTTCTCTTGTAAAGCCCCTGGGTAGACAAAACAACCTATATGCCGAGGGAATTTCATGCTGTTGTTGCTGGCTGAGACAAAGCATTGTGGAAATCTGTATGTCAATATGCTACAAAACTAATATTTACCCTGTCTACATTAAAATTTTATAAAAATAGGGAAATCTTATTTAAGCCAAACAGGCAACCCTGTTCTCACATCACCGTTTTCCCAGAATAGAGAGTAACTGTGCCTGTATCCACCTTGTATTACAGGATTTCTTTTCTCTGAATATTTTATACACCAATTAATTGACAAAGGTAACTCATAGATACTCAATCATAAAAGAGACAAAAAAAAGTAAATAAGGATACAGTAAAGACTAGACAAGGGAAAAAAATCGCAAACCCAAAGAACAGCTAGTTTAAGGTTGGTATAAAGGTTGCCGCTGGAATGTCTGAAGCCTTCAAGAGTTAATATGCAACCTGGCTTCACAGGGGTCCCATAATCTTTTGTTCATGGGCAAACAAAGCCAACCTGACCACAACTAAATCTGGGGTAAGGATGTGTGTAGGGGGTCAGAAACACATGACCACAAAGTTGGATTTTTGCATAATCCATAAAAAGTTCATTAATTAGGTGAGGGCAGGAATCACCGGAATCTAAGTTCAGGCATTTGAGGCAAATAAGGGTCACTACTATTTTTTAATTTAGTATCATATCTACCAGTAAGGTTTAGGAAGAGGCAGCAAGGCAAATCTTTAGTTCTTGCATATTTCTCAAATGTTTTCAAATGCAGGATAAGTATACATTATATGGCCTACATTTACTTTTCAGGAAATAATGAGTCATCCTTCTAAATTAAAAAAAAAATGCATTTGGGAGTTGTACTCCTTGCATAATCATTACAGATGGATACATATAAAATTAACTCCATAAATTAATAAATATATATATAAATAAAATATGTATTTATATAGAGATAGTCATCTTTATCTCCTGTAGTTATGATGGGCTCTGATGTCAGACTTGAACAAAAAAACTCCTGCGCAGTTTCATTTCTGCATAATTTTTGAATACTCTGACATTATGTGTTGTAAAATCGTACGTCTGTAACTGAGGCCGGGATTAGTATTTTGACTCAAGAAAGGAATTACTGAAGTCCACAATTTCTTGCAGTGACTATAAGCACACACAGAAAGCACAGCAAAGTGAGTAATGCCTCTCCTGCCCCAAAACAAAGAACGATAAACACAAGGACTGCCCGAAGTGTCTTCAGGAAATCCTGTCTGAAGAGCGGAAGCTGCGAGTCCCGAAGGCAAACGGCATGCCTAGAAGAGCTCAGGCACCTGCACTATCTCCAGCACACCAGGGCTCACCTACAGGTTATCAGAAGAAAAGCCTCCACAGCTTTTCTATGGTCTTTCTGCTGCTCAGAGAAAGATGCAGTTTCTCCAATACCCCCTTAGCGCAAATGCCGACAGCAGAGAATGGGATGTGAATACAGAATCAGCGACACCGCAGCAGATCTGGCTCTATTGTTCCGCGTCTCCACAGAACAAGCCAAGCGCATCTAGAAGCTACTGAATAAATAGGTGCAAAATTAAAACTAAGCAGGAAAATTTCACTAAGTGAAGGAATCCTATGCTTCACCTTCTTTTTCAGGTGGCGCTCAAACGCAAATGACGCTTCAGTGACTCTTCCCTCTTTGCAAGGAAGTGGAATGGGTAGAGATTAACTTTCATCTTCCCACCACTCTGCAGGTAGGAAGAAGAAGGAGAATATTAAGCTCTTTTTCTCTCCATAATGATCGTCTGATCTAAAGAAGTTTTTTACTCCTTACAACTAAAAAAATACGTGAAATAAAATGGGCGGAATTAGAACAAAATCAGCTTCACTTCAGTATGCAAATATCCTTACGAGTTAAGAACTCAGAAACAGCACCATGAATACAAATATATTTCATTTGAACTTAAAGAGATTTTCTATCAATACAGAAGAGAGGAACAAATCCCCACATTGGTGAATGGAGGCGCTCAAAATATAAGGTCATGAAAGCATGCTTTGGACTTATCTTTATTCTTAATGGAGGGCCCATTCCTGCAGTTTTTAGGGAAATCTCCCAGAGGAACCACTCCAAAGGAGCTCTGGTACAAGAAGAGCTTTACGCACCTGCAAGGCACAGTATGCTTTTCAGATAAGTATTTTTATTGCCTTTTTTAAGTTACAGAAAATGTTCTTTCCAGAGGCAGAAAAAAAGATAAATGGTTTATATTATTCAAAGGAAAAAAAAGTCATCCTGTCCAATATAAGATCTCTACATATACCTGTCTTGCCAGCATAGCTCGCTCTCAGAGAATGGATCAAATTTTTAGCATCAATAACTTTGCAGAGAAGATGTATCATCTCCTCCCACAACTGTTTGCCAAGAGGAAAATAATCTGTGGGGAAACAGCATGAAAATACCAGGAATTCAAGTGCTGAATACTCCAAATAACGATCCCCACCAGTTTTGACAGTAGAGGGTGCTTGAGTGAACCCTCTTCCTGTCCCAGCTCCTAGCGGGGATGGCAGACTTGGACATCTTCTTGCCTCAGACTCTACATTGCCTATTGCGTTCTTTTATTTCATCTAGAAATTTGTTAAGAAAAGTCAGATATGCTTATGCCAATCTCTGTTCCCAAGTCCTACAGATTCTGTAGTTAGAATGAAAGCTTGGGAAACTTGTGCTTGTTAAACACAGGCAGAGGAAAATGATGCTTTTTGCATTACACATTGATTGTGAGGACTTCCCTTGTAATGCACATCTCTGCTGAAAACATGGGTGCTTATTTCACTCACAGTTCTCCATGGTAATACTTCCTATTAAAAAAGTTTCTTACTAGAATTGTGTTAAATCGCTTTTCCGTGAGGAATTTTGGCATTTACTTTCTTGCCAGATCCGAGTAACAAGTTCAAACATCACAATTTACAGCAAAATGACATTTCAGAAATATTTTCTTTCAGAAGGATCAAACTTGTTTGTTTCCAGAACATTCCATTCAATCTTCATTACATCATAGCCGAAACAAAATGCTACTTTCTAATTTTGACACAAAAGGTTCCAATCATGTCCCAGAGGATTCTGATAAAACCTGATGCATTTTTGTGAAATGCTCCCGTTTTGCCAAATCAGTATTATCAGATAGAAAAACGCAACCACCGGCACCACTCGGTCACCCCTGAATTCAATTTCACTTGTTCCATTGCTGCACATGCTAGGGGTTTTTTTTCCTCACTTTTTATCGACTGAACTTTGTTTATCAAATTTCAAAAGTGTTTTCCCAATAGTATCTTTAGAAAAAACAAGAAAAAAGGTTCTCGGCTGGTGGAGGCTGGCAAAGCTCCAGCGAACTGGATGGCTACCAGCTTTTCAGAAGGGACAGGCAAGGAAAGAGGGGTGGTGGGGTGGCCCTTTATGTTAAGAACAGTAT
>JAOQGH010000062.1:32297655-32326527 GCA_025769975.1 Gallinago jamesoni | reverse complement strand
CCCCCCCCCCCCCAGGGTGGCACGTCTAACCTTCCAGTGTGGGTTAAAAATGCATATATTAAAATGCAAAGTCAAATACAAGTTATTTTCACAAGCACTAATGTAAAAAAAGTCTATTTTCCCATTTTCTACACTAATATTTACCATCTTTGACAGCCTTATTGCTGAGCAGATTGCTGCATATTTCAGCATTATCTTTTAACAACTTGACAGATCCACCTATTTTCCTGTGATTATTTTATCCCAAGTTGGAAGCCTAATAGTTCCTTTTTGACAGAGTGAATCACAGAATTTGTAGCACAGCATAGAGTCCTGTGATTTATCGTTAATATTTTGATGATGCTTTACAGAGCATATTTGGATTTCCAGCAGTGTTGCTTTGTTTGGTCTGATCTGCTCAGAAATAGAACCAGCAGCCTCAGTAACCCCTGGAAGATACATATTCTATCAGCAGAAGCACAAGTCAAGCAGCTATCTGAAAGACTTGAATTGAAGATCAGAAGGTCACTTGGGAACCACTGACTACTACGACAGCAAGGAGTGCACACTTTCTTAGAAAAGAAGGAAATCTCGGGTAACTTAATTTTGGATATTCAGTAAATGCCGGCAATTTCTATTTCCAATCATTTAAATGAAGAGCACAGGAGCATGGGATGGATAGCTAAACGTGCACACAGATACAGTATAACAGAAGAGGGAATATATGGTCCCATACAATAAGTTCTGTTGTAAATGCAAGCAAAAGACATAAAGCAAATTGCTTTAATAGCAATTACAATTTCAAGGAAGTGCATCATACACAATTTTGCCACTCAAATCCTCTCCACATCATTCCTTCATTCACTTCAGCTTTCTGTGTCTTTAGATTATAACTGGTAATTCTACTAATTATTTCCAGCTAGGTTCCTAGGGCTATTACAAAAATGATTTTGCACCCAGTGAAGCACATCAGAAGCTTTATTTATTTTCATAATGATTGCATATTCATAGGAAGTTAGACTGGAAGGGACCTCCTGGGTCATCAAATGCAATTCCCCACTATCAAAGGCAACCACATAATACAACCTCTTGATAAATGAGCAACTTCTATCTTAAAAGTAATTTAGTTTCTTGTCCCCACTACTTTAATTGGAAAGTTGCTCCAGAACCTCACCAGTCCAGCATTTAGCAACCTTCTCATTACCAAATTAAATTTATTCATGGAAAGTTTATTCTGATAGATATTCTGATATCAACACTGCTCTTTAACTCAAATAACGTTCCTACCTTCTGTTTGGTACATTTATAGAGAACAACCACAACCTCTCCCATTCTACCATTGTTGTAGCTTCTAAAATACAATATATAACCACACTACTGTTTATATACTAAAATAGTGTCACAAATTTAAAGATTCTTTTTTAAGCCCTGGGAAACTCTATGTCACATTAGAGCACCCAACTCGAGGCTTTTTTAGGGTAAGACTTTCTGATCTATTGGTGTTCTGTTAGCCACACTAATTTACATTAACTGACAACATATGAAAAGAAACACAAGCAAACCATGTCTAATGAATGTCTAATGGCATGCAAATGAGCACTAGGGAATTAGCTGAAGCCTACAGATGCCTAAAAAGTTGAGTGGAAAGTTTATCACTACAAGATGTTAAGTAGAATGTGTATTTCTCCAGGTCCCTCATCATGTCTGCAAGTATGAGAGAGGTTTTTGTTAGCCTAACACATCCATAATAAGGCAAATACCTAGTTAGGGCACATCTAGAGAAGGGGAACATTCACTGCTGGGATCCCAAGGTCACATTTGCCTCTCTGGGAGTAGAGGCAGAAGATGGAGAAACAATGCAAAAGTAGGGCCAGGAGGCTCCTAGTCACTGTGTGCTCTTGCCTCTTGCTGTACTCGATGCTCATGACAAAAGGCAGTGATACCAGTCCTCAGACACGAGCTCCCAGAGTAGGAAGTAGGAACTGTGCCATGCCAGGGCATCCAGCCTGCACTCTTCAGAAAAGCTGAGCATTTTACAAGAACTCTGAATGTTTGTGTGTATCTTGTATGTGCACCTGCACCTTAACACAGCTGTGGGGCTGGAGCTAAGAAAAACAGTTCTGAACCAATGAATTTACAATATAGCCCCAGAGTTACACTGACATCAGACCCCTGAGTTTCTTGTTGAAACTCCCACTGGGATAACAGCAAGGAAATCATATTTTGCGATTTGATGGCACCAGGGAGGATTCATGTTAAAAAACCTCAAGTCTTTACTAAAACAACTTTCAGGATAGGTTGTTTTACCCTCCCTTTCTGTACTGTAGTATAGAAGATGACTTGTACCTACCTATATAAACACATGTACACCAAGTAACACTTTCAGCCAATTTTACCAATATATACATACATAAGCTCATAAATAAATACAATAAGCAAAACCGGGCTCCTCTGGGAATGAGGATCAGAAAGGTATATTCCAGAATGTCTACAGAAGGGTTCCTACTTATCTCTCTTTTGTCAAGGTAAGATCCCTTTCTGGCTTTTTTTTAGGTCAGCATATCTGTATAAAGTATAGATGTTGCAGATGATGTAGATATTTCAGCTATTATACAGCAGTTACCTCTGAAAGATACTTAATGGGGATTGGGAAGTCACAGACCTAAAGCTCTTGTGTCTTAAAACGCATAGGAATTTTCTTTGTACTTGAAAGTAAGTAGAGAACTGCATAGTAGAATCCTGGAAACCTTCAGAAGAGTGAAGATTCATTTACAACAGCACCAACAGATATATTTATTACCTAGCAAATACTGATTGGCTTCGAAGGGAATTTTGAGGTATTCCCTACAACTACATTAGAACATAAGAGCTTCTGGTTACAAATATTGTAATGTAAAATGAAGTAAAAATCATTTAAGCAACAAGCTCTGAAAACTAGAAGAAAAAGATGAATGATTCAAAAGGATTTTTTGATCAACAAGGTCAAAAGTAAATAAGATAGAAGTAGAACACATTACTAAATATGAGATCCAGCAGGGACAGTAAGAAACCTTAATAAACCTGTATGTGTTAACAGATAACCAGGTAGATTTGAATAAAAGTTATGATAATTTAAAAAGTAGACAGTTGGAAGAGAAAAGCAAGTTCGAATTACCAGAAGATACACATGCACAGAGTGAATTTTGCGGAGAAGATTAGGAATACCTATTGCGAAATAGCCTGATATGAGCCCTATAGCTTGCTTAATAAAAGTGTGTTAACAATAACATCAGAAATGAAAGAAAAGCACCTGTAAAAAACTGATAGTTTTGAATTGGGCACAGGCACTGTGGTAAGATTATGAGTTCTCTTAATATAAAGATAAGACAATGTTATCAGAAATTGGATTCAAAGAACAAAAATCAAAGAGAGAGAAAAAAAGAATTGCTGATAGGGAAGTTACCTTCTGCCAAGGTAAGGTGTGTTTTTTCCCACATAAATCAGTACTTTTGGGGATGTAGAAAAGGATAGGGAGAACCAACAAGAGGAACAAAATATCTCCCAATTACTGCCCTCAGCCTGTAAGACCTCAGAGCTGGAGAGGGAAATGCCCGGCAGCACTTGGCGTGGAGCTGCCTGGAAGCGGCGCAGCTGCAGCTCTCGCACTGCTCCTCTGCTCTACAGCTCGACTGCAAATTGCCTGATAAGAGGCACCATGCTGGAAGCTGTCACACTCGAAACAGCTCCTGTTGAGTTCAGGAAGAGTTAAAGTACTAACCTATTGCCTTAGAGGGCTTCTAATCAGTGTATTGACAGTGAATGGGAGGATGCTAACTTTGGATATATCAATTTAAATTATTTGCTCCACAATAGGATTGTTAGGTAGTTTGAGGCAAGTCATTTAAGTTCAGGCTTTACAGCTTAGGTAACCAGAAACAGGAGCCCAAATCAGGTAAATCCTCATATAGACATCCCCACAGCAAAGCTCTACACATACTGCTTCATCTTCCAGGGCATTTCAGTGCACAGAGTGATTGAATTTGCCCGAAATGCAAAAATGAGGAGGCAGCCATTCAATTGCAGCAGTTTACATCATCCCTTAGGCGGAAATTATGGAAAATGTCTGGGAGAGCCTTTAGCGCACTTCTTCCTTACCTCTGGATGCGATCCTGAACAGAGGGAGAGTCTTAAGTTTAAAACTATGCCAACATGGTCCTAGAAGAGATCTGAACTTTAAAATTAAAATACTTCCAAAGTTTTCTTAGAAGTTAATCTGCATGAATGGAGAGAGATGGGAGATTAAGCCCTTATAACTGAAAAAGTTTCCCAGAAAAAAAAAAAGAATACAGCTGTCCCACTGTCTGTCTCTCAATCTCCATTGACAGAAATGGATATTAATATTGCCTAATTCACAGAGAAGACTGAAGTGATCCAGGATTACTATAGCTATGAACTGCTATATAAGCATAACAAACGGCTATCTATTCCCACCAATTCATCATCACACAGCTGAATAAAATATTCTTTGTTACATACTTTTAGCTAAATTAGTGCTAACTATAGCTTTCAGGCAAAATCACCAGTACTTTGGTTGAGTTCCTTCAAAAGAATAGTCACAGAGGGAAAAATATGTTCTTATTCACGCAAATCAAAGGAATTTCAAATATTGCTTTGGTTGAAATTGTACTTCTTTGACAAGTAGAATGCTAATATTTCCATAAAATCCTTTGTAAAGGTAAATTGTATTAGTTTTTTCCATATAGACATTACGTATTTTTGACTGAATAAATCACATTCCTTGGTCCAAATATTCGTAGTGTATCTTAAATGCTCCAAATAAAAACCAGCTATGCTTAAAAGTACCCTGCATATATAAGGAGTAGTGTTCTATAGGTTGAATAACAATAGTTCATAATTGAAAGCTTGTCTTTCAATTGAATTGAAAGCATCTTGAGGTACACAAAGAAATGATACTGCTTCTGCCATTCTACTATATATCTTGTATGTACGTGTACCATGCACATGGTCTGGGTTGCTAGATTACTATTTGTCCTTTTTTTATTTGCTGGGATGTTTCCCTGGGGAATACTAACTCTACAGTTACTGTATGACTCAAGGTTTCAATCTCAGTAACACATCCTGCTATAATTATGTTTAGACTGTTGCTTTGAAACTATTAATTTCATTAAGTTTCCATTTGGAGCCTGAAGCAAGGAGCTGAGCATCTTGTCACACACTGAATGTCTGAGAGAACAGATTTGAAAGTTCCAAACGGGTTTCTTCAGATAGCAAAAAAGAGCAACAACAAAACCTTCAAATATGCCTTTCCAAACACAGGGTGTCAACCCTTAAGTTAAGGATGCAATTCATTTTAATGACTCCTCATTATACATAAATGTCCTAGATCTCTAAGCGTTCGGTCCATTCCACCCTCCAAAGCCTCAGAAGGGAGAGGTACAACATTTATTAATTTCATAATGTGAATTTATTAAACCTAGATTCTAGAAGAAAGATCTGATGCTTCACAAAAGATGTCATTTTCGCTCTTCATGAGATCAATTTATCTAGAATAGACAAAGTAATTTAGAGGGCACAGAAAGGAAAAGTTATCACAAAGTTATTAAGAAGAATTTAAATCAGAGATTTGATTGCAAGTCTAATCCACAGCGGAAAGCACAGTTTTTAGAAACTATACAAAAGGTGCCATTTAGGCCTATCATTCCTATTGCTGAAATATTCTTACGAAAGAACCCCTACTTAATCCACATTAATCCATACATTGTTTTCATAATCATCACTTATCTAAAACGTGACTAGATTTCTCTGGACTATGGAGAGATGTATAAAGCAACAAACCCAACAATTACACATGCTTTGGAGTTGCAAAGTTCAGTCTCAGAACAATTTCACTAAAAGCAATGACCTCCTATCACATAACCTGCACCAAGAAAGGATTTGTTTTTCTTTGCGTGGATGACTCTTAACCTGGAAAATTGATCTCACTGATCGAGGCTGTGTGTGTTCCAAGTCAGTCCTCTTGCAAGAATTGGCAAATGGGCTGCCAAAACATTGCTGTCTTTTCCTTGCTACTGCTGCACAACCCCATCCATCATCGTACTGGTGATTCCAACATTCTGAACTCGCAAAATCAAGTCTCAAAACCTTAACCTTGATATGTTTCTGTGCAGGGATGTCCTAGGTTACAAGAAATGGACAAAACTAATATATTAATCTGAACCTGTTCAGCTGAATCAAATTCAACTCCCTCTAAGTTTTCCTAATTCAGCCTTAAATTAATGTTCCCCTCCAAGTTTAATAAGCAGAGTTGAATACACAGCACAGAAATGCATCAAGTGAGCAAACGACTTTAAACTTAGGTGGAAGCAAATCTAGTAGGAACCCATTAACACTAACAGCAGAGACACCTGTGATGCAGGAATTACGTTTTGTCCCGTTTCTTGTTCATCTCATCCTACATGGGGTCTTCCCACATCGTCTTCTCTTCTGTCTCTGCTCCATGCTCTGTTGCACCCATTTCCTGGTCTTCTCCAGGGCCCCACATGGTTCCTATTTCCATCTCTGTGTCCCACCTCACCACTCATCTGGGTCTGCTCTTCTTCCCACCATGGCACCAGCTTGATTCTCCTCAACTAGGCAGCTCTAGTTTACTCCAGCCCCACCAGATTGCAATTCAATCAGAATTGCAGATCACATCTATCTTTCATCCTTCTGTCATCTGTCTCCCGTCTTCCCTGCTTTTGCCTGGCCTTATGTCAACAAGGTCAGGAAGAGCACCTCTGCTTTTGCTGCGTGGCCCAGTCTAATCCAAACCCCTTGCCCCAGGGCAAAAGTGCTGGGAGAGCTCTGCTCAGTCCCTGCAGCCCTGGGGTAGTGCTTAGTAGACAAGACTCAGAATCCTCAGAACATTTGTCAGCCAATTCTAATAAACCTCCTGCGTTGTGTAGTTCTGCCAAAGCTGGGAAAACTTTCACACAAATAGCAGCAAGAACATTTCCTGCATTCCTATCAAATTTTAATCTCTTCTCATAGGACGACACTACAGTTCATTAGTGAAACATCTGCAAGTATTTTTAACTAGGACAAAAATGAGTGCCATTCATTCTTTAGAACAGCTGAATCTCTTTCATTGAAAGCTTAATACACTTTTTTGGTTGTCAAACACACAGGAAAGAGGCACAGTTGGAGTGAAGTTAATTCCTTCTAAGGCTCAGTTAATTTCTTTTTATATAAAGTTTGGAAAAAAGTATTCTCCAAGACCTATTGGAACTCTAGTATTCAGTTTTAAACAGTTCATTCAGATACCATTTTCCCCAAACCTTTAAAAAGAAAAAATAAAAAAAAAAATATTTTAACTAACAGAATAAGAAGATACTTTTTATGTCACATTAGAACTATGTACTAGCACAGGGCTTTATCACTACAGTAATGAGTAAAGAAAATGATATATATTTAACTCCACTATCATTAAAGATTTAAGATTATTGCAATAATTTTCTGCTTCTCCTTCGCTTTATTGAGCTTAGTCAAACTGATATATTGCTGTGTACTTCATTCACTCCTGCTGATGGATGATATGAAGTACGTAGACAATGCTGATGTCCAACTAAAAAGAGGAATTACAGAAAAGAGAAGATAAGCAGTTGCAGATGATGAAGTGCTGATTAATAGATTACTCCCCTCCCCATCAAGTCCAAGGCCATATTTTAAACTGCCAACACGATTGCAACTGGATGAACAAGTATTTCTGGAATCCAGAAAACGTTGAGGAGCTGACCTTTCTCAAAATTGATCCTTAACAGCTTCTTTCAAGGTTTATTTCTTTCTCTTAGCTTCAGACCAAATCAGTAATGTTGTGACCTGGGCTTCATGATTTCTAGCTGTGAGTGTATAAAGTACTTTCTGGCCTAGAGGTTGACACTCTTACCTTAGTTTTCACATAAGCACTTCGGGCAGTACTGCTGACTTTGGTAACATTCATTAAGTGCGGGTTCAGAAAGGAGGTGACATAATGGAGCTACTCACTTAGCCATTGAATCAACTTTGGCTCCTATCAGCAGTAACAGCAACTGAAAGCTGTTACTAACCTGTGGCTTTGGGGAAATGAGATAGTACACCTACAGCTCCAAGTGAGCTTAAGAAAGAAAGGAGAAAGAGAATGTTTTAAAGGATGATGGTAGCTCCTGGGGGATGAAACTCACTGAAGGACTGATGAAATTCCACAGAACGCACTAACCAGCATGGCTCCCCAGGGGAAGGGTTAAGACCTGTAGAGTTTGCCTCCTTACACAAGTGGGGTTTCTTCATCCTCACTGCCAAGCCCAGAGAGGCTTGGTTAGGCCTCATCTGACTTAGGGGTGAGGTACAGTGATAAGCTGCAATTTTCCAGATTCACTTGGCACCTAAACATTTGCCCAGAGGTACCAAGGGTTCAACAGCCTCTACAACAGCATAGAAAATGGCCTGGACTTCATTCATCCTATTTATGCTATAAACAGAGCAGAATTCATCTTTAGTCCCCTCTCCAGCCTTGCTGTACAAATGCAAGTTAGAATTTCTCTCAAAGGGAAAGGAATCAACCCGCCTCCAAGAAATGTGCCAGGTTGGAGTAGTACAGAGCAAGGGACAGGGGACGGATATGCTATCTGCTGTTTCCAGTAATATGAGAAGATTTCACGTCAATTAGAAACTCTGCATATGGATAAAGTTCTGTCTTTTGGAGTGACTGTTTAGTATATTTTTGCAAAATTAGTTTATTATTTCAGAATAGGTATTGTGCTACCATATGCTCTGGCCATTAGTGAAGAGTTATTGTTTTAAAGCAAAGAATACAGTTCTTTCAGACCATTGGAAAATACTAGTTTAGCTAGTTATGTGGGAGATGGAAGTGGCTTAAAAATAAAGTCTTATATGTTTCTGTGAACAATTTATCCTACACAAACTAAGCCATAAGTGTCAAATAATCAGCTGGTATAAGCTATCCCCATTCCCTTGACTTCAGTTACAATATGTTTTCTATTTTCTTGCTCAGCCTTTGCTCCCAGTAGAATTCTATTACATTCAATTACCTCAATAGAGCTAACTTTTGGATATTCCTATAAGCATTCACATAAAGAAACAGGCAATTGAAAAAAAAAAAGCAAACTATCCTGAATTCAGAACATAGAGCATAAGAAAATGCTTTTTTCTGGAGAGTCTTTAAATGATTAGAAGTCCAGATATAAATACATTGGATGTGGCGTGGATAGAGTTACACCATTTGCATTGCACTGTTGTAGATGCATCAAATATTATAAGTGGACAAACAACTTCCAGTGAATACATACTGAGTGAGGCAACACATTGCCAGCCATTCAAAATACAAGATAAGTTTACCAAATAACCATGATCAAGACTAATTCTGAAAATAAATACTGTTTGCAGGACAACAGTGAAGTAACTTGATAGGAGAATTGCCTATTTTCAGCTGCTACTGCAACCACTGTAAATATTGTTCTTATTTCCAGCTGTTCTTCAAGCAAGTGAATTTATGCAAGTTCAGATACCATCTGTGACAAACTCCACTTCAACTTTCCACTCCCCCCCCCCTTCAGAACCCAACATTCAATTCTAAATGGAAAAAAAGCTTTTATTATCAGTTTTCCAGGTACTGATTCTTGTTTTGTTCTACTACACATAAAAATTCAAGCCCAGAGGAATGCTTTTCAGATTCCACTAACTGTTATTGGAATCTTTTTTTAAAATACACGTCCCTTACTTTAGACTATACATTTGCTTTCTAGTATGATTATTTTATTTGTTTTTTTAAGTACTGCAAAGTTGTAACAGCTTGCCACACTACATTATGGCATGACATATAGCATGTTACCTATGTGAAACATCAAATAACTGTCCCACAGCGATGACGTGAAGCCATTTTATGCGTTACATATTGTTTTTCCTAAGCAGGTTATATCCAAGAGAACAACATTTGTTCTGAAGGGAAGGGTTAAAGCAAAGACTGGCCTGTTAGTCCTTAACAAGCTCAGATTCAGTGGAGATTTCTTTGTGCTCATCTGCAAGTATGGATTTATCATCCTCATCAATCTGATATTGGAACAAAGTACCTGATTTTCCATTCCTAGGAAGGGCTAGATGGGTGCGGATGGGGCTGCAGAAAAATTGTTGAAGGGGAAAATCCATTCTTTGTACATTTTGTGAGAAATAGGTCCACACCAACTAGAGCTGAGAAATCTTCTGTGAGAGACTTTCTGATATATTTCTATTCCAATTTTAGATCAAGAAGGTAAACGCAAGCTGAATTTGGGATTACGTGAAATAAAGATGTAATACTATGCACTCTAAAGAAACGTTAGGTGTTTAGCTATACGCTCTTGTAATGAACTAGGGACATCACTCAGAAGGTGAAAAGGACATACTAATTTCAGCAGATGCTTGGTAATTTATTTCTTTATCTTTTCAAAGGCCAGTTACATTGAGTCAGATTCTCAGTCTCTAGCCAACTCTTTTCAGTTATGCTTAGAAAAGGCATATGGGGTAGGAAGAAAGCAGACAAAGTGGGTCCCAAAAACACAGAAGAGGGACCACCCTAACTAATAGATACATTTGCAAAGCCCTTGTATGAGGACAGTCTAGTACAGCTTATTTCTGTTATTTAACTGGTGTGAGCTGGTGCTGACCTCTAACTATGTATATTACTGAAGGAGCAAAATTCCCAGCTCTTCCTTGCCAGCCTCAAAGAGCAGGAGAGATAACATAGATCTCTGCAGCCCAGATCTAGGGCATCTCAAAGGGATCTTCCCTGATACATACACTCTGGATGCATGTCTGAAAAATCAGACACATCCCCAGAAGGGATCCAGAGCCACCTCCTACAAACCAATGTTATAGCTGCTTCAAACTGGTTTCACATACCCATACAGTGTTTAGCTGGGTATACTCTCATTTTCACTAATAATTATTACAAGGCCAAGCAGGACTGGCATTTTAATCAGAAGGGAGCTTAAACAGTCACGTGCTAAACACCTGAGAATAAAAAGCCCATGAGCATAAGCAAGGGTAAATTAACATTCCCAATTTGCTAGCACTCCAACATTTTCAAGTGAAAGCTAATTTTCCCCATAGACAGTAAACCACAAGTACCTTTATTTGTTCTGATTTACCAGACACATTCATTTTGGCACCGTTAAAGCAAGAATGTCAAGTTTCCACCTCATGTTTATGCTATATGCAAAGAGATTTTGGCATAAAAACAATCTGGTATTTAATCAACACGCCAAAAAAAGCTGTTAAGTATAACAAAGCCTAATTTTTCCTGAAAAAACGTGCAACTTTTACAAGTCCCCACAGTACTGTCTCACACAAGATCAACAGGTCTTTTTTGAGAGCAAGAATAACACAGGATCAGAGATCAACCCATCAGGCTAGTACAAAGGCTGTCCTGCTTCAGTCTTATACAGAATTTGCTATTAAAAAATAATAAAAAAAAGAGGTCTATCTTGTTCTAAATGTGAAAGTAAATGGCATCTTTGAAGACCATGCTGCACAAGGACAGATGAAAGTCTGACCAAGAACTCCTGAAGCTAGATTTACAAGTCTCCTATAAGATTAGTAGTTCCAGGCTTGCAAGTTCTCCTACTGTTAGCCTCTGAAAACTTCTGCTGGTGATATTTGAAAATTTCATTTATCAAAAATTAAATGAAGAAAGAAAAACATATGACTGATTTGCATATATACAAAAGACAACAGGACTTTCTTTTTTTAAGAGCAGCCAATTATATCAACTGCAGATCACATGAAAACGTGTTTATTAAAGTTGATGAGAAATACATACTGTTGAGAATGCCTCTGGTTTCCTTTCCTCAAGATAACATCAGACCCTTTTAAGTTCTTTCTCAAAATGCAAAGATATTTCAACATCATGGGCTAAGAGTCATAAAAGATCCACTTTTAATTGAATTTAGCTTGAAAATAGATGTCTAGAAATCTTAAGCCAACCTTTAACCAAAATATTTAGGATAGTTTATAATTGAAAATATATATGTAATTCCCCTTTTGATATAGTGCTTCCAAAAAATGCCATTAACAGTATTGCTTATAGTATAAGGTGAAAAGCAGCATAGCAAATATTTCCCATGAAAATGTAATTGCTTGTACTGATTTGAAAGCAAACAAAAGAACCCCACGTCTAACCATTAATACCTTTAGAATTGCAGCACTGGAAATATACAACCTCAAGAATCAAGGAAAGCCTTCATTTTATCAAATATATAAAAAAAAATTCACTTTATTTGAAAATGACAAAATTATCCCCAAACCCAAGACTCCGTGCTCAAACACTAAAAGTCAAGGGGATTTCAACTAAATTTAGTTTTGGGCAGGCAAATTAAACACATCTGGAAAAGATATCAGTCAAATCATATGCTCATGTATGCAATACATTAAAAATCATGTCCAAACCCATCTGAAAACAGCCTATACTAAAGCCAGTGCAATTAGTTGAGGCCCTGGGTAAGGGCTAAATTGCACCAATATAAAACCCCATGTGCCAGCATCTACTGTTCAGTACCTTTGTGGTTATATGAAACATTTGGTGCATATTAACAGAGTAAGTGCTGAGCACTACCATACTGATTCATTAATTAATGTTATTGAGGAATGGTTTATATTTTAAAACCGGACTTGAAATCAGCTATGTGCTGTAAATGTACTGAAAAGAAAGACAAGTAATTCTCAGAGCTCTCAACAGCTAATCTAAAGGCTGCTCCCATCACACCAAACTGCTTTCTCAGACACAAGTGTATTGCATGATTAATCACAATTGATAACATTATACCCTCCTGTATGGAAGCCCCTGTCTGGACCCTTGTAGGACTCCCCTCCTCTTGCAGAAGTCCACAAAGCATCCTAAAGGCAAGTCGAGGATGCAAATACGATGCACTTCAACACAACATGAACAGACAAACACGTAATATACTTATGCATAATCTTGTAGCTTCTTTTGTAGGCACAAGTGTGATGTTACACGACCACTAAAGAAACTATCACTTGTATGTAAGAATATTTACAGACACCTTCAGCTAACCCATTCCCTCTCTACCCAGCCTGTTTTCATAGTGCTGGCAAGGAGCAGCCTGCAGCTCGTGAGTCCAGACCAGAGGGATCTATTTGTATGAGGAAGTGCCTCAAACAAGAAATGCCTTTTTTTTTTTTTTTTTGGCCCTCTCAGAAAACTTAATGAAGCTCATTATCTGATTTCCAAAGCACCCAGTCTTTAGTTGGCAGACCTTCACATTGGTAATCTTTTCATATCAAAGTCTTTAATAGACTGAGAGTACTATTGAGTAATATTTTGAATGTTTTAATGTAAGGATATTCTATTATAAGCAGATAAACTGCAGTTATACCAAACAACATTCCTCTGGTAAGTGCAGCTGTTTCAATACAAACAGTCTGGAGCCAGAAACGTTAAAAATTGTTTCACTGAAAGGCGTTAGTGATGGAATTATGTATTTCCCCGGGCACATAGAAATCCTGTTCCTTGAGCATAGTTGGGGGTCAAAGAATAAGAGACTTCATCCTAATTCTCACCACTAGACTGTCTTTCTTTCCAGCTTTCATCCTTCTGAAGTCACCAGACACATGAAAATCAGCTGGAAGGGGGAACCTTGCAGGAATCTGTTTCTTTTTTTGCTTCATTTGTTGTCACATCAAGATTATTTTCCTTTTCCAATTTGGTACATGGTATTGCTTGATAAAAGAAGAGATTAACACAAAGTCTAATATATTCTACATTCATAGGAATGACTGATAATTAGCAAAGCTAAGATTAATTTTAATGTCAGTCTAGTAGCTCCTAGAGTCTTTTACTAGAGCTTTAATCATGGTGATGATATTGAAAATAGTTTACCAAGAATTTTGAGATAGTAAGGGAGTGATTAAGCAGATGTCCCTGAAATTAAAACTGACCTTTTCTGTCGAAGGAAGTGCTCAGATCAAACACTGTGGATTTACTTGTGGAATTTCAGTGAGAGCTCTCCAATACCCACGTGCTGGAGTGTCACTGCAGTGACTCTTAGATAAGGAAGGGGCACACGCATCAGCTCCTCCTGTAGCAGCGCTGCAGGTATCACCGACATGAGTGGCAGATACATTTCTGGGATTACGTGTTTTAATGGGAGGCAAATGAGTGCCCACGGCTGCTCCTTTGCTTTGCACACTAAATCTCGAAAGGGCAGGAGCTTTCTCCTTTGCCCACAGTCACTGAACATAAAAGTCATGATTTATACTGGCATCTGATGATGCTTGAGAGGATAGGCAGTCACAGCACAGAAGTGGGTAAAAACCTGCAAGAACCTTCTGTCCTTACTGCTTTGATCTTCCTCACTCGGTTGTTTTGCAAAGAAGCCTGGAAGTGGGTACCCACAAATCAGCTGCCTGAGTCCTCTGCAAGTGTTTCTGAAATGAGGTCTATCAATCATTTCACACATCTTTCTTAAAATAAATCTTGCAGCAGTGAAAGTAAAATAAATGGTATCTATAACAGCAAACATTCACAGAGGTCTGAAGCAATCTCACAACATTTATTTCTGGAGATGCATTTTAAAGGTAAGGAACAAGTGAAAAATTTTAGGCTGACATTAATTATTATTTTATGTCCGTAAAAGTTTTCACAGTATATTTCTCTATTAGAACAGTAAATATTTCAGAAAAGTGTTGTAATTACACCAAATATGTCATTATATCAGCTCTCCCAAGAGAGGCTGGGACAAAGTTTAGTTTGTGTCTCTAGTGACGTTGCTGCCTGCAGAGCACTGGCTCCTGCCCCAACACTTTGGCTGGGATGAGGATGGAGGTGAGTGATGGGCCTGTGTTGGCAGGATAGCATGAGACAAAGTATTGTCTATATAATATAGACAATATAGATAATATAGACAATATAGAACAAATATATTGTTCTAGGCATGGAGATATCTGTTCTAGACATGGAAACAGTGGTTCTCTCTGTTTTGCTATTATATTAACCTGGTCTACTGTCCTACTATGCAGAAAGCAATCTTACTGTATAGTCCTAGTTCTGATGAGTAGATTAACCAAAAACGTATGGTATGAAAAATTGGCCACATGTCCACAAATCTTATTTCTAACTCATAAAGCAATGATGTATAACATATTCTTGCTTCCTTCAAGTTTACCATCACTGTCCACCTTTAATACTGAAGCAGATAATCCCTGAGCAGATAACGTTAATCTAAGGTACAGAATGATGTGCAGAAAGAGATTATTTAGCGGCCTCTCTCAGTTTGGAAAAGAGATGACTGAGGAAAAGTTACAAATTGCATGGAGAAGAGGGACAGAAGTAACAGCGTCCATCAAAACAAGGCAGCAGGTTTAAATATACATCCACACACAATGAAAATATACACATCCATACTGTAGAACTTACTGCTATAACAAATACACTTGCTCAGTATGATTATTCTTTCCTTTTTACATTGTTTTGTTTTTAATTGTAAATGATGAGAAAAGTTCTGTAAAAATAATTACAGCCCCACAAAGCAGTTTTACAGAAACACTACCGTTTTATGATATTGCAACACTGCAACTTTAACAGTTTATAAATGAAAAAAAAAATGCTAATAAGGATTTTATTTATTTCCCTGTAACTATATGCTGCTGAAACCTCAGAAGTGTTCTTTACTGAAGAATCAAATCAGGGAGGTTTGAGCAACTTATTTGATTTGGAGAGCATGTTACTAAATATACTTACAAAAAGTAAAAATTGACCACTCTTTAACTTTTTGCTTTAATGAGCAAGCATTTTCAAAATAAATGTTAGATCTAACTTTGTAACCAGGTTTAGAAAAAAATTGTGGAACTAGGGGATATCAGTCTGGAGGAGAGCACTAGAGATGGGCTTCTCATCTCCTTCGGGAATTGCACGTTGGTCCTGTCCTCAACAGAAATAAATCAAGGTCCTGGAAAGCCTGTCTTCCACAGTAGCTGAAAACAAACTGCAACTTGAAAAGAGCAGTAATAATCCAATAGTGACTCCTTTGTTAAGAAATCCCAGTAACCAGAAAAACTCTTTGAAATGATCAATTCCATTAAAGGCTTTAATGAGATTACCAAATTTAATTACTCTTCTGTGCTGCATTAATTTATAAAGGGTGGGTCCTCAATCTGAACATTTAATAGTTTCCAGAAATAGCGAATCCCACTTGAAAAGAAGCAGAATGATTTTTTTTTTTTTTTTTTAATTGAAATAATCTAGCACCTCTATAAGCCCTTTGGGCAAGATTTCTAGCAGTACTATAGTGCCTAAAAAGGCTGATATTTCCTAGGTGTCTATTTTAATTGTCAAAGACCTTTGAAGTATTCACCCTCTGTATGCTAACCACATAAAAAGAATGAAGAAGGTTACATTTAGGCTGTTTCAGTTTTATAAATGTGATTTTACAAATTATACCACTAGAAAAGATAAGTAGAAGTCACTTTTAATACACAGCAAGATGCTTTTATAACTAGATTAAGCAGCTGTTAACATTATTTTTCTGCACAGCAAGAGCAAATGTCTACAATAACTAGACCTTAAAGGAAGAGGCAATCCCATTTGGCACACATTGTATACATTTGATTCTATTCCCCAATAGTGTTCAGGAGCAAATAAAAAAGACCTAGATAAGGAAATTAATTTGCAGCAGTACTACAGACATGCACATTTGCAAAAGCATAAGAATTTTAAAGACGTTAGAAGAAGTCTTTAAGAAGCAAAAACAAAAAGATAACACTCAACTCCAACATTCAACTCCAGTGCCAACTTCTTCCCATCTAAGAGTAGCAAGTGGGTACCAAAAACGTATCCAACAATAACAAAAAAAACCCTAGATGTATGTGACAGGGAATATGAAGGTAGGCATTTACAGAAGAAGTTGAAAGTCTGCTGCTGAAACAGAAAACTATGTATTTCTTCTAATCTTTTCTATGCCCCTTGTGCTTTATTTTCCAGCAGGACATCATCATTTTGCTGAAATGCTGAGTGTTAAATCAAACAGCAGCTGTTCCAGGAAATCCACAACAATGAACACGAATAGCCAAAGTGAGGTTGAGATAGAACAATAAAAGGTGTGAATGAAACACTGAGGAGGCTGCTAAACAGCAGCTACATCCTGTAGGGCTCAATCCCAACTAGGATGATTCTACCAAGCTAAAAGTAATAAAACAATCATAATACAAAAATTCAGGCAACAGGATTTGACGGTAATGAAATATATTACATTAGCCAACACATGAAATACCCAAAGGATTTAGCGAATGAGCCTGTTTCTATAGAGTTTTATGAATATTTGCTTTCTGTACCACTAATAGGGTTATAATTCTCTATGGTGGTTAAAATAATTTATAGACAGGAATTCATTTCTTATTAAATGATGCAAGACTATCCTCTTCACACTCTGCTAGTCAGTATGTGCGTTTTCAAGGGACAGCTGAGGTCCCACAAAGCACAATCACTGCTCTACTACCATATTCTACAGGATGGGGCAGAGCCTCAGGCACGACCCAGAACTGCTCTGATGGGCACTCAAAGCCCTCCAGGCAGAGCTTCTCCACTAAAGTATCTTGGGCAACTGAAGTAGTTGCCTTAACACCTTCTAAAAACCACCCCTAGCAAACAGATGGCTTCGTTCATAAAACTAAGTATAGGAATCACAGATTGGAGTTTTCACCTTGCCAAAAAGATTTTCTCTGCAAGGTATACTGGAAAGGCACTTGCATAGTGGTAATTTCAGAAACTTAACTACAGGCAACTGCTAAGAGATTCAAATAAAACACCTAATTAACAGTGATACTGAAGTTATGGTCCTGCATAATAGGATTCAGCCAGCTTCAGATGACTGTAGGAAATCTGTTATTTCAGACGTGCAGTATATGCTCGTTTGATTATAGTAGTTAAATACACAGTTGAACTTAACTAATTTTGTTTCTAGTACAAGCATCTCTGCATTTGTATAGGTCCAAACCCCCTCCCGCAGGCACTTTTTCTTTAACCTGTGTCCCAGGATGGGCAGTGTGTGCCACATTCCAACCAAGAACACAGTAATCCAGTATCAGTCTTATAAACCAGTAAATCCTGCAGCAAGACATTAAGGTACATCCGTCCAGCTGAAATCCTCTTACAGCAAGACATTCATTATTGCAAGGAGACAGTGCTCAGCAGAAAACAGATCAAGGCTTGGTGATCTTACACAAGTACAAATGCACAGATAAAATTTGCAGTAAGAAGGTAACGTATACTATGTTCTCTGACTTACAACTTTAAAAACAGTTGCTATATGGTAGTTATGTACAAGTATTCTTTTAAAACTGGATGAGGAAAACCTCTCCCCAAGCCAGAAAAATCCTTAGGCATCTCAAAGAAATTCTTGAATGGATAGTTACTTAATTAGATTAAACAAATAATTACTGCAAACGGAAATGTAGCAGTCTTTCTGCAACCAAGAACTGTCTAAAGTTATTTTAGTTTTAGCAACAAAAAGCCAATTTCTTAAGGAAACTCTCACATAGTTTACTGCCATCCACACAGTGCAGTTTGTACAGACCAAGAAGTGGCTCTGCCCTTCCCTCCCCCATCTCACCACGGCTTTCGCAGCCAAATGCTGAGGCCTCATTATTTTGAAGTCTTCATTACTTTTAAAACCTATGCCATCAAATCCAGGCTCCAAAATATTATGAAACATAAATAATCAAAGCCAAATGTCAGCTGTCAACATAACAAACACTGCATGAGGCTCATTTACTGGGGAATGGAATTGAAAAGTTGATTCATAAACTACCTTTGCACTTCCATGACCACGAACTAGCACATCACAACGAGGACCATGGTGAACCCTGCTGTGAAATGGAGAGCAAGAAACAAGGGCGGCTGTGGACTGCTTGTACCAGCAGCTCCCTCTCCCCAGTAGTGTTACTGGAACCAGTGCCAGGCAGAAATTCCAACAGCTGTGGAGACCTGCTGTTTTTCCTAACTCTTCCTCCCTTTTCCCATGATCAGAGTGGGCTTCCCAGCTGCTGATAAGAGCAAGCAGTTCTGCTGTGCGCCACTTCATAGTTTGGTACAAAAGATCATACAGTTTAAGAGAAGCTTTGTAGTCTCAAGCTAAGATGAAAAAGAACAAGACAAAGGAAAACAAAAGGGTAGAAAAACCCTGAAAAAATGGAGAAACCATGTTTCTTTCCTTATCCCTCTATCAGCCTCCTACCCAATATCAGAAGTACTTCCCTGCACTCAGAAAAACACTTGTAGATTTACTTTCACTTAACAGCCCTCTACTCCATGTGGCAACAGCCTGGGTCAGTGTATTGAAATGATATTCTCTGTGCTGCTAAATATTCCAGCTGACAGAGTGCTTGCTGGAGAGCTGCCAGCATGTTTCATTACAAATGGAGAAAGCGTTGGGTCCTTCATTTCCAAAAGCCCAGATGAGGGTCAGCTCAGGAAATTTCTTTAGATTGTCAAAGATTAACCCTCAGCATGACTCTGAGTATCTCCTGTTTCAGCTGACTCTCCATATTCATCTCATGTGAAAGAGCAGCAATAGAGACCCAATGATGCTCAAGTTCAATTGTGTGAAATCAGCAACAACAGATCTGTCAAATTTATCTCCTTTACATTTTCCATTCATCTCTGCCCGTCACGACGATTTGAGCAAAACAATTATCTACAGACACATCACAGGAAGCAGTGTCAGGAATCTCAGTCCTGACCCAATTCCCCTCCAGCCTCCCAGGTAGGTGGCCTGGCTCCCCTGGCAATGGGTTGCCTTGCCAGCAGGGCCACGTGTCAGCCAGGAGGTGAAGAAACAGCCTTCTCTTTCCATCCTTTGATGTGGAATTAGAGAATTAACTTTTTCTGCAGCAGATTTTTTTTTTCCATCCCCACTTAGATATTCTGCCTTCCTCTCCAATCTAGACATCAAAAATCAAAGTTTATGAGCATGCTTGCTTTTGGCTTCCTTGCAGAAACACCTTGACAGATTAAAAATAAATAAATATATTTTTAAAGGTGACATCATCATCAAATCCTGCCTGTGTAGCAGTGCTCGGGCCCTTGCACGCAACCCTGCAACCACATTCAAATTTGGACCCATTGCTGCAAGACAGAAGTATCTGTCTTGTATCTTGTATCTTCCAAAACATTCCTAAAGATCATGGCATCACCAAGGACAAATGAAATTATGTTGCTCAACACAAATATAGCAAAACATATTTTTGGAATCAGAATAATTTTTACTAGGGAGGAGACACTGCAGAGTTTACGGAAAACACATATTTCATTAATTATTGAGGACTGACACTCATCAGCAATTTTATCTTTGAACAGGCCACATAAAATTATAATAAAAACGACTCTCATGTCTTCAGTCCTTCCAGCAGCACTACATAAGAGCATTTTATTGTATGGGGTAAGAGAGATTTTAGTTCTGCCTTTCTGTATGTATGTGCTATTTTGTTTTCATGCTTACACTTGATTTTTCACAGAATTTTAAAGCTAAAACTATTCATTCATACTCATCTGCATGAAAGCTTTGAGTAAAATTTAATGAAAATTCTTGACCAGAATCCATAGAGAATAAAGACCTCAAACTACCCAGGTAACACAAGCCAGGACAAAAAGCTGTCAGTAAAATACTCAAAAGCCTCATATGACAACTTCTTTGGAATTTTGAGACTTATTTGGATCTACAGTTTCCTACTTGGACTCACTGCTGAAAGACTTTTGTCTGTGGGGTTTCCTTCCCTGAAAGATTTCCCTGTGTTTGTATCAGAGCGGATGCAATCAAATACTTTTTCCTCAATTACAAAATACTAAGTGGTAAACCCAGAACTTTATTACAGCAGCTTCTCATCCTTGGGAAAAAAGCTTTTGTCAGAAATCAATTACAAGTTCAGGATGGGAACTACTAGTCAAGAAATATGAAGCCAGGATATTAGTTCAGGTGTTCCACATCCTGAGGGTCCTGGCCACATCCATGTCATGCCATCAGTCTCTTGTCCCACAGTAAGTAAATCATTCAACATTCATTACCACCATTTCAGAGTTACCAACTACTTTGCAATCTTCTTTGCTTTTTGTGAAATATTTTCAAATGCTTTATTTGCCTCCTGTTCAGAGAGCACAAACTTTATTACTTTTCCCAGTTCTTGTTTTCTGCATTAACACAATTCCATTACTCTACAGTCTATGTCTGCTAATTTTTGCATAGATGTTCACTTCCTGACCATCACATTAAATATTTCTGAACCCAGCTGAGTTACCATAGGCACATAAAAATCTATCAAGCTATAAATATCGGCTATAAAATAAGCAATGATCAAATATTCTTGAGGAGAAAGCATTTAGTGCATGTTTCTGTACCCAAACTGGGGGTGTGTAAATGCCAGACAGTAGAGATGCCATTTGCTGCCCCAGCCTGGGGCTGCACAGGGATTTCAGCTGAAACGCTGCTTTTTGTAGCGTGAGAGGGGGTCTCTGCTTGTTGGCCTGTTGGGATTACCCAGGGCAGTGCTTATCTCCTAGGAAAAGTTTCCAACAGCACAAGGACTAAGTATGAATGTTTTTTCAGATAAATGACTGGAAGGTAGTGCTGATTTTTACGTAACAGCTATTCATAACAATTGCACCTTCCTAATCCATTTTCATCTGAAATCTAAGATCTTTAGGGATTTGAAGCTCTCTTTTTCAGCCTAAGGAAAGTTAGAGACCGAAATGATCTGTACATTTGTTTAGCCAGAATATTTTTACTCATATTTCATTGCTACTTATTTCCTGCAACTTCAGCTGACTAAATGTATCAGAACTTGACCCTCTCAGGAATTTCTGTTCCTCTGTTTCATATAACTAAATACATTTTATTGTTTGCTGTTATTAAACATCCAGAAGTGAACTGTGGAGCCACAGATACTCCTCCGAGGTATTCTGTACCATAAAAAGATATATAGTGCACAGAAAACCCTTTCAGTTTAAAAGGCAGACTATAAATTAAGACTTTCATGCTTCCCACCATCAGATACAGAGCATCACCAAGCTGGCCAGGCCCCACAGAGACACACACAACCCGTATTTATTTTATATAGAACTAAGTGAAACTTTCCCATAGATTTAACCTTTAGTATATCAACTAGTCATTTTTATCCCAGGAGAAAAGGGCATTAAAATACCTCCAAGGCTGCATAATTATAATAAAAAAATATATTTATTTCTATAAACTCCACTTACTACCTTCATTTTTTATAGCTTTTGCTTTCTAATTATACCACCACATCTGTATTTGTTCTATGTTGTCAATTTTTATGCCTTTAGATAATGTCTTATCTGCCTGAATAAACCAACTTTTAACTTCCTTTTATCAGCACTTACTCTGCTGTATATGAATGGAAAAATTTCTCCAAAGAATAACATTCAGTTTCTGAAAACAATTCCTACCTTGTCAAATTTACATTTGAATGACTTCTCTATCATCCCCTCCAGCTGATCAAAGATAAGCTAATTTTAGCAGCATAATAATTGGTCTGCTGTGGTCACCAAAACAAGAGTAAAGGGGAAAAATTCAATGGGGAGAATAGCACCTCAAAAATGCAACAGCAAACATACAGCAAATGAACCTGGCAGTTATGTGGTTTGAAGTGCTAAGTGTGTATTTATGAACCATATGCATTCTATGCAATTCTATGCAATTAACTTTAACACATTCTTAATCACAACCAAATTCAGTCTAACCTAAAATAAGAGAGGAAAAAATAGAGCTCAGAGGAAGACGGGAAGAAAGGAACTTCAAGTTTACTTATCAGCATGATTCTCCCTCCCCCGCCCCAGGAAGTAGTTAACAATCACAGTAGTTTTGCCCTCTCTGAAGCCATTAATGTTGACCATTTTTTCTTTGCCTCACCCAACTCCAAAGGCAAAAAGATGGGTAAAAGCCAACCCTGAATTAGAGTACAGACCATCATTAAAGCATTTTTCAATGCACAGGACGTTTTGGCTTAGAGGTACTGAACCCTAGGTCTACCAGACATTATAGATTCCAAATGGTCAATGTTTGTTGTTTTTAACTCATGTGATTTCTTTTACAGCTACCAATAAACTTACCCACTATTAAATTTCACTGAGTCAAAATTAGGCATAATATACACTGGAAAGCATTCAACATCTTTTACCCATCTCTCTGCCATATCACGTTCCTGAGGCAGGAGCTGAGGACATATGAGGAAGAAGGCTTCGAAGGATGTAATTTCTGAAATTATTTTAGAGCCAATTTAAAAGACAGAGAGAATTTGACACCTGCAGAGATGGACACACTGGTATATTTTGAGCAGAAGCATATTAAAAGTGTAGGGGTGTCTCAAAAATTTCACATTCATCTTTTACAGAGGAGAAAGAGAGAGGTGGAATAATATCCTATTGTAATCCCCCACTCTGAGGTGAAGGTGGCCTTAAAAAGATCTTCATCATGTAGTTCCTAAGATGTTTGCCCAGAAAATGAAGAGACATAGTCATATACTGAGAAATTAACTCCCTGTTGAATGGTCAGTCACATCCATGGTGTTGACTAAGGATTGCTGGCAAACATTTTTAGGTATTTTTGGCTTGTTACTAGGCACCCTTTTGTCTGTATGTGTTGGAAATACACTTGCACTGTTCTCTGTGCCTGGAACATGAATAATTGATCCTATTTTACTGCTGTCATCTGTGTGGTCTATTATGAGATGTTTATGCACCCTACATATTTATTTATTTTTTTTTGCCTTATTTCAAGACTGATCCTGCATCTCCACCTCAGGTAAGAGATCCTCACTAATATGAGGAATGTAGGCTACAAAACCATACTTTCCTTTTCAGTGAATTAGTCATGGTTCATCCTGGTTGCATCTGATGCAAATGCAAATTTCCATTTGTGAATTGAATAATTTTTCAGGATTACATAGAAAGCATTCAATATTTATTAACAAAGACATGACAGTTATCGCACTGGTGGACTTTGGCCCTGGAAACTCTCAACCACAATAGCCAGCTTAATTGATTTGCAAGCACAGGGCTTTACATGCTGTCTGTATTTAAAATGGGAAGTGTGTTCCCTGTGCCACTGTCATTTACATTGGGAAGCCCATTATGCCTCAATAACCAAGTTTGACACCACTCTGGATGAACACCTGTATTCTATTTGGAACAGTCTACTTCATTTTCACAAAGCATTAGCAGAGTCATGGATCTCTGAACACTCATTTGGAGGTCCTTATTGATGCAGATTTGTTTACTAAAACAAAGAACTCAGACTTGTGGAAGCTGTGTCTTATACACAACTTCCAGCCACAGTCTTGAGACTTAGGGCAAAGCTCAGGTTCTAAGACTTGGAGGGAAGTCTTCTTAGAGAAAGTTCTTCTGTTCAAACACATCAAAAAAAGTATTTTATTGATCTATTAATCTACAACAAGGATTCACTGGCTGTGCCCTTTTATTCCCATAATTATACGTTAATAATGGAATTAAGAGGTCTCTATATACTAGGAAAAATATATAACAGCTAATTATTTTATTTTTTGGGGAACATGGAAAAGGGAGGGATTTTAATGTGGCCTCTCAGTCACTTAATTGTGTCAAAATTAAATAGAAAAAAATAACATATTGATGCAAAAAAGGTGACACCAGATTTGGACCTGAGAGTATTCTAATGAATGCAGAAATCAGTACATTTCCCAGTTTTAAAGATTACAGCTTTTGAAATACAAATTAAAAAACAGAAGCAGCATGCTCCAAGCAGATTACTGAATTTTTTTCAACCTGTAGGAAGGCATGTACACTAAACATCTTTGTGATATGTTTATACACTGAAGAAAACTGCAAAAGAGAAATTACCCAAAGGCTCTCCTAAAAGGCCAGTAGTTTTTCATCAAATGAATATCCATGCAAACATGGACCTCATTTTCCCTTACACACAAACTCCTTTCTGAAGCCAACTCTGCTATGACCTGCATTTAGTGTATTTTACCTGCTTTTCCTTAACTCCACACATCTGAGCTTTTAAACTATTAATTGTTTCTCCTCTTCTCTGTATCAGACTGACTAGAGCACACCAGTGATGCAGAACTGCACATACAACAGCGTGGTGCATCCCACCACTCTGTACAGCTCCAAGGTACAGCGTGGATTGCAGGTGAGCGGGGCTTGCATGCAGTACCAGATCACGGGCCCATGTGCAAGCAGCAGGGTACTCGCTGAAGCATCCCTCCAAGTAATTCTTTAGATGACAAACCAGTTTAGTTTCAGAAACAGTTCATAATATTATCCAGCACACAGTGCAGAGAACATTAAAAATTAATGTCAACAATAAATAGATTAAGAAAGTTTTCCTAATATGTAGCAGAAACAGGAATTGCCAGATGCAGATGAAAGTGAGATAGGTTTAATAACACCATTAACATATAAGCCATAGAGCGTCAAATTCCTAAAGCAAAGATATTTCATACTGCCAACAAGGAATTACCGATAAAGAGTAACAGACTAAACACAAAGGCTGACACTAGATGCAACCTCTATGCCTGCAAAATGCAAAACACCAATTCCTTTGTAGCTGAATGGCATCAGTAGGGTTAGTTACTCTGTTTTGGTTCATTAGTTCTTCTAGGGCAAGATTAAGTTCTAAAAAGATTATGAGAAGCATAGCTTACTACTGGGATCATGGTTTATATCCAGATCAGTATTAAAAGAATCTCAAACAGGGATTCAGAACATCTCAGAGAACAGGGAATTTTGAAAAGGAAACTGGCTGAAACCTGCTGGATTCCCAAATGATACTGCTATGGAATTTGGGATCTGAACATACATTTAAAAACATGGAGTATTGAGTAACCATGTACCAGGTATATGTTTCTCATGTACGTAATGCAAAGGTGAAATAAAACTCTCTTTGTAAAGATGATTTCTCCTACCTTCTGAAGATGACCATTGTAGGCCATTTGTTTGTCCAGGCAACATAACAAAAAAGTGCATTGTTCTTTCTATGTGTATTTCTTATTGGATTTAGAAGTGCCAGACAAGTCTGGTGCATGGCTCACATGAAAACAGACATACAAGGTCTTCTTCAATAGGTCCAGTATGAGCATAAAACCTGGTTCATCTTTTTATTTTAATGATTTTGCCTTTAAAATATAGGTGTATGTATAGACTGTATATAGGTGTACTGAGGATGGAGAGAAAGGCGATACTGTATTTGTATATGAAATAATTTTCCTGGACACATATTTGTTTCCCAGACCTCCTCAGCACTGGCTAAGCCTGTCTCTAATAAAATGAAAGAAATAAATAAGGTGTTAAGGAATTTTTCCAAATAATAAGCAGGACAAATTATGAAAAAACATTTAAAAGTATTAATACTGTTCAAATCTGTTACTATAAAACATGTTCTTGTAAATCCTGCACAAAAGTAGGGTCATTAGGAAATATTTACCACTTTTTATGATGCAATTTTTGAAACACATCGACTCTTTCCTGGAACAATCACCTCTAGCTGAGGCTGCTACTCACATGGTTAAGCAATCCATTATATGATGCTAAAACACCGCACAGCCTCCATCAACTAAACATGTGTCAGCTTCCCTGCACCTGATACACAGAGGTCCCCACCCACTTTGCACTGAAGGTGCATCCTCTTATTAACTGACAAGTGAGATAGGCATGAGATTTAAACTCTGGGTTTTGTTTTCCCACAAGATACTTAAAACATCTCTGCTCTGAGCAGCAAACTTCAGCATTCCGTCACTTCTGAAAGCAAGATGCAGTCATCTCGATGCTTTGGCCAGCAGAACAGAGGTGCTTTGTGGCCTCCTCAAAGTTCTTCCTACAGGGCCAGGAAATTCAAGGCTGAAAAAAAAACCCTCTACCACATCTCTGAATCCTGCAGGTTTTTTGCTAGTTGTAATAGGGCACAAGGTATACCAGCTCTTCTATGTTTCAGCATTGTATTTCTGTAATTGTTTTTAGTTTTGACAAGCTGTCAGATCCCTGAAAAGCAGGGTCCTGTGGTGCAGCTCAGTGAACGTCCCCATTTGTCTGCCTGCAGTTGTTTTAGGGGCTCACTGTCTTATGGACTGAGGAGACCCGTTACTGCCAGCGAGGACACTCATCCATCATTGCCTTTACCATCTAGATACAGTTCAGTGGCATTAAGTCTGACAGTCCTACACGTTGGAATGTTATTACTGCATAGCTCAGCAGTCTCACTGTAGTTAAAGGTCTGTCGGTATTACTATTATAAACAGCACTTTTCAAGGAGCTGATAACTTTGCCATTTGAAATTGCACAAGGCTAAAGCTCAAAATATAAATTGTCATTCCTCCTCCATTTTAAATAAAGCAAGCTCCCAACCAAAATGACAGGTTCTGTTCCAATTTGACAATAAATCTGTGTCTGAAATGTTTTTTAGGTACTTTCAGACATTGTCTTGCCCTCTCCATAGTAGGCATAAACCTCCCTGTAGACGCCACGTCTGCTTCTCTGATCCACACCACTTAGGACCTCTGAAGGCAGTTTAAAGAATACTTCTGCAATTTACAGTAATACACAAACACTGCAACTTCTGATTCACAGAAAATACGCTTTCTTGAAAGTCTATATTTTTCTGGGCAGGTGTTTCACAAATAAGTAGAACCTAAGAGGCCTTCACTGAGTTCCTCTAACTGCTGAAAGGTCGGTGTCCTAAGTAGCAAATCCAGGTAACAACAACAACAAAAACCCAGACAAAAATCCTGCCCTCTGGGTGCTATCACTTCCTATGGTTTCTTAAACCTCCTGGCAAAAAACAAGCTGCATTAGCACTGAAGATGAACTACTAAACCCTTATCTAAACCCTAAACCCTAAAAGTCCAAGGGAGGAGAGTAGCTGATATTTCAAAACGGAAAAGGTGACACTAGCATTTGAGAACACTGTCACAAACACATCACAGATTTTCCCTAATGACTCAAATCTATCCAAAGGAAGGACCAAGATAACCACAGGGAAAACCTTCACAGATCATGCAGACGCAGGAGTGCAGCCACAGACAGTTGAACACTTGGGGACAGTATACAACTCATGATTATTCTGCATAAACTTCGGTAACAATTCTAAATATCTCCAAGGACTCATTTTAAACAACTTGTGATCACACTTTTGGGAAGCCAAGAACAGATGGATATAAAATGGGGCTCATATTGTAGATACAGATGAAAAACATCTAACGCTGGAAGAAAATAGGTGTACGTTTTCAAAGACAGCAGTCTATTCTGTGGGTGAGCTGAAAGAAAGTAGAAGGCATCCATATTTGCAATATGGAGGCCACATAAATATATGTTTTTAATATGTAATTACCCTTCCTGGACTGCAATTCCACGTAAACCATGTCTAATCAGTGCAATAATATTCTTTTACTCCTATGACTATGAAGGAAACAAAACGGCTGTGCAAAACTTTGCTTCACGTTAAATTTAAATTCAACAGGTGAAAAATTTGAAATAATAAAGTTATTCAGTAAAAATATATATATCTTGCAATAGAGAGGTGCAAAAGAAATAAAACCCAAACCTTTAGAAAACTCTTGATCGATCTTAAAATAACATAGAAATAGTAGCAAAGTGCATTATGTGAGGTCAAGAAGAACCTTGACCTGGGAAGCAACTGGGAGCTGGGGGTCAAATATGGCCAATTACAGGCAAGCTAAGTGCTGTTTGGCAGAGTACAGCAAAAGCCACAGGTAATAACCAAATTAAACACCCCAAAATAATTACCCAATTGAATTAAAGAATAGTGCTAAATATGGTTTGAAGGTTTGTTCACCTAAGGATGAGTTAAAATTATCCCCTGGCCG
>JAOQGH010000062.1:32276127-32297555 GCA_025769975.1 Gallinago jamesoni | reverse complement strand
AGCGCTGCAATAAAGGATACCTGCTTAATAGTCATCCCGACTATTGAGTCCTGATTTCGTCTTTCACGGCATCACAATCAAAATGGCTGTTACTGGTTTTAAGGGTCTTTTTCAGGTTGGCATGGCACATGAACCCTCAAAAAACTGCCATGTTTTAAAATCTGCACTTTTGTGCAGTTCCTTCAAATAGTCTCAGGTCTGCACAGAGGGATGCACACTCCCAGAGAAGTGCAGAGAATATATAAACTCTTACAGGTATTGTTGTGCATGTACCAGAAAACTAAATAAATTTACCTTTAAACAAACAGAATTAACACAGCATGTCCAAAAAGTGAAAGGCACAGTTGTTGCTGATCTGAGTTTTTTTTTAGTCTTGCAAAAAGTCTCTAAAATACATACTTTTTTTCTCTATCAATTCTCAAGACCAATTCTTTTCCCTTTGTCAGGCAAACAGCTGAAAAGATGTGTAAACAATTTATCTTTATGCTATTGCTTCACGTGGGACATTTAGATCTGAGTGTTTTCTTTTTTATACTAAGTAGTTCTAACTCGCACCAAGCAGTAACCAAACAAAAAAAGTTTAGGTAAGTTATTGAATCTTACAAATCTTAGAATCTTTTTCTTTTTTTATCAAATTCAACATTTCTTTTCAATGTGAATCTGAACAAGAGCAGGTATTGGTTAGAACCTTCTCAAAGATTCCATGAACGTTTAATAAAAGATGACCCATTTTCTTGCTTATTGTGAAGTTATTATTACATTTTCAAAATAGTGTTTTAAAAAGTAATTTTAAGCAAATAATTTTTAAAAAAATTTAATTTTTCTATTATGATCCCAATTTCAAAATTATTTTGAAAAAAGTTCCATTAAAATGTTTGCAGAACATCGGTTTAGCAAAAAAATGTAATTTTGTTTTCAAAGAAATTTCTTTTTCTTTCCTTTATAAATGTTTTCCAATATAAGTGTTACCGACCTCAAAACTAACAACACTGTTAAGAGTTCACAAGGGTATCCTGTGCTTGGAAAGATTTGCCTTTCTTAGGGAGTTGATAATTTTCAATGAGTAGCTTCTGTGAAAAGTGGGAGAAAAAATGTCATGGAGACTGGTATTTGCAGTATAACTGCCATATAATAGATCTCAATACCTTTATACATGCAAAATATCATGGAAACAGGAGAGATAGGGCACTGAACAAAGTTACCAGTCATACAGAAACTACTTACTATCAAAACATCAGTGAAGTAATTAAATTTAAAACATTATTACTCAAGTCTCTCTAATATAATCCAGTATGTAATACTGCTCCTAATTTTGTCAGTTATATCTATAAACAGTGTTCTGGGACTGAAGTCAAGATGCTCACACAATGCTTATTCCATGCTAAATGATTTCCCATTCCTATTTGCATAACAAGAGAAAAGAAGAAAATTTTATTTAAGCAGGTAGAAAGGAAACTAAAACATGTCTCTGCATATAATGAGAATACAGGTTACGTACAGTCATGTTCACAGCTTAAAGAACAGAAGAAACCCCAATGGAAACACTTCCATTTTGAGAACAGAAAAAAATATTTGAAGTGTTCATTCTCCTCTTTCCTTTCTTCAATTTTGATGACTATAAACATTTCAATAAAAAAGAAAGGAAGACCCTGTTTATATGTTTCTGGAGTCCATATACTCCTTCTGAAGTCACAACTTTATGCAATGTACTAATTTCCACAGAAACTGCTTAACAGACATAAACAATATAAATATCATGCTGAGGATTAACTGAAATATAAAGAAACAAAAGTTCGCAGAATTCACATTGTAACAGCAATATTTTTACCCGGAATTTGTCATGCCATCTATAACCTCACACTGAACTGATACTGAATTTTCCTAAATGTTTTTGCTTTAGAAAATGCTGACTTGTCAGGAACTATGACTGCATTGATTTCCCAGTCCTAGGATAAAATTTCAAGTGTCAGAGACCTTTTCGCTCTCCCCGGCCTTTCCTGTTTATCTTCAACCATCTCCCAAAGACACCAAACAGAACAGAACCATCCGTGGCCCCAGCAGAAAGCTTTCACCTCCACACTGACTACATGTTTACAGTCTCTTTGCTCCAAATCAGGGAAAGTTTTCCAACTAAGTCCTGGAATCCTTCAACCTGATTTTCACAAAATACAAAACAGGAAGAGATGATACTTATGAAAAAAAAAATTGCTAATGACAAATTTCAAGGATCCTAGTAACTGGTAAACTAAATAAGATTTTGTGGCCCTCCTTGGAAGCAGGGAGACGGCCATAACAGCTTTTGTTCTGAGTCCAGATTCTCCAGGAAGAAATCTGACAGAAATAATACCACTTCAGGCTCTGGTTTATGTTCTTTATGTTTCAGTGACATGAAAATCATGACAGATTTTGAGTCCTCAAGTAATTATAGTCAACTATTTGCCTTTTCTGTGTGTTTAGACATCCCATATACAGAAGTGGATACCGAAATAGCCACTCAAGGAAACACAGTTATCCTCAAACCACGTGCAGCCACATTATCTTGCTCACACAGAGCTTCATGGGGCTTAAACTTGATAGAGAAAAAAAAAGAAACTTTCAGTGTCAGTATTTCTAGGGGATGCATGTCTATAACCTGCCAGTGCATTGTTTGAAAGCAAGAGTCACTAAAGCCGGGACACAGATGAAGTTTTCCTATGGTTTTGTTGCTTGAGATTAATTTAATTTTATTATGTCTATAAAACAGCCTTCTCCTTGGGAGACGGCATCCACTGCACAGCACACCTCTTGGAAAACCCCGGGGCAACTCCCATGCAAGAGGGGATTATCCAGTGTGTACAAACAGAAACCTGTAACTTGAATTTCCCTGGAGAAGGCACTTCCAGTTTCTCATATGGGCTCTCTGATGCTGATCCCTCGTTGCGTCCCCCCTCTCATCCGGGACGGCACCCTGGCAATAACGTGATGGGAGCTGGAAGTCCAAAACGGGCCCTATTGTGTTCTTAGACAGAGGCTTCCCCCAGAAGGCAGTTTTCTTTAGCTCAATGGTTGACTTAAAAAAAAAAAAGGTCAGGATTGAGTTAATAAAATGTCCCCAGGTCTGCCTTTTTCTGTTTTCTGAAAATGAAAAGAAATGCCAGTATAGATAACTTCAAATGAAAAGGAAAACAGGCTGCAAAACATAAACAAATCCTAACATTTTCCTCCTGCTGCTTCTCTTCAGTCAAAAAATATTCAAATCAATCAACATTACACTCCTAACACACTGCAAATTTAAATCATGCTAAGATATTGCTTTTGTTATCAGACATGCTATTTTAATCAGAAATACATAAATTCAGTTAATTTTAAGATTCCACTTTTTTTAAGACTATCACTTGCCATTTCTAGCCTTTCATAAGTCATTTTGCTGCAGCTTATGGAGGCCAGAGAGCTTGTGCAGCTTATGTTTTAACACCAAGCAGCAGTAGCTTGAGTTTGGAGATCCAGGCTTTTGGAATTCTCTCCAGCTGCTGACAACTCAGCCAGTAAAATCTGATTGCTTCCAGGCGTGGAGATAGCCATGCCACAGCACGCACCTGGACTCATTCCTGGGGACAGTAACTGCTGCCTGCGCACATCACCCTTTGTGTGAGAACACATCCCTAAGAGACAGCGTGCTCACCAGAACGGAGTTGAAGTGGAGAAGTGTGTGGAGCGACACAATCTGTTTCAGTTTTCTCTAACACTGAGAGGTTTCAAATACTGTCTTGATAAGAAATCAATAGGGTCCCAACAAAACAAAACAGCATCCCAAAACCAAAAACAAAACCAGCAAAGGCAGAGCATGTCTGTCAATTCACTGGTCACTGTTGTGCAGCTGGTTTTCAACTCTGGAGTGACACTCCAGAGGTGGTAATAGTTCCGCAATTAAAGGAAGATACCCTTATCAGCATGAGAATTGGGATAAAAGAGGTGAACTCTTTTTAGGCACTTTTTGACCTTACCTCCAATTCTTTCCTAAAGGAACTCTCCAGAACTGGTTTCTATACCTCTTCCTACAGTCCCTCCCAATCTTACACCCTTCTTATTACAAATTTAAGTAGTACATCTTCTTCACTCAGTATAAGTTGCTGCTAAGCCTAAACATGGTCACTGTATCTCTGCTATCTTTCTCATTCACCAAATTCTTTCCCTGCTTCCCCAGATCACCAGCTGTCTGATGAAGACATGAAGGAAAAAATCCAAAAGGCTCCAGGCTTGCGACACTTAGTTTGGGTCTGAAAATTAGCAAGTTCACCTGGAAGCTTTGGGCAAATGGCTATTTTCAGGTATTACAGATGATGGAAAATGTTATTCTGTGTGTTTGCATTGGGTTTAGTGGATAGTTTGACACATTTATTGCTTTTGTACTTTAAGAGACTAAGATGCTGCAGAACTTCACATTCAAGATATTTCATCATAAACCAAAGTAACCAAAACTGCAAAGCAAGTAAAGAAATAAATAATTTCTAATGATAAGCTTGAAGATAATAAAAATGAAAACTGTTGTAGTTACCAATTAACATTTAGATTGCCTGTATAAAGGAATGCCATAAATTTCCACACCTCGGATACAATAATTCCTTTTAGTATCTCGTTGCATCACTTTGAAAAGACCGTCTCTTTGCTGTGTACCATTTCAAGGAACATTTGTGCACTCTTTGGTTTCCAGAAAGTACAAGTGCACATGAATGACAACAGCGAACTTATTTCTCTTTGTAATCTAACCAACCCACAGCAGGCTTCTTCCCATACAGCCCCTCCAAGCAGCAGCACAGGCAGCTATAATTCTTCTGAGCATTATTCAAAAGGAAAGGTATACCAATTTAACAGCACTGAGTAAATGCAATGTTGTTAACGGAAAGAAGTAATTTCCTGCATTTCTATCACTAAGTTCTGCATAATGCACCCATAAATTTCAGCTGCAGCCTCCACTGAAAACAGAATTTGGCTTTGCCTATACACTGTGTTCTGAGCTTGTTAGACTTATGAGTGAGTGAAGTTTTTCCACTGTTTTGTGTCTCTATAAGATTTTTGGCACTGTAACAATAGTACTATTCTGGGCACTTGACAAAGCAACTTTCGGTTGCAACTTCAAAACAATTATACTTTCATGTCATGGAGTTTCTTAGTGGAAGTTTTATCATGAAATCTCCCACTATGGTTTAAAAGATAAATCATTCGCAAAAGGGTTATCTTATTAGCAACAAGCATATCAAATTTTGCCTCTTGGTTTTGTACTATTTTGGTTTTGCATATATTCAGACAATTTTATCATTAAAATAAACCCCAAAACCACAAACTGGTGAAAACTTGAGGAAATTAGCAACTTCTTAATCTGTTTGTACCCACCGTAAGAATGTTCACAAGTGACTGAATGGGTTGGAAACATCCCTGTCCTGTATTCACTCTCCTTCTAGCCACCTGTAGAAGTGATCTTCAACAAAAGGAGGAGCCAGTCAGCTCAAAGTTCAGTTCCTGGAAAAAGTGGAAGAACTGAACACAGAGAGGAGTTGAGTATTATTCTTCAAATATTTAAAAGAATGCTGAAGAGACTAAGGGAAGAGAACTGTTTTGTAATGAGAGGAAAAATGTTTTGATGAGAGGAAAAAATTAAACCTGTGCAAAGAACATTTACGTTCTGCATATGGAAGCTGCAAGGACAGCAAAGCATTGGAATAGAAGGGCTGGGCAATTCTGTTAGTTTTTAATAAGACCTCAGGTAAGTACCTGTTAAAGATGACACCAGGTTATCGCTCTTGACTTCAGGCAAGATAAGCACTTCAGGCCTTTTCCAACCTTGTATTACATGATTAGTGGGAAATTATGTCAGGAAAAAATTCAGAGCTCAGCTGAACACAAACTTGTAGGTGACACAGCCGCCGTAGTGCAATGTGCTCTACATTCCTCTCTTCAGCCTCTTTTCTCCATTAATTTGCCTGTTGCCAAAGAAGCCACGATGAGCCTACTCAGAGCTGGCAAAGCAGACAATCTGAAGCTGGAAGTTCAGGTATAAAATACGATAAGAGCTTAATCAGAAAACCTGCCCAAGATTCTGTAGCAATTAAACACTGACAGAAGTCATCCAGTTGATAATAGAAACTGCAGTGGGTTTTCTAAAGATGCCTGTAAGGCAAAGACCAAAAGAGAAAAAGATAAAAACTGGAAAACATGTGAAAATGAAACCTAAAATACCTTAAGCATCAATCCTAGACATTTCATTTTGGAATGGGTCTCTACTATTGAAGAATCCACAAGAATAAAACAAACAAACACAATAAGAGCCTAACCTTACATCTGTAATAGTAATTCAAAGAGACCAAGTCTTGGAGAGAAATTAAAATGAGCTGGCAGATAAGAAGAGTGCTGCACAGTGCATTTCAACCTGGTCTCCCTATATCACGCAGAAATGGGCTTTAGCCAAGTCTTTTATAAAATTAGCTTTTCTATTTCCACACCAATACTTTGCATCCTCCCTTTCCCAGCGATGTGCAGTCTTGGCCTTCATTCAGAATTTTTGACATACAAACCTCAAGAATCAAGCCCATCACCACTCAGTCTGGCCAGCACCATCTAAAGTAATCATGCCTCCTTAATTTGAACATAAAAATGTCAGTTTGACTGACTCATTCTTTTCATTAGCACTGTACATTTTCAATAGGAGAATATTCAAAATTATTTTTGTGGTCTTTGGAACAGGACAGTTACCTTTACATATAAAGGTACAGGTGAGTATGCATGCAAATGGACAAAATACACTCGAGAAATAAAATTCAAAAGAGGAAAATTCTGACTTTATCCCAAATCTTTGTGTCTTGGTAAGACAGGAGTCTAGAAAAATCATGTTACTTGTAAGTAACTGAAAGAGTTTGTGTTTTTCTAGCATAGTAATTTTCCAGAGCCATAAGATACCCATGACATAAGCAGAGAATTTAACAGACAGCATCAGCAAGGGAAAGTTATGCCAGAACTGGGTAACAAGTGTTTGGTTTTTGTGTATTTTTGTTTCAGTTTTTTTGGTTGATTGTTTTTGGGGGGGGGGCGGGGGATTGTTGTTGTTGTATTTTGTTTTTATTTAAACCATTCACATATAAGGAGGTTGACTTGACCTGTGGTCTCTTCAGTTCTCTATGAAAGAGAAGCCCCAGGAACCGGACACTGGTATCTGCCTCACAACACAAAAACATTGTGGCAACCAGCACTAAAGGCTCTGTGAAGGGGACACCAACACAGTGCTACAAAAAGCAGAAGTTCAAAGGCCAAGAAATAAAAAACAATACAAGCAGTTGCCAATAGTCATTCCAGTTAATGGAAATATTCAATTACAATTTCTAAAACCTTGGGTAAGTTGGGCACTTCCTTGCTGAATTCATTAAATGTTCCATTTTTTTGCTTAATCATTTGCCTAAAAGATCTCAAGCAAAGCTCAACTATTTCCATATCAATAACTGTCTTAAAATAAAAAAAAATAAGATAATAGGTTATCAGCTACATCTTCATAATTAATTTCTGAGATTAGCCTCATATTAACTTCATCACCTTTACTGGAGTTGCTCTTACTGATGTAAGCAAGATCCAAATCTGACCATAAAATTGAGGCTAGCATTCGTTCCAGTTCAGAGCTTTGCTTTCTGAAACATTTGTTCCATTTTTGGCAATAATTATAGTAGGTTTTACAGCAGATAGTTATTGTAACTAATTTGTACTTCCATGAATAATTATGAATGAGAAGAATGCTTGCTTATGGTATTCTGTCACATCTGGAGAAGACCAGAAGCACAAGAGCAGCTGTCTAGATGCTGTCATGAATTTGTTGCTATTTATTCACTGAATGCTTATTCTTTTCTCTCCTGATGATAAATGGTTTAATGGAACCTCATACATTTCCCATCAACTTGCGTCATTGGTTTAGTGAATTATTGAACAGGCAAATCACATTCACTCGACAAAGACAGTAAACAAAATAACTACTCAATACACATTAATATATTCATATTAATCAATACATATGAGCTACCTATTACAGAAAGCTCAATTTTTTTTTCATTCCTCCATAAGTTCACATATAATTAATTACTACTTCCTTCCTGCTTGAAATAACTTTGGGGCAAAACTGTTGGGACAAAACAATTGCTTTATGACACCCGCAAGTGTCACCCCCTGCAAAGCCCAACACACTGGCATTGCTAAGACAATATTTGATAGTCTCAATTTAAAAATCTAAGATGATAATGAGCTGCAGTAATTAAGCACCTTTCTGGCCTTTTTCAGTGCTTTTTTTCTTGGAAATTTTCACTTCACTTTTAGTAATTTTTCTTTTGGTAGAAGAATAGAAAGGATTGGGCAAATGCTGCCTCAAATCCTTGATTTATCACACATATAAATTAAAAATCTACTATACAAAGCATTTTTACTACATGCACAGCTACATTTTAAAAAGAATACATTAGCATTGGGTTTGTTCCCATGTTTAAAGGTAATCAACACCACCACCACAAAAAAAATCCCACATTGCATTTTGGACTTTCACTGGAGAAAATAAACAATAGCTTTGAATTACACAGGTTTAAAACAATTAAGCTGTATGAACAATATGCAATGCTTTTCTAAAGCACTTCAGAAAGTGACTATTACTGAGCCTGCAGTCTTTTGAGGCTGTAATTGAAGTGCTACAATTCCAACCACACAGCTCAGGTCAAAAAGTAACAAATCAAGCTGACAGAAAGCAAGTTGATGAATTCTTACATGATTTTACAACACAGACACAGATGGACAAGAATAGAAGCTAGTATACAATAAAATACATCTGTGCTACTCTTGCTGATGTAAATATCAGCTTTTATTGCTGTCACTGTCTCTCATAGGTTACAGCATTCTCACATATTTTAATTAATCAGCTTTGTAGCCCCCAACCTCTTTCCGGCATTCCAGTGTATGAGCCAATAGCATCAATTTACTGCCTGTGAGAAGTACGTAAGGAAAGAGCCAAAGCACCCATAAATTAAAAAAAAAAAAAAAAACTTCAAAAAATTACTAAGCTGTCCTATAAAGTGAATTGTGTTGTCCAAAATCAGAAAGAGTAGGCTGGGGCTTTAGAAGTTAACTCTAGTTAAAGGCACGTTGGAGAAAAGTTCACATTTTACCATTACAAACACAGCAATGTACCTTGTACAATGTACAGCACTTCCTACCATCAAGTTTCCACTCATTTCTGTTATTCCAGCACTTCAATTCTTCTAATGCAAATGAGAGCTTAAGTTTCTCAAGAAACAAACTCGTCAAATATAAATTTACCACTTTTATGTGGTGTTCAGACCTTTTATTATCTTTTCATCCTGAGATAAACTCCCAGACAACTAGAATGTCTAGTGCAATATAACAAACCACAGGGGAAACAGAAGGACTAACATACATGAAACACCCAGGGTTAAAACTGAGCTAGGATGTAAGTTTCTCAACTCCAGCTTGTATGAAACAGCAGCTGGGCCTGGAGACACTATACATCCCCAGCAGATATTAATCAAGTCAACAAAATTAAAACCCAGTAAAACTAGCACAAATAGGCTCTTAACCTTATAATTGCCTCTACATTCAGATATTTGCAAGAAATCGTTTCACCCTAACTCAGGATTAAGGCCTAGATTTCACAGAGTGCAACAGAAAAGGTTTTTATTTCTGTTTTAGAACTGCTGTCCGAGCTGCCAGGTAGGGTGCTATAAAAGAGTTTCTCTAGAAGGACTGAGGCTAATAGTATGGTATTGCTCCCTACCATGATTATTGCAGCATTAGAAAAGAATATGTACTTATTATTTAAAAACAGCTTCAATCTGCATTATCTCGTCTGCAGGATAGAATCCTTTTGAAATATATCAGTCTACGCAGAAACTAAAATGGCATTGAATCCACTTTATATGTGTATTTCAATCTACTTGTACTGTGCTCAGTTTCATTAGCATGTCACAACAATTTCAGACGCAAAGTCCTTGTCACGGTGTGCAATGGCAGAAGAATCTGTGTAAGAATATTTGGAGCTACAATAAACAAAAGCAAAATCCTTGTCACGGTGTGCAGTGGCAGAAGAATCTGCGTAAGAATATTTGGAGCTACAATAAACAAAAGCACTGAAGCAAACTCAATACCCAGGACAGAGCAGCCATCAGTGCAGCTATTGCCAGCTGCCGAGACAGCCATTGCGCAGAGCAGCATCTTCCACCCCAGCAGGCCAGAGCCGCACACAGCTGATCAATCACTGGTTTTCATCTCATTAAAGCCCCAAGGTTTTCTTTTCCCTGAAACAAGTTTTCTTGCCCTTTGGTAGCTTAGGTAACCACAAAAGAGACTAACATTATATGACATCATTTGCCTCCTCTATATCCCATTTACACACAAACTTTGAGATTGTTCATATTAAAGATGTTTAATCTGTCATGAAGTTACATATATGTCTGCTGCTGGCACTCATTAGAACCTAAGCTACTCCATAGATGGCTGCACTCCAATAAAGAATGGATATAACCGAAAATGTTCAGCTCTTAAAGCTGCACGTGCAAAGGGGTAAGTGCAGTGTAGCGTCTAAGTTCAGGCTGATGGTGTGCTGTTAGAATGAATATACAGAGCACACATCTAGTCACTGCACATAAAGTATTCCAGCACATTCCTTTGGAAATAAGTCTCAGGATAATACACCGGTCTGACAGATGAACATTTAAAGACTCACATCTCAGGGTCCCAAATCAGTTCAGCTATTTTTAGTCATTGTTGCAAATATTGAATATTAAATGAATAAAACTAATTTAACAACAAAAACATTGCATATTTCCTTAGGGCTGTTTTGAATTTAATTCTTCTCAATAAAATACCTTTTGTGAGGTCTATGACAACACTCTGCAAAGACCTTAAATTTTAGAGCAAGTGGTGAGTTAACCTGTCACCTCTTCCCACACAGGATCCATCTCTTTAAAAAGCAGAAAACAGGCATAGTGTCAACTGTTTGCACATTCAGCTGGAATCACTGCTGGCAGGGCCAGACCCGAGCTTCAACCTATGAGGAAAGTACCCGCACCAGTTACCAATCCTCTCTTGGCCCAGGTACTAAGCCAATAGTTTGACAAGGTTTCAAAAGTTTTGTCATACAAGGAAAAACACATCTACAGTAGGAAGAAACCTAATCCCCAGGCAAGAGACAAACCCCTTCTGATTTCTAATTATTTTTATTTTCTTTTAAAGCAGATGCATAACTACCATAGATTTTAAGAGGAGATGCAGACTCAAGAGCTGACAGCAAGAAACAGCTGCCCTGTTCCTCTCACTTCCCTGGGCTGAGTTACCAAAAAATAAAAATAATTTAAAAAAATCAGTCCCTTGGGAGATTTCCAGGTACTAACAGAGGCTTGGAACCATTCAGATGGAAGTGTTCTCCTCCAAGACCTTTGGGAACAACCTCCTCACTGGATAACTAACTTATGGTAGATCAGCTACAATAACTCCCCTTCTTATATAAGGATTCATACACATCACAAGCAAAAACATCTACTCATCATGACCCCAAAACATCTGCACCGATGGAAAAAGCCCTTCCTAATGTTATCCACCCTTTCCCCCAAAACCAACTTCATTAGATTGTTGGTCAAATGCTCACCAGAGTTCATGTCCCAGGCCCACAGCTTCCTGCCCTGTCACCTCATGACACAGCATAGTAGAATAGCAGAGCTGGAGCTGGCTGCTGCCCTGGGAAACCTCTCCCACATCTGCTCATATGCACAGTGCCTGAATGTTTCTACTTCCAATTCATACATCCATAGGCTTTTTGTTTTTTTGACAGAAATTTAAAACATCAGAATGCAGCACTGCTGAATCTACCCCTCTCTCCAAAACTGGGAAATTCCCTACCACCCATTCCCACCCACCTTTATAACCCAGCCTTTCTCCACTACCTCAGCTCCACAGATCAGCTACAGAAGAGATCTCATTCTCTTCCATTTCCCACCAGCCTCCTATTTTCTTCAAGATACAAACCTAGGACACATTTCAAGGTACTGACTATAGCTTCTCATTGGAGCTGAACAGGAATTATTAGAACCAGACTTAGTAGAACCTGATCCTAGAAGTTATTTGCAGCATAAACAAATGGTGGTATCAGCAGTGCACACAGGATGAAAGTAATTGCTTTCCTGGGGCAGGGCAAATGCAAATAAGTGATTCTTGGTATTTGTATATATTCTTGCAGTATGTGTACAAGAGAACTGCAACACAATAAATATCTGCCATTCAAAGATCATGCTATAAACAAACAGCACCCTGAATGAAGGGGAGTACTGTTGTGAAATATTGTATGGATGGCTAAAATAACATCTTTAGCTACAAATTTTCAAGAACTTTTTATTGTGTGTTATCAAAACCCTCTACAGATGGGATCTGAAATTTGAATCCATGTTGCCACATTTAATTACTAAATAAATCTTGAACTAAATCTTCTGAGCCGATTTTAATAATCGAAGAATTTCCTCCTACAAATCCTTCCAAAGGAGAAAACTCCTATCATTTAATATAACTGCATGGCTTTCTGAGCTCTGTAACATGGAAGTACAAATTATAACTGTAAAACATTACTGTAACTCTGGAACATCTTAGGTTTATTTCTTATTCATATTTCTGTGACATTCTTTTGTGGCCTGTCTTGCTGCACAGTTGTCCTGCTGTGGTCACACAGCTCTGGAGAGTCTTGACAATAGGGTTACACCTGAATTAAATCCCTAGATTTTACCACTTCCACCTTCAAAAATCAAAGTCTGACTTTTGCTGCAGAGCTGAATTTGGGGTTAAGCCTCTTTAACAGCACCTGAGACTTCAAAGGACCTGAAATTCTAAACAAGGAATAATTTTATAAGTAAAGATCAAGCCCAACTTCAGCACGGACACATCAGGACTAACTTATCAGAGGATATTTTGCTACAACATGACTAAAATATTGCTGATAGACTGGTTTTATCCTTTTTAATTAAGCCTAAATTTTGGATTAGATTGTTTCTAAAGCACGTAAGCAGAAAATACCTAGGTATGCTAAAAGCTAAGCTACACTAAACTAAAGCAATTGCTTCCATTTTCTCAAAAATGGATTTCCCTAAAATATGCTTACACACACAGTCAGTCTGCTGCTACTGTCAACTAGCCTACTGCTTTTTAGATAAAAATGTCCCGCTTTCCTTCAAATCTGTAAGTCAGTGAATGATAGTTAATTGCTCAGGCATGTAGTGTGTACAGCTGGAGAGCAAATAATGTCTGTTCCAGTTTCCCAGGCTTATTTTAAGTATGTTCTCATGGGTCCTTCTGTAATTCCCTCCATTCCATCCCTCAGCCAGACATACATCTCTCTCCATCTCCTGAAAAAATTCGTTCTATTTTTGTTACCACTTTAGATTTAAGGTAATGATGAGACTTTTGTCCTTGGTCTCCAGACAGCTGAAAATCTGGGTCTGGATTCTTTCATCTGTTTCATGTATGCTAATGCGCCTGCACTGAGCCCCACTGCTTTCTGATAGGGTCCTAATAAGAGCAAGTTTCTATACGGACGTATCCAATTGCAAAAATCAGCATCCATATTTTCAGCAGACAAGTATTTTCAATATTTATGATGCACAAATGTCTCCTTCAACATCAAGATGGACATTAAGAGCTCCTCATTTTAATAGAAACATTCCCACACATATGTTAAATACTTCCAAGTGCTTATAGATTACTGGGTACAGTATATTTTCATTCATTTATGTTTGCTAGTCTCAAGACTATTTTTACATTAGAAGATCATCAATAAAAGCAGACACTTGCTATGAGTTTAATGCAGATGCACAAAGGGTATTTTTCGTGCCCTTTTAAATGGTATATTCTAGAAACCTAAAAGCCAAATATTCTAAAATTTTTCTTCAGGTACTTTTGAAAAATCCCACTATTTAAAAATATTCCTCACTATGTAAATATTCCTATTAGGAATAAGACTTGAGAATTCATATGCTGCAGGCTCTCTGACAACAAAATTTCCATTTCAATAAAAAAAAAAACCCTACCACAAAGCCAGCTAAGAGAAGAAAATTTACATTTTTTTCCCCTCCATGGCAATGCAAACCTCTAGATAGGACATCAATGCTTATGGCTGAAAATCCATTTTTAAGTCTCATATTTTCTTTGCAAAAACTGAAATGAGCTACTACAGTCAGATTTATGCAGTGTGGTATAACGAAGGTTAATCATGAGATGGTTTATTTGTATATAACAACTGTCTTCTCTATTAGCTTATTGAATAAAAGATTAACTGAAAATTCTATTAATAGTTTTGAGGCATCGGTTCAAAATGAGAGAGGAGACTGCTTAAATTTGAAGATTACAATTATGTACTAGCAGTACCATACATTGACTATGAGAGACATAATCTATGTTTCAAAATAAACCAGTTGTCATCAAATCCTTCTCCCCTGAGGTCTTGCACAGCAGCACTAAGGCAATAGAGAACACTGTACACAGCACAGATGGGGCTGATTCCAACTTCACACATTAAAAGTGGATTATCTGTGTGTGTGATTTATCCTCATAACATGATAGAGTTTGCCTCTTCTGTCTTAACTAAGAATCTTAAAATAAATTCAGCAGGAAGGGACCTCTAGGGGCCACTTGAAGCAGGGCTAGCTCTGAAATTGGATCAGACAAGGGTCTCGCCCAGTCCCCTAAGAATCCAGGAGGCTGCACACCTCCTGGGCCCCCACCCCTGTGTTTGATCATCCTCAGCATGAAGGATTTTTTTCCCAATACCTATTTGAAACTGCCCTTGCTGAAACTTGTGTCTTTTGTCTCTTGTCCTTTCAGTACACATCTCGGTGGAATCTGCCTCCACCTTCTCTCTAGCCTCTCATTCCCCTTTCCGTCAAAGGCAGAACTGCTTGCTTTCAAATGATGCTTTCATAATTAAAAAGTTATTTTCCTTTTATAGCTAATGAATTAAGAGTCCAATTAAGGAAATCTTTGACAGACTGCAACAGTTACCTTGGGCAATGACACACACACCCCACCACCACAAACCCCAAAACAAAAAAAAGAGATTCCCAGAGCAAGACAAAATAGATTCAAATGTACTGGGACGTGCCTCAGTCTATACTTGTAGCAGATGCTCTTAAAAACTACCACAGCTAACAAAGGCCACAGAGCAGCAAAGAGGTCTAAAGGTAAAATATACTATCTGTTATTTAGTGCACTAAGCAGTGCACTAAGCTATTACATCATTAAATGGGAAAACTGCAATAGAGCAAAAAGGTTAATTCTTTGTGACAGATCATGCCTCAGTGTTGCCTTACAATTAGTAATAATATTGGTGCTCTCTGAAAAAATCATTAGTGCTCCAGAAATATTCAGACACAGTGCAAACACACACCAGCAGTCACAGCTTCACTACTATTTAAGCTATTCCAAAGCAAAACCTTTTAAGAATACAAGTAGCCAAAGAACAAAAACAAGGCAAAAAGAGCTCAGAATTTTCTTATGGTTATTTTTTCACAGCATTAATTTATCTGTAATTTAAATTACTCACAGAAAGCGAACTCACCCTTCTCTTTCCAATGGGAGACTTGTCAGCCAGCAAACTAACAGCTGAAGATCTTTATCTCAAAGAGGCTAAAAGCCTAAATTATTTGCAATTTAACTATAACCTAATTCCAAAGGAATTGTGCTTGTGTAGCATCTTCTAACAGTTTATGCAAGCACAGGCCAGCTGAGAACAAACAAGGCATGAGCTGCATACAATTCCAGATTCCTAATCAACCATACATACTACAACAAGCAGCATCACTGCACTAAACAAGTTAACATGCAAATTATTCTTCAAGCCAATGCTACAGAGACAACAGAATTTGAAAGCATGGCAAAAGAACCAAGACTCTGCTTTAAACCCCTTCATAATTTGCTGCTGTGTGGGTGGGTGATGGTTTGTTGTTTGGTTTTTTTTGTTTGTTTTTTGTTTTTGTTTTGTTTTGGTTTTTTTTTTGTGGTTGGACTCGATGATCTCTGAGGTCCCTTCCAACCACCACAATTCTGTGATTCTGTGATAATTGGGTAATCCAATTTGTTTTCTTAAACATTTGTATAATAGAAGCATGCAAATGCTAGAACCAGCCTACTCTGTTGCTTTTGGCATTGTACGAATGAATGGCAAAGGTTTTGTGCTTATGAAGAAGTAAATGTCTATTCCCATAATCTTTAATATGCTTTACATACATACTCAGGGATCCGGTGTACTTTTCATCCAAATTCCTTCCCATGCTGACACAAAAACAAGACCTGCCTCTGAACTGAACATGAAAGACATTTGAAAAATACTTTTCCAGCTATACAAGGTTATCCTCTACAGTTCAAGACATTTTATTTCAAAAAGTCACCAACAGCAGTCCTTCTAGAGGAAATAGAACAAATAGGAATTGCTACACTTAGTGGAAGTATGTAATAATTTAGAGTAACACTGAAAACCAATGTTTCTTCCTGAAATTAAACCTGCACATACTACTCTGCATTCATAAAAATGGAACACTGTAGCATATATCGAAAATGGAATCTAAAACATGCTCCTCCTACCTCAAAGGCAGGGCTGCAGGCTACATCTGGATTAACATGAAAAACTGAGTAGGATTTAATTATTCCCTTTGCTGGGATGACAAGAATGGCTGCAGGGCACAAGGGCAGGGAAGCAGGGAGCAGTGCTCAGCAATCACTGGTTCTTCCACATCTCATAGTGGTATGCAGACCTTATAAACCTTCAGCTTGAGGCACTCCCTCATGCCCAGGTCGACAATACAAACTAATTCAGTACCAGGAAGTAACTGGTGATGCTACAGGAGGGCTCATATTCATCAAGCATCAAAAAAACTGCATGGAAACATTTATATTAGGCTTTGCAATACAATTGCTCACAACAAGGAAGGAGCAGCAGAGATCAGTATATCAGTACTGGGCAACAGCAGAGTCCTATAGAAATAAAGGGCAATCAGAAATCATGCCTAGCTTCTTTAATGTTTAGCTTATTCTTTCTTCAAAGGGAAAAAAAAGAACTGCAATAAAAAGGACGTGCAACCATACTGCAATATTAGAAGTTCTGCTGGCAAAACAAGGAAATCCAGACAGCATGGTTAGGACCACAGCACAATTATTCCAAGAAACCCCAAAACTTACGCTTATCACCAATGAAACCTGAATGCAACCCAGGACATCGCGTTCTACTGGGGAGGCAAATCAGTAATATAAATACAATAAGCAATTTGGGTCTCATTTGTCAGCCTACACCTCCATCTAAACCTTTACGTCTGGTGGTCCTTCTTGGCTGGAAGCAGTATTTTCTCTAGGCCCTCAGAGAAGTTAAGTACTCACTGCCTGCACCTGCAGACCTGTCTTTTTCTTCTGAAGCCCAGGAAGTCCACAAAAGGTGGCATGAGCTCTGAGCGGTTATGGCTGGCTACAGAAGGCCCACAGGTCTAACTCCATTTCAGGGCAGTTCAAAGGAGAAGAATGACACAGGAGGTTTGCTCTGTGGCTAGTTCTGCCCTTTTTAAAATTTCCCATAGTGAGCAGCAGCCAGATGCAGGGATTATGTAGATGGCTGGATGAAAACTATTGCATAACCTGCACAAATGTCACAAACACTGGCCCTTTCTTCAATAATGACTATAAACCAGTCTGAAATACTGTAGTGGAGAAGTTATGTCAGCCCTTTACAGGGTTACAAAACCAGGAGATGTGTAGATTATGGACAGGAAAAGCAACAATAAAGATCAGTGACTACCGATTACCTACCATTATCATATCTGATTTGAGCCTTTTCAGAGCAAGAGTGGGTATTCCCTCCACTCAGGGAACAGATTTTGTAAAAGCTATTAACCACTAGAAATCCCAAAACTGTGGGCAGGACAAATAAGCTAATCAATAACGGGTGCCTTTCTAGCAGTTACACAGTGCTAGATCCCTTACCAAGAGAGACCTGGCTCCATGTTGAGAAAGAACTAGAAATTGGAGAATAAGGTCATAGCCTAACACTTATCACACCACGCTAAGAAACCCTAAGCACTCTAATACTCACATGATGAGGATGCAGCAGGTGTCCAGCAAAAGCCTGGGGAGGCAAATGCTAACTTCTACCAGCTGGCAGTAACCAAAGACATCATGACCTGTACTTTATAAGTTATTGCTGAAGAGCTCCCAGATGAGCTACATTAATAAAGCTGTAGCCTAATTAAACCACATCCTTCACATCTCATCCTCCCATGTGTCTGGGAAGATCAATGCAAACCAAGACAACCCAAGTGGGAATCATTAAATGCATCTGTGAGCCATGCCAGATCAACAAACAATTAGACACACAATGTGCCAATCAGTACAACAAACCAGCCTTATGGTTATGATCCTATCAGCTTAGCTTTCCTCAAGTGTACTTCCAATTAATTATAAAACATTTACACATGAACAGTGGCATCTCTATCTACTTTAAACGCTATTAACAGTGTCAATAGTCTAATTTCTATAAGTAAACAACATAGCCGTGCTCTTACCAGGAAAGTCACCCCACTGAAACTTTCTGCGCCGCTCAGCAAGTACATAATTATATTGATACAGCTGTAACCCCTGAAGGAAGTGAACGGGAAATATGTGCAAACAAAGTACCAGGATAATAAGGTTCCCCAAGAAACAGTGATTAACACATTTTGATGACTACCAAAAAGAGAGAACACCTCAATGATTTTAGGAAACCCACTTAACTATCTACTGAAAGTTTAAAAACAAAATGAGAAATAAACGTGCTACAGGCTTAGCATTCATAGAGCTCACAACTTTGCAAGAAGATCAGTGTTGCCATTTTCTGGATTAGTGCATTTACCCATTCCCCAGATGGGTGTTAAGGTTGTGGAGCGCTATGTTTGCTGGGTGGGAAGCTGACCCAAGCAGACACCGCATGGCTGCGAAAGCAGAGAACCCCACACAGCAACCCTTATGCACTTATCAGGTAGGTCTCATAAAATAAATATTCATGCTTAATATATAAGAAGAAAGAACTTTTAGGACCTCAACAAGCATTAATAAGAAAAAGAATGAAGCTGTATCATCTGCATATCCTAGACAAGGTTTGCACGCACATCTGCGTACCCAAAACAACGAGAAAGGAGCCTTCACATCACTGTCCTGTGTTATATATGCTTCAATTGGCCACTAGACAGAGCACCAATATTCTCCTAAATGCTCTGCTCTTCTTGTGTGATACACAAAGCTTGTTAGACACAAGCTTTGTACAGCTTTGTACAGCTCCTAGTCAGTAAATATGGAGAATGCATTTGTCCAGTTTTGTGAAAGCATTGACACGTTCAGAAAAAAACACAGAGCCATAAACCACACCAAACCCAACCAACCTCACTAGTTAGTCTAGAATATTACGAAACACAGATACAGATTCTTAGTCTGCAATACCAAAAGTGAGACATTTATATTTACTTGCATATTTTCTACTTTGTTTATTTGCTTTTTGTTTTCCACAGTGCCTTAAACAGTCTCCCATGCTGGCATAGATCATTTATCAAAATATATTTGCAGACTAGAAGAGTAATAGTCAATTCTGATTCAATCCAACCAGTTTCAGTGGCTGAATGTGGTTATTTGGATTGCAATATTTAAAAAAATAAAATAAAATTCCACAGCTGCACACATTAGCACTGCCAAAAATATATCCAGATCAATGTAAGTAAATTTGGATCATATGCAAATTCACTGGGTCTCAATCCTAAAATCAAATTCAATTTTCTGTTCAATCAGAAAAGCAGTCAATTCAGTACAGATATTATAGGTAGATACACTACACTGATATAACATCAATAGTCCAATATAAAAATATTTACTTCAATCAATATTGCTTGGTAGTGGTAATAATAATAATAACAATGTATTATAAATTACAGGGCAATCAACCTTAAGCCACTATTTGGCGTAAAAGGAGCTACCAAAGATAAAACCGGTACCAGTAACAGACTGGAGTGATACTTATTTTTCTGGTTTATTTACTATACTTAATGACATTTGCTGAGAATTTTCCTGTGAAATAAGTTTGTGTCAGAAATTCATTTTGTGATTCACAGAAATTGGACGTTTTTCTATTCGTTGTGCATGTACCTTCAGTGATTTCACATCAGACAAAAAAAAGTCATATGGCACAACTTTTAGACCTACAAGAGAAAACAACCTCAGCATAGTTGTAGGCTGGAATATTGACCATCAATACAATTTTTTTTAAATAACCAGCATAGGGTGGATCAAACAATAGGAAGAAATGAGGCACACTCTTTCCAGGACAATCAGCTGTGTAGTCTCTGCTTACCAGGAATCCCCAATTTGGTGTAAGGATTTAAAAGTGTATTTTCACTTCCATCTGACTGTCCTTAAACATCAGTCTACACTTGGTCTGGCAGCACAACTTTGCCACAAAATCTCCCTTCACAATGAAGGTTTAAAGAACCAGCATTGGTGCAATTTAGATCAGATTTCCAAATCTCATGTTACCACAGGATGCAGAAATCTGTCCGTGCTTTTCATTGACGTAGCTTCTAATTATTTCCTCTCTTAGTAAATCTTTCTTTCAGTAGAAGCTACAAGAAACTTTAAACCCAACAGTTTAAAATCTATGGCAAGTTTATAACCTGGCATCTAACTTGCTGTCAGTTCTTTTTTTGAGACTTAACAAATTTCAATTTGATAAGAGGTGCCTTCCCATCCTTACATTTTAGGAAGCTCACACGTGTTAGAACTTGCCAAATGGAGCTCTTGTCCACACTAGAAAATTGTATCAATTTGCTTATCTTTCTGCAAACAAAAGAGTATAAGAGATGCTGTTTCAAAATAAGAATAACCGTGTGGATAGAAGTCACTTATATGCTGAGATAGATAGCTTCAGGAAAAGCCTCTAATGTAGGAGTTACCAGTATAATTATGTATTTCAGAAAAAGCAAATCAAAACAAAACCAGGTAAACCAGCTAAGCTGAAGCACAGTATTGTTAGTGTTACTGTTTACCTTAGCAGGCATAAGATGCAAAGGCAAAAATTAAGACTCACATCCAACAATGAATACAGCAAGAATAAATAACGTATCCTATAACATGGCTACATTTATGCAATTTATTCATTTGTTTGCTACCATCATGACAACACTGCGGATACTACTAATAATCACTATATGACTGCTTGCTTGCTTGCTTTCTTCATATTTCCTGCCCTGTTTTTCTTTTCTTCCAAAAGAGATTAGCACGAACAAGACCAGCCTTATTAAATAAAGATTAGATATTAGGAAGAATTACTTTACTGAAAGAGTGGTCGGGCACTGGAACAGCCTGCCCAGGGAGGTGGTGGA
>JAOQGH010000062.1:32184186-32267140 GCA_025769975.1 Gallinago jamesoni | reverse complement strand
GTGCTGCACCTGGGGAGAAATAACCCCCTGCACCAGTACAGGTTGGGGGCTGACCTGCTGGAGAGCACCTCTGAGGAAAAAGACCTGGAACTTCTTGTGGACAACAGGAGGACCATGAGCCAGCAATGTGCCCTTGTGGCCAAGGAGGCCAAGGGCATCTTGGGGTGCATCAAGAAGAACGTGGCCAGCAGGTCGAGGGAGGTCATCCTGCCCCTCTACTCTGCCCTGGTGAGGGTACAGCAAAGGGCCACAAAGATGATTAAGAGCCTGGAACATATCTCCTACAAGGACAGGCTGAGGGACTTGGGTCTTTTCAGTCTGGAGAAGACTGAAGGGGGATCTGATCAATGCTTACAAATACTTAAAGGGAGGATGTCAGGAGGATGGCGATGGTCTTTTCTCAGTGGTGCCCAGGGACAGGACAAGAGGAAACGGGGACAAACTGGAGTATAAGAAGTTCCACCTAAACATGAGGAAGAACTTCTTTACTGTGAGAACGGTAGAGCATTGGAACAGGCTGCCCAGAGAGGTGGTGGAGCCTCCTTCTCTGGAGCCATTCAAAACCTGCCTGGACGAGTTCCTGTGCAACATGCTCTAGGTAGACCCGCTCCAGTGCGGGGGTTGGTCTAGATGATCACCAGAGGTCCCTTCCAACCTCATATGATTCTATGAAGCAGCATCTGCCTCACCGAAGATGGGAAGGCCGAGTATTTTGTCCCTGCATCTGTATGTTTTGTGGTATAAAGTATGAAGGTTCAGCGGAGGAAACAATTCACACTAAAACATGCACAATATCATACCAAGGGGGAAGGAACAGAGAAGTTTTTTTCTGCTGCAGCATGGATTTTTTAAGTAGGCTAATACAGATGGCAAAACCCAGTATAACAAAGACATTTGTATCTCCAAAGAAGTGAAACAACACTTAGTTTAATTAAGATGAAACACCAGATTACATCTGGATATGAAAAAAAAAAAAGGAAAAAAAAAAGGTGTAGGAAGAAATAATTTTGTTCAAAAACATTTGTTTAAAAAAAGCTATGAGACTGGCCCTTAAAGCAGTGTGCGCCACCTGGAAGAAACCACTCTGTAACAGATGAAACTGTTTTATTGGCAAATAGCAAAATCAAGTTTATGTCCAAACTGTGAGGGATTCTGTAACAACTATTAATTAGTAGTTATTGTTTTACCTTTCCTTGCACACAAAAGATTGTTTTCTGTAGTAGTTAATTGTTATCCTCAGATGCTTTTTTTTGCCAGATCAACTCTCACACAACTAATTATTTCACCTACTTTTCATCTTTCTAGCCTCTCACTTAAGTTGCTGTTTCGTTATCAAATTCTATTATGAATCTTCCCTTAAATGGGACTTTCAATCAAGAATAACAGTGAAATAGTGGCATAAGATTCCCAACTTACATTTAAAATTACCACCTTGACTACAAAGATCAAAATGCACTACCCGAATGAATCCAATAGCTTCAAAGAACAAAAAAATATTAATGCAACTTCAATGAAGCTTAAGATTCATGGGACTACAGAAAATTATATCAATTCACTGAATCCTTACTCTGAAATAATATTGAATGCTGAAACTTAGAAAAATACTGAAAATAAAGACGTTAGCTGCATAATTTCACAGCTACTGCTTCACGTGGAACCAAGATCCCTGCACTGCAGAAATGCAGCACAGATCCCTTCCCTTTGCACTTCCATCTTATCACCACGGCTACTGTTGATTGCAGTAGCAAGAGTGTCCAGGTGACTGACACATTCTCTGACCAGATCACACTGTTACTCAGGGGCATCAATGAATGATGGCCTGTGGTGCAAAGGAAGACAATTCAGTAACTGGTCAGGGGTGCGAGGAACCCTGGTGGGAGATTAGGTGACTAACTGACTGACCTAACTCCCTTTCTCTCACTTGATCCAACTCTTGTACCAATTATTACCAGCCTTATTACCTTTGCCAGGACACTTTCTCTTGCCAGCATAACCAGACAGATCATCACCAAATCACTGTCCCTTACTTCATTCAGAGCTTGCTCCGGTTCCTAAACTCTCATGTCCATGAAAAAAGACCCCAGAGGTCAGACCAGCTTCTCAATGGATTAGGCCCCTCTGTCCCACATCTCACTGGAGGAAGCCTTCTGTAGCACTGCATTCAATAAAACAGGTCCCAAGGCTGGCCTGCTGATGCTACTCTTCTATAGCTGTATAGTGCTACTACTAAGAATAAATCACTTTGTAGCAAGGAGACAGGCGAGAGTACGGACATTTGAAGCACAAGGTCTTCTGTAAACTCCAGTTCTAGCACAAATGCCTAATCCCACAACCAAAGCATTAATTAGCTCAGTTTACAGCAAATGGTTTAATTAGAACACCGTCTGCCTGAAGTTTTTCTGACTACTGAAAGAGCCTAGAAGTAGATTAAAACATATGCTACTAGAAGAATGTTAGAATAATAAAGCAGCCAGACTTCCACAGAAATCTATGGAAGAATTTACATCATCTTTTTGTTACTAGTGCCAGAGCGTTTGAAGACTGATTCTCCTTTATGAAATCCACAGAGCTTCTGTTGCTTTGTCAAAGGGGTACCAGCAAGACCTTACCACGGCAACTGACTGTACTGTGAGATTACTCAGGAGGATCTCTGTAAAGGGCTGCCTGGAAGCAAATGACTAGTAGTAATATTAAAGGATCTCCTCTTAAAAAAAAAAAAAAAAAAAAGGAAAAAAAAAGGTTGTTTTTTAAAAAAAAAAGTATTTTATTATAGATGTCAGAGTGCATTGCGTGCCTTGCAAATCTTCATTCCACTGCACTCCAGATTACAAAACACATGGATTGAGTTAAGAGACTGACACTCAATCCAGGAGTTTCTTCAGGGGTAAAGTACTGTTACAATTATAGAATCCACTAATTAAAGATGGAACATGTATATAAGGGCCATGTAATCTAACAATGTACTACATGCCCTACTGCTCTTCTTCCTATGGTGTAAGCGTGCCTTGTTAATATTTATGCTACTCCTATATGCACATATAGTGAACGGAAGAAGAATATGATTACTCATCATGATATGTATTTTTCATGTCTGTGACATGGAATTTCTAAGCATGAAGGAAAAAGCAGTTTGCAAACTCATTAGGTCAAATTAAAATATTTGCATAACCTTACAAACAGGACACTTTTCTTATTTTAAAAATATTATCTACAGATGTTTTTTAAACATATTTTGCAGCAGGCAATTATTTAGTGATACAAGATTTCTGTATTCCATGAAGTGCTGTGAAACGTTCTACATGAAAGAATAACATGTCTAATTTTACTCTGAAGATGAATGATTTGTCATGTAGAAACGTCCATTAGATTTAACCACTACTAAAAAATAGGGTAATAAATCATCATTTTGCTTCAAATGAAGAAGCAGCACCTTTCTTGTTTTGGTTGTTCAGTCATAATCATGATAAATGGACATTCAAGGACAGGTGAATTTTAACAAGCATCCAATACGCTTAAATTAATTAGATTTTGTTTTCTAGTTTTTGTTCTCTCTTACTCTATGAATGAGAGACTAGAGTTGAAAGTAATATTGAATATACAAGTATTCATTGTTGCATTAAAAAGCTGTTTATTCTCACAACGAGTCCACTGAAGTCAATGGGACTTTACAAAGGTGCCAGTAGGAGAATATGATAGAGCAGCTCAGAATAGTTACTGCACCTTCCTCTAAGTTTGTACATCTCTGCCAGTGAAACTCCACACACGGAAATTCGGACACAGAGCACATAGAGAACACAAATGTGTCTAATGTCTGAGCAGTCTAATTCATACATGAGGACTACCCCTGGGTCTAAGGCTTCCAAGGATATCAAATATTCAGTTCCTCTAGTTCCGATCGTTCTAACTTTCCTTACAGAAAAAGGGGACACGCTGAGAGAAACCTGCATTTCACCTTACCTGCAAAGTCTGTCTCCACATGTTCCATGAAATGAAATATAAGTAGCTACAAAAAACACTGAGCACCATCATAGAGAACGTCAGCAGCACTGTACAATTGTAGCTGCAAAGAAAGTGTAAGTTCTTTCAAAATACAGTTTTCCTATCTTCTAACAAGGGCTTTTTGATACTGACATCAGCTGCTGCTAACTGGTAGTAGATATGTGATCCTTGCCAGAAATCATTAATCCAGGTTCTTACATATTCTGCCTATATGCATGTATTAGTCCTGTTATAGAAAGAGAAAGAACAATTATTTCTTTTTTCAAAACCCATCTCTATCTAAACAGCACCATAAAGCTTTTGCAAAGCTACTTTATTTCACAACTTGTTTCCAAATGGAGTGGGGAGAGTCCAAGGTCTCCCATAAAAACCGACAGCAGAACCCACTGTCTCAAACCCCCCTTGTTTGCATGCTCTGAAACAAAAACTGCAGAAGCCCTCGTACCATAAGCATCTTAAGTAATGACCCAAAACCAATGTAGTAGTTAAGACTGGCCTTAAGCGATAACTTTCCAAAATTATTCCCCCACATCCATGCATAACGGTTATTTTAAGAAATGCAGCAAAACTGAAAACTTTAGTGGCTTGCAAACTGGTCACACTAGGAATGTTTTGGGTTTTTTTTCCAATGAAACACATGCCAAATACAATTGAGACCTTGTTATCAAATTTCAAGCATCTGCTTCAGTGTAAATACAAAAAACTGAATTCTGGCAGGTTTCTAAACAAGTGAAACCAGAAAACTCTCATTTCACTCCTAGTGGGCAATAACCTGTGACCAGAACTCCTGATGAATACAATACATACTAAATAAATAACAAAGGGAGTGTTAATTAACCTTATCTACCTACAATAAGCTCAAGTTCTCTGTAGATTCAGTGCATATGTGAAATAACATTGTTGTGCTCCAGCACATATGTGAAATTAGGGGAAAATCTTCGGCTCAACAACATAACACTTCAAAACCAAGCTTGAACAGCGTGCACGTCTGAATTCTACCAAGAGGGTAATGTTCTGTTAGGAGCTCTGAGTGTTTCAGAGGCAGTGGGAGAAAGCAGCTAAGAGGGTATTAGAACCAAGTAAAATAATTTCTATGATCAGGCAGGCCCATCTGAGCTGAAAAAACATGGAAATAGAATAAGTTTAAGGCCTTCACTCTCAACAGGAAAGCAATTTTTTGGGGACAACCCTATTTGTTTCACCTGGACACTGCAACTCATTGCTCATTAAGTTTTTTTATCAGAGTGGAATAATTAAAAAAAATAACTTATGTTTTCTAATCATATCATAGGAGATATATATATTATAGGTTACATAAGAAGTTCTACAGAATTTTTTGTTGGGCTCAAATTTGATTAGCAGTTCATAAGGATACATGGTTCTTACTTCTTGAAACCTAATTCTCTCTTCTAGGGTGGGAGTGGTGTTTGGAAAGAAAGAGAAAAAGAGAAAAACCCATGGAAACAAACCTTGGATGAAAGATAAAGCTAGGGAAACCAATGATTCAACAGGAAGACAATCAGCACAGAACAAGTTGGTTGCTTGAGATTGTACAGGGATACTGAAAGGGAACTGGGGTAGTAAGAAGCAGAAGAGAGCAGAAGTTGGAAAAATGAATGTAATGCTAAGCATAGTAATGTCTAAATTGGAAAGCATAAAACAAGGCTGGCATTGCACAGAGAAGTAAAAGTCTTAAAGAAATGTCAATGTTTTCATTTGTAGTGGGATCACTGGTGCAATCCACTGTGGCACTCACCCACAATCCAAGTGGGATGTGTTGCTACTGCAATGGGTTAATGACAGCTTTATAGAACCACTCATTGATATCAAAGACAGAAATGTTTATAGCTGCTGGCTCTACCAAACAGTTGTTTCAACAGGTTGATGGAGATGTCTAAAACTTTCTTTCCAGTCTTCCCTTTTTAACCAAAATCCACTGGGCTTTCCCTATTCTTCATCCAGGTCATTTGCACCCTGAACATGCCTAGAAAATTTTGGAATCTATGATACATTGCATTCCTAAACCACCTCCCTGGGGACAGGCTCCATGGAAGTTTATTACAGGCAGGTAAACATTTCCCCCCCCCCTTCAATAAGGTAGAGCTGTCTCTGTACTTCATTGAATCATTGTGGGATGGTGAAGAAGAACAGGAGGCAAAAGAAAGCTATGGGTGAAGTATCAAAACATTAAATCAACCTTTTTTACAATGAAGGGATGTACAGGACAGCAGCTCAATAAATCCCCAACCCACCAGTGAGTGATCAAGCACGTGTTTGCTTATTTGGCCACACAGATGTTTTTTTCCAGAAGCTGAGGAATGGCAGTCAGCAGGTATGACAACAAATATGATGACTACTCCTGTGGAATTCTATTTAAAATCCGATAATAAGCAACCATTATGACCTCCCACATGAGATGTTCAAAAGAATCCACTGAAAAGAAAAAAAACCCAAACCAAAAACACAATCCAAAAAAAAAAGCTGCAATGAGCTATCTTAAAAAAGTTACATCTGCTCAGCCTGGATAAAATTTGGAAGGGGCCAGCATATATATGGGAATTGAATTATTTGCTTTGTTTTGAGCTTTACTGAAGAAAATAGAACGTAACGCTTCTTTATGTCCACCGGCAATCTGTCTGTACAGGAAGAGCAGAGTCAAACTACTGGCTTTGCTGACAAAATGTTCTGTGTATTAGTAGCAAGGAAGAAAAAACTAATATCATGCCAACAAATGTTCTGACTTGAAATCACCAGTCACAGAAAAGACTATCTTGGAATACTAATCATCCAGCAGAAGGAACAGAGATTGTCCTATTAAATACAGCGCTATATAGTGAACAAACGTGAACGGAGCTAATTTAGGACTATGCCAAAGGAGCAGACAAGCAAAATCCCTCAGGCACTATTGAAGATTAACGTGGTCAGCAGAGTCAGAAAATGTCCTGAACAGAAACGAAATAGAAGAGAAGGAGAAATAGATAAGCTATTAAAGAACACTGATGAGGAACGCGTTGTCCTGGACCATAAGGAAAAACCCCGTTAAGCTTCAGTTGTAATGAGAATGTGTTTAATCACTTATATAGATATATAATCACCACCTACTCCAGAACACTGGCTAGAGAAAAACATGCTGGAAGCAGGCCAGATGCTGAAGTTCCTGGAAAGCACTAAATCGCTTTTATTGCACACACAATATAAATATTAAATAAATAAAGAAGAGAGCAAGTCAGACATCATTTAGAGAATTCCTTTTGAAATTTATTTCATAGGTAGATTACTAGGGTTTTAAGAAAATTACTTAGTTTCAGTATGAATTAGAAAAGAATTAATACACAGAGTGTACATACAGAAAATCTGATTGCTGTAGGAACTTCACCTTACAAAACTGAGGAGCTCCACAATCTACAATCACATTGCTGTAGTACCCTGGTGTTCCCTTTTTGCACATATACTACATGATCCACACTGAATGCCTGAAAATCCAGAATAAAAGCTCTGCCAAAGAACAACAGTTCTTGATTGCAGTAGATTAAGTGCTTAGGAAAAGGACTTCAAATCCCTTTCTTATAAATGCAGGTCAAGGAAACACATAATTTCAAGGATAAATCCCTACTAAAACCGCCCTCCTCCTGGACTTGTGGGCTCTTTTCAATTTTATTTATGCTGTGATATATTATAGATACATGTAGTATGACATATTAGCCATCAGAAACACTTAATGAGGTCTGTCCTCCCCATATTCACTTATTCAAATGATTATGTTTATTAAAATATTCCGAGTAGGAATTAATATCAAAAAACCCACCAGCTCTTCCAAAGACCTTAATGGTCATGACAGGGTCAAGATTATTAGCAACCTGAATAGCAGGACCCTAATGGGAGGACTGAGAAAACAGGCTGCCATTTTGCAGAGGGATTTAGGGGAGGGAACTTCTCATGCTGACACTAAATTACAATGGTGTAACTTAGGGAAAAAAAACCAAACGTTTAAGACTACAAACCTAAAATACAGAAACTGAACTGTTCATACATTTTCTAGAGGAAAGATGTGAAGTACAGCTAACAAAGAGGTAGTGTGAAGAGTAAAAATAAACAAAGTTTAAAAATATAAAATAAAAAAAAAAGCAACCCTCCCCAGTCCCAGACTCTCCATTCAGCTTCCATCAATTCTTTCACTATCAGCTGTTAATACACTGAGATGAGCAAGAACACCTGGGAAACACCTACTATATAATAAACTTGCTTAGACACCTGCTCACCTAACAGACAGTATTAGTATTACCTTAGTATAAACTACTATACAAGAACCCTGTTATTAGGGCATGTAACATACACAAACACTAGAATTTGTATGTTAGAACTACCAATTTGTACTAGAGACTAACCGCTTTCTTCATCCACTTTATCAAACACACTTAATCTAAAAATGCTCTAGAGGAAAATAACTGAGGTATGTAGTATATCTTTAGACATATATTAACTTTTTCCCTGAAATTAACCTTCTGATCAAGCAGAAAAAATGTTTGTAGTTAATTTTCTTTTATATATATATAAAGACACACACATGCACAAATATGCATATATACATATATGAAATGTCTATTGGATGTCTTTGACAACAAATGATAGTGTCAAGCAGGAGTTTGATCTCAGGGGACAAGCAAATTCCTGCAGAAAGTCAAGATCCTTTTGTTTTTTCAATAAAGATCTGAATGTTAGTCTAACAACACTGCATCAAAGAAACTCTTCTCATTCAGTTCTTTTCTCTCTCAGAAAGATAGGAGATGTCCTTGGCCTGGAGCAGGTCTGCCCCTGGTGCAAACATGCAACAGAGTGGGGCCCAGGAGCAGCTGCTCTCCCCATGGAAGCAGAGCCCCAGCTCCCCTGGTGTGGCCAGTGGTGATGGTGAACATACGCAGCTGAAGAGGTTCCTGGCACAAGGACTCTCAACAAAATAAACATTCCTGCTGCTTCTCTAAGGGACCTAAGAGAGCTTTGCTCCAAGCACAGGTCTAGGTCTACAAAGCTCACATTTATACACACATTTTAAAAATAAAGAGGGTTCAAAATTTCACCATTAACAAGGCTCAGATATGCCATTTTCAGGATTCCATAATTTTTTTTTAAACTGGTCCATTTTTAGCATCTATGTAACAAACTGATTTTTTAATCTTTGGAATCCCAGAACCATTTGAATAAAGCAACACTTCTGCCACTCAAACTAACATCTGAGACCTCAGAGTAATATATTCAATGTCATTCAGGAAAAAAATAATTAAAAAAAATCCACTGGATATGACATTCCTGATACTAATGTTAAACCAGTAACAATGCTGTAACTTGACAAAGCAAACAAAAAACAAAGCATCTCCCTCTAAGGCAGCTAAGAAAAAGGCAAAAATCCTCTGCATTTGACCTTAAAGTTATAGTGCTGGTATATTAGAAGTGACAAATCTATCTGAATAGTGTTTCATGGTTCAGAGTTACATGCACAAAAGTCACGAAAATGAGAGTTATTCCCACAATTGTTTAGCATGGTTCAATGACTTCCTCACACCGAGGGTATCTTTTCTCCTCCTTCAGCTAGTGCTATATCAACTGTACATACACATGTGTATATAAGCAATGATAAGCAATTATGTAGACTTTAGAGTGAAGACTATTAAATGAGAATTGTGACTTCAGTTCAGCAAAGTAATATTGCTTTGCTAATTAACAGTACAAAAGGATTAGATATTTCTTCTGAAGGGAATGCTGAGAAATTAAGCACATGGTGTTGTCATTGTAGTATTTAACACTGCTGTTGGTCTTAACCAAGGACATGCAAGTTTATTTTATCTATTTTAATTATTGCAAAGCTAAAAAAAAAAAATAATCAGAGATCCTGCCCTTATACAGGATAGCCTATATTACAAATAGGACACTTATGCTAGGACACTAGATGTTTTATGGCATTTTTCTAATCCCAATTATCTATAACAAACTAGTTTGAGAAAAATATCAGGATCAAGGGCATTGTACTGTCCCTTAATGATTGGAAATTGTGAAAATTTTCACAAATTATGAAATTTCAGCATACATATTTACTGAAAAGTTCTCCTGGTATAATAAGGACTAAAGCTTTTCCCCTACATGTCACTATCCTCTTAATATTTCACCTTTACATTTTACACTCACACTGACACAGACTTGAAAGAATCTGAAAGTGACAAAATCCTAGGGATTTTGGGACATCCCAAAACAAAACAAGCTTTTGAGATATATATTCAGGCTAAGAAAAGGCAGCAGCAAAATAAAAAGAAGCTCATGCGCTTGCCAGATAATGTAGCATTAAAGTTGTGCATACAGGAACTGTGTAGATGGGGAAAGGCTATTTGCTAATCCCAATTAGGCCAGTGTGAACCTGACAGCGCAAATATTTGTGATTTACATCAATGCAAGCACTATCAATAAGTGATAAAGTGATTTACTATTGGGATGCTTCCCCAAAATATCAACTAATAAGAGTATATGTATTCATGAGGCTTCCATTAGTCATGTTTCACTTTACTTTGTATGAATTAGATTAAAAGCCTCTCCTTCAAACCTGAGTAAATGTTCTCTTTCCTTCCAACACAAGAAGTAATAGATGGGGAATAAACACCAGACAATGTTTCCAGAGTCCAAGTTTGCAAGTGCAAAAAGACCCAACAAAAACCAAAAACCACATCTCACCATGTGGTTTCCCCGGCAGCTTCTCTTGTACACTCAATTTAGAGTGGGTATAAACTAGATAAATTCAAAGGGAAAAACAACCAACCAACAAACAAAAACCAAACCACCCAAACTCTACATGTTCATTTCAAAGATCTATATAAAAGTATATTTTTTTCACACGACTACTAGAGCTGGCATCATTGATAATACTTTACGTTCATGTTTGCTTTGTTGTTCCATCCCCCCAGCACACAGAAACACACTCCCTGCTCCTGGGAGCAGTCACCTTGTTTTGGCAATTCAGCGATACGTGAATAGGTTTCTACAATCCTGAGCCTGCTGACTACAAACTAGAAAAATTGATTACTTTGATCACAATAGGTGCATTTGCATGAATGAATTTTTGATTGTAGCGACAACTGTTAAGTCAGAATCCACGAAGCAGAGCAAAGTAATGTATTAGTCACCACAGCTTCAATTAATGGTTTTGGTTCCCAGTGGCAAATCAATGTCTATCAACTCTGACTTTCATGTCAAAAGCAGGCAAGCAACAACACCATCTATAGCACTTAATTTACAGATCTCGTAAAAATCTTGGAAGCAAGAATTGACAGAAACATCTGATTTTACCTCAGGACAACATATAAATTATACTGTGCTCTTCTGCTCCATCTTGAAAGGCTTTGGCTAGAATGAAACGGTAGAATAATTCAGAATTGCCCAGTGCAGAAATAAGCTCTGGGTGATCATCATCTTAAATCATGTTTACGAGCTCTAAAATAAATATATTAGCTTCCTCTTTGATTTGGACTAATGGTTACTAAACAATTTTAGTCCAGTTAAATTAGGATACACATGGCCTAAAAAGAGTTTGAATGAAAGAAGCTGGGAACCGGAGAAAGCATTGCATACAGAGCCTGCAGTGATGGTCACTTGTTTTAAAGAGTTTCTCAAGTAAAAAGTACCAGAAAACAAGAAGAAATAAGGCAGAAACTTACACATCACATTTTATTTCCACATTAAGAATAGAAGAGCAGAATTATAACAGAGGATAGAGGAAGCTTTAGGGAAAAAATATTAAGTGCTAGATATGGTGTCATATAATGTAGTTGAGCAACTTGTTCATTGGTAATAGTGCTTGGAGTGAGTCATCTTACTACAGCATACTTGTGTATAACAACTCTTTTGTGTACAGTAACAGCATGGTCCTTGAACCAAAAAAATATGACGGACTGTTCTCTTTGACAGTAGCTTAAGCTAACTGTAAAAACATTCAAAGACCTCACATAAATTTCATGGAAAGCAAAGAACAGACCTCAACACTAAAGAGCAGTGAGTAAATGCACTGAAGGGCACATCTCAGGATTCTGAAGCTTCCCCAAATGGGAAAGTGCAGCAAACTCTGCAGTTTGTAGTGGTGCAGCTCTCAGTCAAAACATGCTCAAAGATACTTGACACAAATTCATTACACCAATACCCCAGAAAACCACCTCAGCTCTCACATGCATTTAACACAAACATCTCTACTCTGACTGATGCAAATGGCCAGTGCAACCTTTACCTTAAGCCAAACTAACGCACAGTGGCTTCCTGAGTTTTCCCTCTTAACTACAAAAGAAACAGGTACAGTCAGGGTAAGGCAAAAAAAGGGAAGAATCATTGGACAGAGGTCACATTTTAAATTATTTTCTAACCAAACAAAATGTACAATTCCTAATAGCTTACGACAGACAATAAAAGCATTCTTTATCCAAATAAATCCAGAAGTAACACAACTAAGAAAAAACTGCTGAGCTAAATAGGAGGAAATATCAGGCTCTCTCTGGTTCTAAGGTAAGACAACAACAAATTTTATTTGGTTTGAAAAGGGCGAACTCAAATTCATGAACTCCAATTTTAAAGAGTTCTTATATATAGTGTCTAAGAAGTCCTCAAAATGAGTGAGTTCACAGTGATAAACTTGGAGTACTACTTCTGTAACAATGACAACTAAAGTGCAGTAACTATAAAGGATTTATTTTTTTCTTCTAGTCCTGATGGTAAATCCATTTATACTTATTTTCATAAGTGAAGTGTCAGCAAACTTGTTCTGGTAGAAATATATGCTATTTTTGCCGGATCAGTACATTTCTATTTGTATGAAATCCCTACTGAACAAAATGGGATACATGCCTAAAAAAACATGGGAAAAAACAAACATTTCTGAGTGTCCTCATGGTCACATTTTTCTTCTCTTAGGAATATTTTTCCCTATTTTCATAACCACAGTAAAGAGATGTGCCTTAGGCAGTCATCACTTCCATCACTTCCACTTGAAAGTTTATCAGCAGTGAAATGCCTGAGCTGGCAACAACAAGCAATATCTATAATTAGATATATACCTTTGCAGCCTTTTGCAATGGAGAGGGTGTGAGTTCATGAGATCACAGTGAATCCCTTGGCTCGTAAGTAAGCCTTGGAGGTGGCCATCACTAATGGCCAGCAGCCATATCAGAATGCAGGTCCACTGAAATAAAGGACACAGTGTTTTTATGGTGTGCTCTCACCTCACAGCAATTTCTTTTTTCCTTCTCCACTCCCCCCCCCCCGGGATTTCCAATAGCCCATACACAGTCAGACTGATGCATAGCTGATCCAACCAAATAACAAGTCCTGAATTAGAATAGTTCTTTCCATTGCTCAGTTCCTCCCTTAGGCTTGGCATAAAGCATTCATGTAACAGCATGTTTTTAACTCCAAAGTACAAAAAGAGGAACAAACCCTATTCTTTTTTGAGAGTTTTGTTTTGCTTGAACTAGCAAAAATTATCTCCAGCTGACAGAGAAGACCATCTCATCACCTAGTCTAGAGTGACAAGCAAGGATACAGACGGCACAGAGCTCTGTAGGATGATGTTTGTTGATCTTTGTAAAATCCATGCAAAATTTCTTGACTAATCTTGCCATGGTAGCTTATCACAGCTGTCACGCATAATGAACAGCAGTTACACAAGTGCCTAATTGGTGTTTTTACACAATGATTCCTGCTATTTACACCTGTTTCCTATCTTCTGTTTTAGCCCATTACTGTTTCTCATGCCTACACTGTGTACTGCAAATAAACTCATTTTACTAATTCCTCTCAGATACGCCCTTAGGCTATTGTCACACAGTGCACTCACTTTTCTTCTGGGCTGTACTAATTCTGTTCTCTTGATAATATAGTGTGACCCATAATTCATTGCTTAGGTGGATTTCATTACTCAGTACCTTTTCAATCAAACTCTTCTTACAGCACCTCATTTCAAGCCTCCTTAACAGCTCTCTACTCCAATCTTTAACTATAAAGGCATAATAGATCAATTCTGAAAAAATCCTACCCATGCTAGAAGAGCTTACACGGTACAGGCAGAATTCCAACAATTCATAGATGATCTCATTTTGTTTCTTTGTGATAATCAACCACTGTGTAGTTGTTGAGTATAATGATCTCCTGAACAGTTGAGAAAGACTGACAACAAGCTACTTTACTACATAACAGCGTCATGATTCCAGGCCATGAGTCTGCAGACTCCATGTCTCCTGCAAAGGCAGGCTCAGGACTGGAACCTTTGTTGCAAGTACTTTGAGAGTGAGCATGAAATAAATAAGGAAATTTTAGCGGAAATGTCTTTTGATCTCTGTATATACTGCTAAGTTAGAACCGTAAGGAACTATTTTTCCTTGTACTAGAACTCATCCATTAGTCTGGGTCAGTATCCATTGTGCTGCTTATACAACTGCAGAGCAAGGTGTTTCCAGCTCCCTTTGCAATAACAGAAATGACAGATGATAGAAAATACACAAGGAAGTACAAGAAAATTCATAATTATTTGTATCATCTTAAAGTCTCCTAAAAACAGAAAAACTGTCTGTTTGTTTTTAGGTTTTTTTAATTGCTTTTCTATTACATAGCAATCAGTAGCGACTGTTCCAATAACTTGTTTTAGAGTCTCTATAGTAAGCATTTTCTAATTAATGAGAAAAACATTACCATGAGCACTAAAACTTTCATTTATCCACAGATGAAACATGTTAAATACAAACTGCTCACAAGAGTTCCATATTCATAGAGTTTAGATGATATGGAAATGCGTTTCAGATAAATCTAAACCAAGACTTTAAAAAAAAAAATTAGTCCATCAAATAAAATGGCAAGAAAACCTGTATTAAAACAATTATTGGACTCTTACATTTGCAAACTTGATCATATATTTCTTAACACACTCAGAAAGATTTGCCTCTTGGAACCAGCACTCCTATAAATTACTCAAAAATGTGCTCAGAAGACAAAAATTGTGCAAATGGAATAAATTTGTTAAATAAATTTGTTTGAACCAATTTGTATTTCACTGATACAAATAAATGCATCAATACGAACGTGTCCATAGATATAAACACACATGCACACTCATATATGATACTCTTAGATGATATCTCAAGATACGCTACCTCCTGAACATGACTGTGGTTCTACGTCATGGTCAGAAACTATTTTATTATCAGCATTGATATTATTACTAAATTAAAGCAAGTCAAGGTCAGACTGTGTAATCCAAATGGTCCCTTTTTACCTTATGAAAGTATTAAAAATAATTTAAAAAAAATTCTATGGATGTCAGCTTTGCATTTAAAACAGAACTGAGTGTTGTTTTGTCTGCTCTGTCTCTCCCTCTCTTTCCAGAGTAGGCCGAATAAGCTGAAATGGCAAAAGAATGTCTATGTTGATACAAAAAGAAATATATTTAGGCTGGACTTTTTGAATACAAAACAAGATGAAACAAAACGCACCAAAAGAAACAGTAGCTTGACAAATCAACAAGTCTGGAAAGGACCACTCTGTGAGAACTTCTAAATTTATAATTCCATTATTTCAAGGCATAAGAGGCCCTGCTCTATTAGAGATGTACATCTGCTCTATGGTACCTAAAAAGAATTTCTTTTAATATCCACCACACTTCTCATTGTGAGATCTTATAACAGCCCTTGGAAGACTTCTGTTGAACTATTTCAATTTTGTATCATAGCAATCAAAATAATGACAGGCTGCAGTCTATGGCAGGGAACACAAATAGTCTGAAGAAGTTCTCAATAAATCAGCTGCTCCATCTCCTGTGCTACAGGGAAAATCAAGAATACTCAAGGCAACCCTTGACAGATGTTTTCTTAATACCCCCTTAAGAAACACTCTCTAAGAATGTCCTAACACATACCCAGGTTGCTGCTTCTGCTGCTCCACTACTCTTATAGTGGAAAGGTTTGAGTATTTTTAAATACTTGCATTATATCTTCTTTCCTACAATTAAATCTGATTACTTCTTGTTCTACCCTCAGAGAACACGGAATAAAACCAGTCACAATCTTCTTTATAGCATCTTTGATAGATTAGATACTTTACTGTGGTCTCCTTTAGCCTTCTTTTTTTCCCTAGAGCAAAACAATCTAATTTCCTCAAGCTTCCCTCAGAGGTTAAATCTGCTGAACTTCTCACTTCTTTTCCTTTCATATTTCTCTCATTTTTGCATGTCTGTCTTAATGGATGAAGCTCAGGATTGCACCCATGTTCTACCTGAAGGTTGAAAAATCCCAGGAAAGACAAAGCAATGTCCTCTTCATCTTGATACAAAACTCCAGTTAAGACACCCCAACTAAAGTTCGCTTCTTTTTTTTTTTTTCCTTTTTGGTAACAGCACCAAATTTTTCCCACAAATTCCATATATTCAATTTACAATATACTACAGCCCCAAGATCTGTTTTTGCTAACCAGCTTTGAGACCAGATGTTCTCTATTATCAGTAGGCTTCCTTCATCACACTTACCTGTTTGATGCTTGAGTCCATTTCTCCGCTTTTAAGATCCTATTTCTGATTTCTTTCCTCCAAAGTACTTGTGAAAGAGCCTCCCATCCACAGTTCCTTACAAGCCTCTTCATTTTTAAGTGTATTTTTGACTCCATTAGCAAAGTCAGCAATGCAGTAGTCATAACAGCATGGCAAAGCTCAGGAGATCCTGATGGGCAGAGATAAGCCCTAGAGAGTCTCAGTAACATAGGAGCAATACCAAAAAAAATTGCTAGGCTTACAGCCTTAATTTTGCCTTCAGAAAAACAAACCAGGTAGGTCCTCTCACTTTATCAAGGGAGCTCACTACACACAGTGTTTTTCTTGATTAGAATACCAGGATCAGCTTCACAGCTGCTGTGAATTATGAAAGCCTCTTTAGCTGTAATGGGTGCCACCTGAAAGTCTGCCTGTCCCTGCTCTCCTTCATAGGGAGAAAATTTACCTACTCCTCACATCCAAAATATATGAAAATTAAACTTAATATCAGAAAAAAAATATTGTTGGTGCTTTTCCTACTAAATGTGTAGTTACCAAGAAGAAATGCTTCTATAAAACCAAAGCAACCTTTACTTAAATGTACTGATTTCAATGGGAATCACATGTGTAAGAGCAATGATTGGCCCACTGTGTATACCTGTTCCCAGCAGTTTTGTTAGCATAGCATGAACTTAAAAAACTATGCATATCTCAAAACTGAACAATTCAAGGGTTATTTTCTCCTGGTTTGTACCAGAATGTTGTCAGCTGGCTTACACTGATAGTAGGCATCTAATTTATCCTCATCAGAGGTTATTCTGTTTTCCAGTTTTTCTAGGAGCCTTCTGTTCATTCCTGTACCACTCCGTAAAGGCTGCCCAGAAGGATACTATGGCTTTCTGAGAGCCTGACTAAAATTCTGACTTCATTTTGCATGTATTGAGAAAGACCCTTCTGATTTAACTGAATTTTACCGCTGAACAAGGTCAAACCCATGCTGATTTGCACAGACTTGCATGCCCACTACCACCTCCCAAACTATCCACTCTTTCTCACAAGGTAGTTAGACAACACTTTTACACCAAAAAGCACTCTGTACAGACAGGGAACAAGACAATTACATAAAGACACACATGTGTGGATACCATGTAAATATTAATTAGCTTCAATCTAAATGTTGTAACTGCTGATTGGCTTAAGATGTTGTCACAGGTGGCACTGGTACATTTAATTGCTGTCCTTTACTTTTAAAAACCTACAAGGACATGCTTCCACCAAAACCAGAAGCAAACATAGGGATGAAGCTTGTGTATGTGAGTTCTAGGCAGGGACAGGTAAGAAAGAGCTGAGGTGGAAAAGAACAAAAGACTAAGTACCATCACATATTTAAAGAGCATCAGCCAGAGGATGCCTTGAGAGAGGGCTATAAGGACAGAGCAGGTGTTACAAAGCTCTAAACTTCTGTTGCTGTTTCTCTAATTCCCTCTCTTGATCTCCTTTAGCCTTCTTTTTTCTAAATCAAACATATCTGATTTCCTTGAACTTCCCTCTGAGGCTGCGTTTTCTGCATCTCTTTTCTGCTGTTTTCCTTTCATAGTTCTCTCCTTCAGTATTATGCATTTGTGTATGTGCCTTCTCCTGTGCAGGCTACGATTCACAGACGCTATTAGAGATGACAAACTCCATCATCAATTTTTCTTCCTAACTGGAATAATCTACAAAACTGCACATAGCTATCAAAGTGGGACTGCTGATAGTATTAGATGCAAACATAATTAAGATATTGTTTATACAAGCACTGAACTGCAGGAGTAATTTTACCTGCACAAGAGCTATGAACTTGTCCATTTTAATAGGAACACTTTTATTGTACTTCATCTGTTATTCTGATTACTAACCATATGGCTAAAGATGAAACACACTCAGTTAATGACAGAGCTGTAAAGAAATTTTCTGTTTCTTACTCAGGAGCCTAGATTCATAGTTCATTCTTAGGGGCAAGGGTAAAACTGAGTTTTGCATCCATGCATAATGCCTTTGAAATGGCTCTTGAACTGTGATTGCGAACTTTTGGTTATTATTTAGCCTTGTGAATTACATGCTAATAGGATGGGATACAACTCTCATGGTAACACATGTAATCACATTTTATTCATACACTTTCTTTTAGAAATAACAAAGTAAGATTAAGTCTTTCTGCTATACTTATTCAAGAGTTCTATTGCATAGGAGAAACTGAAGTCAGTTTGCTGTTCCTCAGACAGCAAATACGTTATTGACAGAGTCAGCAAAAACTTTATCAGATACTCGAGACAGACTCAGTGCACACCCTAAATATCCTTTATCAAAAAAGAAAAAGCTTCAGAGATTTCCCAGTACATGCAACATGGAGAACAGCACTGCCATCAGTGAACATTAGAAGAGGAGTGAACTTTTAAATATAAGTATTCTATATACTGGATGTATATGACAGTGAATGATACCTCACTGAATGACAATGGCTTCTTTTCTACGCCTGAATTTGGACAATTTTAATGTACTATATTGTATATTTTAATATATATTTTTTTAAAGACTCTCTTAACTTTCTAAATTTTTTAAGCTATATGGGCAAATTAATATTTTAATAAACATATATATGTGCCTGAAAAGGAACTTGCAATGCTGACTTTACCAGATTTCATTCTACCCCATTACACTGTTGGTCTGTTTCATTCACCTGTTATTAAAAATGTAACATCCAGCTATTCTTACAGATAATAATACAACATAAAAATGTCCAGATCTGAGGTACATCTGTTGCCAGATGTGCTATATCAAGAAACAACATCTGTATTTCATTATTGTAGTAAGTGCACCAATTCACTTATGAATATTTAGCTGGAGCAAGATGGATCAAGATTTTTATTAATTTTTTTCCCGTTGGTTGCTTGGGGGAAACATGTAGTTCCTATCATCAGGACTCTTTGTGCTAAGTGTGGTACAAAAACAGCGTAAAGAATTATGTCTTTTCCCCAATCTTGATACCAAAATAAAATAAGAAAATACAAGGTGAAGGCTGAGGACTGTAACACAGAATATTATGGTTCAAAATTAATTCAATAGTATAAACAAAATTACCGGTGACAGAAGACAATTTCATAGTTTTTATGGTTTCATTTGGGGAAGTTGATCCAAAAAAAAATGACAGCAGAGACAAAAGCACTTGAAAGTGCTTAGGAAGAAACAAATGGCTCATCAAGGTGGCAACATCACTGGGGTGGAAAAGATACAGGGGTAAACTGCATCAACAGGTATGTCAGGAGAACATGGGTTAAGATGCAGAAGATATTAAACTATTTGGTGCATGATCAGAGCAGAACAAGGGGTAAGACTCCCAAAGCCTCCCAATCCAGCTAAACCAGTGGGGACCAAGTTTACGGAGCTCAAGAAAAGGGGCAGGGGCGACACTGATGAGGAAAATGAATAAAGAAATGTCCTTCTAAGCACAGTAGATTAAATAAGATTATTGTTGTAAACAAAAATCTGGTCAATCTGGATACACAGGCAGAAGTAAAAAAAAGGATCAAGACCAGGCTGGATGAGGCTTTGTGCAACCTGGTCTAGTGGAACGTGTCTCTGCCCAGGGCAGAGGTGTTGGAACTTGATCTTTAAGGTCCCTTCCAACTCTAACCATTCTATGATCAAAGGTGAAAGAATAAAAGAAACTGAGCTAATACACAGAAAAATAGCCCAATATTAGGCCAGTTACACCTGCACAGTGGGTCCAGGTCATGTCTATCACTCAGCCGTGAGGGAATTCAGTACAAGTAGAAGCAGCAACCTCAGACACAGATTATGGCCAACCAGGCATTTGGCAATTACAAGGCCAGGCCATCCCCACTTGCTTTTTCGCTTCACAGGTATGCTTACAGTAAGACTCATCTAAAACAAAATTGTAAAAGGTATCTGCACTTAAATAAAGACCTCTTGTGAGGAAAAAAGTAGGAACCTCCACATTATTATCTGAGAATACTTTCAAAGCTGTTGAAACACGTACTTTTGACCTGTAATGTTTGCTGAGAAACACTTCACAGAACAGTACCGGTTCTCCATAAACAGGCTTTTTATTGCAGCTATCCTGCAGGACAACTGGAGAAGAGAATATGGAAACAACCAGGGGCTCTTAAGGGCATTGCAACTGTTATGTAAAAGAAAAACTGTAAATGGATTTTCTTGCTGCAGTACACTTTTAGTAGAAGAGATGTGTACTAAGGCAGAAAACTATTTGTCTCTGACTGCAAGAGCTCTGTATTATTTTTCTCCTGTATGCCAGGGTGGTGACCTTTTGAATACAGCCTTAAAGAAAGCATTTTCTAGAAACAGACTATGCCAGTCTAGAAAGGCCTTACTGTGTTACCTGTATTATTGACCTCATAAAGGACAAAAAGAAATTGATTACTGTTTACAAAGACTCTCAAAATTCATCCATCAGACATTTGCATACATATATAGATGCATCTCTACAAACATACACATATTCATACACAGTATATATACACTTTTTAAATGAATCTTACAATTTCTACAGCTAAATTTCTCAACAGTCACATATTTGATCTTTGACTACACCTAAAAAGGAAAATATGTTCTTTTGCAGAAGAATTTACATGAGGTGGCAAGCAAAAATCCTACTGTCAAAGTCTTCATACTTCAGGTGACACACAGAATTTGCCTCCTTTGGCAGAACTGGAGCCATTTAGTCTGCTAATCATTACATTATAAGCTCTTATTAGGTTCTGGCAATGCACATGCTCTATCTTTAGCCTAAGCCATTTGCCAGCTCTTTGTAAAAGAACAGTCTCTAAAAGCTGATCCTGTTACTGTAAATGCACATTAGTATACAAACAAAATAGAACCTCATCTTCTATCTGTATAGCCACTGTCTTAAGGTTCCCAGTGAGCTTCTAGATGTCATGCAATGTAACACAAATTTAGTATTGTCTAAGAAATAAATACCACCTTAAGTTACAGTCAACTTACCTTGTGTACTTCCATACGGCTCGGCATGGAGAGTCAGCAGAATGTGGTGAAGTCAGTATTTTATGGAAAATCTCTGAAGAACTGCTTGCATCAGAAATACAGTGCTCAAATACTGAGCGTTTCCAGATTTCATTTTCACCCCTGTGAGAGATAAGGGTGAACACACTTAAACATTTTTTTCATCATTGAGTGGAATGTAATAATGATAATAGGTACTTTCTCAAGCTCTTCTGTTCATTAGACTTTGGCCTAAATTAAATGCTTCCAGTAGCAGACATGCTCCAGCAGAATACTGAAGTGACAACCTCTGGACGAGAACCTGAGCCTACGCATTTCCGCCTCTACAGTGCTGGCATGTAATGTTACTGTATCGTGCCAAATTCTGTCCTGGTTAATTAGGTTTTGATTGCCAAATGTTCTCTCCACTGCTCCCTCACTGGACACCACTCTGCTCCCCATCTCACAGGGCTATGTAGTGTCACTGGATTTCTAGTTAGTTCCTGTATTTCATTCCAGAATTAGCTACATCAAAAAGGTACTTACACATTGGGGTACAGTAAAATTAAGAATTAAAGAAATGTGAAATACCATTATTTTGCATGACTACAGACTTGGAAGTAGAGTGAAAAAAATGCAGCCACATTTGAGATAAAACACGGTACAAAAGACACTGAATCTGCATAATCTGCATGTATCTGTATCTAAGCACAGGATGTGCCAAATTTCTTTTGCTCACGGCACAGAGGAGTCAAATAGTCCCTTAAGAAGTAAATTTGATGTGGTATCATTTGGTTATAATAAAAGGATTAATTTGGGCACCCCCCTTCTGATCATTAAATCCAATTTATCACAGCAGATACAGATCTACAAAAGAGTGAGTCTTCCAAATCAAATGTGTGCACATAAGCAGAATTCCTCTGTTGTAAAGACAGAGTACCTTTTTCTAGGCATTGCAAATTGCCAAAGCAGGTCAATCAAGTTACAATTTACTCTAACCATTACTCCTTTATCGCAATAAATATTTCACCTGCATCTAAGTCAGCCTCAAAGTAAATGCAAAAGTAAATGCAATTTTTTTTTCTCCTTCATGTGAAAAAAACCCTCAGCCCAAAATCACAGAAAATCATGTCCATTCACATAACTACAATAGGAAAAAAAAGCTCAGCCAGTACAAGTGAAAGGAAAGCCTGACAACTCCCATACAGCAAGATTTGAGTCAAATGATGGCAGTGAGTGGGGCTGTAACTAGGCTGGTTGTGGAAGCAGGCAATGGAAATGCCATGAAGGGGTAGGTGCTTCTCTACATAACCAGCCTTGCTCACTACACTCTGAAGGAGTTCAGCATTGATACAGTGAAGAGAAATGCAACTCCTTACATTTTAGCTCAGTGAAAAATAGTCCTGCTTTCTCTCTCCTTCGCTGCCTGTCACTTTGCTATGAGATCAGCCATGATATTAAAAGCAGAGGAAGAGCTAAATTCTCAAAGCCAACTGCTAAATTTAGCTACTTCTGTTAGCATGTCACATGCTTGCAGAGGGAAAAAAGTTTATAATGATGACAGGTGGAAATAACTACAGCAAACAGTAAATAAACCCAGCAGCAGGCACAGTTTTCCCTCTTGACTTCAACTCAAAAATCGAGGAGGAAATGCCAAACCACCCACCATTCTGCAAGTGTCTTTCATCTGCTTTGCAACACGGGCAGACTTCAGCTTTTTTCTGCCAACAAGGAAAAAGGATAAATAGCATTGCTACACTTCCACAGCCATGGTGTCTGTCAGACAGGGCAGTGCAAAAGGAAAGAGCAGAGACCTTGGCCAACTCCCTGCAGGGTATAGCCACACTGCTGTTGCAGAGGCAAAACAAGCGTGTCCTGACCAAAGCTCGCCTCAGGGTTGCAACTGTCTCTGGAATCATGGAAAGGAAATCCACACTGTCCCGTGGAAGTCATTCCTCCCCTCCAGTCGCTCAGGGTTTGCTCAGAGCTGTACCTGTGTTAATGTGGCCTTCCGCATCTCTGGGGCACGGAAGCTGCCACAGCCTTCACCTGCTGAAAAGTCCTTCCCCGATTCAGGCACCTTCTTCCAGTACGGTTGCCATAATGGGGAACACTTTATGGTCCCCGAGAGCTTTACATATACCTTGGGTACAAGTTCATTTGCAGGCTTGCATTTACTGCTTTGTTTGGCTTTGTTACCTCCACAGAGATAAACGGTGCCCAATTTTTCAGCTTCTAACTACTAGATTTTGAAAATACCAGTATAAACATTAGAATAAATCAATGAATTATTCTTGTCAAGCTCCCAGTTGCAAAAATTCTTGTTTAGTATGTGCTGGCCACTCTGGGGCTGGTGGCGGGGTCTCTGTGAGGAGAGGCAGGGACTCCCCCACAGCCTGTGGGGAGACCCCAGGGGAGCAGATACCCACACTGCAGCCTGGGGAGGGCCCCACACCAGAGCAGGCTTGTCCTAAAGGACTGCAGCCCATGGGAAGGAGCTGGAGCAGGAGAAAAACATGAGTAGAAAGGAGCAGCAGAGAGGAACTGTTAAGGACTGACCACAACCCACCATTCCCCATCCCTGCTGCACTGCTTGGAGTTGGGAATGAAGAAATAGATTTGAACTTGGGGGAAAAAAAGGGGATGGCGGTGTTGCAATTTGGTTTTGTTTCTCGCTATCCAAGTCTATTTAATTGGCAATAAATGAAACAAATTTTCCTCAAGTCAAGCCTGTTTTGCCCATGATGGTACCTGCAAGTGATCTCCCTGTCTTTACCTCGATCCACAAGCTTTTCCATCTTACTTCTCCCCACCCTGTTGAGGGAGTGAGAGAGCATCTGGGTGGCATGGAAAAAGTATGATTAGAAGAATAGCGTCCTCTCTCTCAATATTACATAAAGTTTTTCTGGTCAACTTCTTCTTCATTTAAGCCTCATAAAGAGAAACTATGTACAAGAAATCCTCCAAGAAATAAAACAATAACATTTGGTATCTTTAACTGTCGGAATGCTGATGTGGCTGGTAGCTGTCATCTTATCTGATTTATTGAGTTCAGATGTAAATAAAGAACTTAAAGCCTTCTGTACAAAACCCCACAGCCGAGGCAACAGCACCCATGATGGCACTGGCATATGCTGATTTCTGGGATTTACTTCTCTGTAATGATGTAGTAAAAAGGCAAGAAAGCACCAGTTTTACCAAAACTTAATGATTAATAGTTTAAAAGAAAAAAAAGCTGAAGATTATGTGGCAAAGTTATTAAAAGGAAGCAATTTCATCATATTGTTTTGCTTCTTAGCTTAGCTTTGAATATGGAAAAGAGCCAAAGGAGAGCCATTAGTCTCTATACTAATTTGATACTTTTTACTTTCCTAGCCAAAGCCAACTCTGCATGATAGAACATTGCCTTTAAAAACTAGAGGAGTTAATTTTCAATCTTAACAGTTACTTAAGATAAATGTTCTAAAATAAGACATATTGCTCCTAGCCGAACTAGGGCTTTAACATATCAGATGTGTGAATTACCCTATTCATCTCAATAGGGAGTTAACTCTGGGGACTAATGATGCCTTGTTAAGAGTCAGTCTCCAAATGCTTTCAGCACACATACATGTAGAAGATGTCCATTTCGCTTTTCTCCCATTTATGCAAAAAAAAATACTGCAACTGCACAGGTAAATTACCCTACCAAAACAGGAGAACAGCCAACTAAGCAAAGGATAAAAATAACAGGGCATCAACACTGCATTTATGTACCTTTTCTCTCTGCAGTACGTCTCCTTTTGAAACACTGAGCACCTGTGATGCAGCTCAGGGGAAGCCGGGCTCCAAGGGGTCCAGTTCATCCCCAGCACGATGGCAAGTACTGGGTTTTTTTTTTCTTCCTTTCACAAATCGAGTTGACATTTAGGGGGATGGAATGACAGTTTGAGCCAGTTTCTGTCTCTGCCTAGTGACTTGTGCTCTCCCTGGGGCCCCGGTCCAGGTAGCTCTAACAGGAGGCTCTCTGTCTTGTATGACAGTCTAAGAAGTGGGAACCTTTCTGTTCCAAATACTGAGGTATCTTTGCAGGGCCACACTAGACACCAGCCTTTGTCATCAGCAGGAATGCATATGGACTATGTTTGCAGCCCTGCCTGCAGGGCCTAATGGAAAGTGTCATTTTGTCTTCCGGCGGAGAATGAGTTTGACACACCAGTGAGAGCTGGAGGCATACAGATCAGCAAAGGAAAATATTTGAGGGTCTATGTTATAACTCCTGCTCTATATGAATTCCAAGAATGGATATATGCAAAAGAAAAAGCAATGAAATGTGCATTTGACAGACAAGTAGAAGGGAACAAACATCTGCCACTTATTTAATTAGCAACTGGATGTGACTTGTTACAGAGATCTATAGCTGAAAAGCCCTTTTTATTGGTGTAAGAAATGTGTGTACGTGCATTAGAGAGAGCAGTTATATCATGAAAGATTTTGGAAAAACTGGCACTTTTCTGCTGAAAGCATCTGCACTGTAAGTAAAAGTATCATATATTTGTTTAACTAGCCAGGTGAGAAGGTAATATATAACAACCCTGAGATCATCATCAGAAAACTTAGCATTTCCAGAGGTACAGACAGCATTTAGAGCATAAGGAGCAGCCACTGACCACTTCTTCTCTGGACAGGATGCAAGCAGGAGGAGACAGCCTTGAAGGTTTAGTGAAGTGTTATCTTCCCCTGTTCTCAAAAGCCTGCAGAGTTCACATGGGCCAACACCACTCAGCGATGCCAGCTACCACAGCCTGGAGGGCCAAGGCAGACTCCAATACAGCACACAAACCAGAGGCTGGCTGGTGCAAGATTCCTGCTCCTGCAGACAAAGCAGTAAAAGTAAAAATCATTGCTGTCACTGCCAGAGAAAATTTTAAGGGGATTACAAAGGATAAAGTCATTTTAACATTGTACTTTGAAGGCTCATGCATACTGAGGAGGATTGGAGACTTCTGGAAGCAGGCTGGAGCCTATTATTCAAACTAGGAGGAGAGTATTTTGACCATACATACCACGACCCCAAATATTATCTGCATAGTGTGCGCCTTCTCTGCAAGTGACATCCAGTCTGATCCACAGATTCACAGATTTGACAGAGTTGGAAAGGACCTCTGGAGATCATCTAGTCCAACTCCCCTGCTAAAGCAGGAACGCCTAGAGCACATCACTCAGGACTGCATCCAGGCGGGTCTTGAAGATCTCCAGATGAGGGGACTCCACAACCTGTCCCAGCAGCCTGTTCCCGTGCTCCGTCACCCTCACTGTAAAGTTCTTCCTCATATTTGAGTGGAACTTCCTGTGTTCCAGCTTGTGCCCATTGCCCCTCACCCTATTGGTGGAGACCACTGAAAAGAGTCCAGCTTCATCATTCTTCAACCCACCCTTTAGGAACTTGGAAACATAGATGAGGTCTCCCCTCAGTCTTCTCTTCTCCAGGCTAAACAGCCCCAGCTCTTTGAGCCTTTCCTCGTAAGGGAGGTGCTTAATCCCTTAATCATCTTAGTTGCCCTACGTTGGACTCTCTCCAGCAGTTCCCTGTCCCTCTTGAACTGGGGAGCCCAGAACTGGATGCAATATTCCAGTTGTGGCCTCACCAGTGCAGAGTAGAGGGGGAGAATGACCTCCCTCGACCTGCTGGCCACACTTCTCCCTATGCAGCCCAGGATTCCATTGGCCCTCTTGGCGACAAGGGCACATTGCTGGCTCATGGAGAGCCTGCCATCCACCAGGAGTCCCAGATCCTTTTCCCAGATCCAGCACCAAACCCAACAACATCACCAAGAAGAACCACCAATTCCAACAATTTAGCGTAGAAAAGTTTGCAGTCAGCTGCACGTAGGGGTTTCAGCAGATACTGGCATACTGGGGAGTAATAGGCATACTGCAAGAGCACAAGGCAGAAAGTTACTGCATTTGCAATGGCTCTCAGAGGAAAAATGAGGTGGTAAAAGCCACGTGGTAGCTTGGGAGTCCGTTCTCTTTAATTAGTTAAACAAACTGTTTTAAAAACTTCAGGGAAATAAAGACTTCTTTACTGTTATACTTCAGGCTCTACTTTCACCATTCTTGTCCAGAACTTATTACATCATTCTATTAAAGCAACATAAAAAATGATTTAAAAAATCCATAAGAAAATCCCCGAGCCAAATTGAAGAGAAATCCTTCCTTCTGACCGCATCTTTACCAGACACATCTATCCATTGCCTGGAGAAAATCGCCTTGCAATTCAATCCAAAAGCTGAGAAACCTGATCTAGATGCTACCAGCCTTGGTTGCCCCATCAGGATAAATATATACCAGGAGCCACACCATTAGAATGACAAACTACCTGCCCTCTCTAATGCTACTAACATAACCCAAAAGTATCAGTGATATCACATCCACTCTTGTATACTGTAATTTTAAAAGTGGCCAGAGCCATAATCCATAGGAATTATTTAAAATAAATAAATAAATTTAAAAATCAGACCCAAGCTCTTTATAGTGTTCCTGAAAATTAATAGGAGGCAACAGAAATCTGCATCACAAAGCATGTGTGAAGCAGCTTTCTTCATGACATGCTGCCTAATGAAAAAGTCATCCCAGTTGCCCCAGATGGGTTCCCCCAGTGACTTTCATCTGCGGGCTCTATCCCCAGTGGAGCATGTTGCTGCACTCCAACCTCATGACCTGGAACACCGCGGCAACCTTCACCTCTCCAACCCAAAGGTCTTAAAATCAATACCCAGTGGAGGAAAAAGTGCACATGCTGCTGCCCCTGCTGACCACTAAAGACCACTCATATGCTGCATGTCCCTGACATTTTCTCCACTTGGGAGACCAAAAACCCTCACTGCCCTTTAGTCTAGGTGCTATCAGCATCCTGTCAGCTGCCTTGCTCTGCCAGCCTTCATCCAAGCAGAAATCTCCTTCAGACACTATTTAAATCCAGATTACCATTAAAGGCAGTTGGTAAATAACTGCTTGTCCTGGTTTACTCTGTTTACTAAGTCTGCCTCAAAATACATGGAGGCATAATATTTGTCATGCAATACATACTTACACTCATCTGTTAACTGCTCAGTCACTTAAAAATCTTTGTATGTGCACCATGATTTGCAACTACTTATATAAAGATTAATACAGAGCTATACATAGAGTACACTAAATTATTTCCTCTAATATTTTTTTCAGATATTAAGTGCAATCAAGAAAATACATTCAAGACAAATCGGCATTTGACAGGGGAAAAAATGGCTCTTGAATCATTAATAAAAAAGAAAGGATATTATAAAGAAAGAATTGCTTTCAACCCTTCTGATTATGACCAAGCAAATACTTCATAGCCCTGAAATACTTTGGATCCGTAGCAAGCCATGATCATTCTGCCAAGGCAGTTATCTGCTGAAATCTGAGACATAATTATGGTCAGTGAAACTCCTAATCTTGAAAGACCTTAGATTTAATTCTTTACGCTATCAATCTCTCTCTCTGGATTTCCTCCATGTTACATTTGGCATGATTAACTGTAAGTGGGGGATAGGTCCACAGAATTACGTGCCATCTGAACTGGGACAAGGAAGGATTATTCAGTGCCTCCTATAAGAGAGAGGTTTTCAGTGTTAAACTTAACCTCTTGTGTGCCGGGATATGAGGCAATGAGAGAAATAAAAATCCATTTCAGGTGGCTTATCAAATGCACAGGGCAGGCTGGGGACGGAGCAGATGCCTAAAAGCACTGTACAGTCCTATGCACACACTACATATTTCTGCCATTCTGTCTCCTCCAGATGTCGAAGCAGTTTTATCAGAGGGAGCAGGATAGACCAAGCCAAGAAAGAGCAACGTTTCTAACCATGTCATTGGGATTCAGGCACTGCAAGAGACAACAGAATAGTGCAAAAGTGATGGATATAGCTGTGCTACCACCAGTAAGCCAGGCTGACATTCTAGGCAGACTACGTTTTTAAGCACATCAAATATATATAGACACAAACATTATTTTTGGAGGAGGTTGCTGGCAGCAAGAACTGAACACAAGATGAGCTGAATTATCAAGATCTGGTAGCTCAAACACTGCAGCAGACTCACAGCTCCATGTGACTGGGCACCAGAGAGAGAAAGAACTACTGTGTCTTCCCGAGTTACTATCTGTAAACAATAAACACAATGAGAAGCTGACATGCAATAAACTATATTCCTAAACCACATGGTTACAAACTAGAAGCCTGAAGCGGTATCTTGGATTTTGAGAAATCAGCCTAGATTCAGGTGGATTTATATTCTCCATTCCAGATTAATCCATGAAGTCTGGACCCTATATCACTCAGAAAGCGAAATGCAGCCCCTTCTAGTAACAATTACCACTTCTCTCAGATTTCAAACTATAACAGGGAAAAAATAGTCACATTGTGACTTTATTTCATCTGGCAAAACATTTCAGCTTTGTCTGGCAGGCATGACAGAAACCATTTTTACAAGCCTATAGTCATTCCTAATTAGAGTCTGAATCAAAATCTGGTTTTATCACTTAATGACCCTTGGGACCACCCCTGATTTTTGCATCATCTCAGAATGTGCCTTTATGTTGTTTTCCTAGAACTATCCAACACATATTGCACAAAGAGCTGACAGGGTGTTCTCATGACAAGGAATTTAAGACAACAGAGTATCTTGGAGCATACAAGTATATTCCAAACTGTTGCCATATGGTTTTTTTCCTACTAGCAAGAAAAGAAAGCATGGGTTTCTTTATAAGAAAGATCCCTCTGTAAGTGGGTTATGGTCCTAGCCAAGCATTTCTGCAAACCTGCTTTAAAATATGAACTACATCTCAAGTAACTGGCTTATCTCCATCTAGCTCTAGTGCACATTTAACTATACTAAAGCTAGAAAGACAGTTCAGGGGGCACTTGGAGTCTCCAATAGATGCTTTTCACCAGAGCAGCAAGGGAGAATAATTTTGGGGTACTCTTTCAGTGTTTCTTCCTACAGAATTATTATTATTAGTGTCTGCACCTGTATTCTAGTAGCACCTATTATTTTCTCATCTCATAAACACCACAAATTATTACATTTACTATTTTAAAAATATTTTTTAAAAGTCCTCACCTGATCTCATTCCTAATTTAAAATACTGCATAAATGGGTGGGTGTCTGAAATTCTGAAATTTTGTTCTAGCTGTAAAAAAAAAATCCACTGGTCTTTTCTCTTTTTGCTAGGAGTCACAGAGTGTCTGCAATCTGCACTGGATTGATTTGTTATTGACAAATGTGGAATTATGAAACTTTATCGGTAAAACCAGGTTCAATATCAATGTAATTTAGTAGCTGCTACAAACCATGCAGCGGTATGAAAACACTCATTTTGGCAATCATGCAGTAAAATAATCAATACTTAATATTATTACCAAAAAATATTGGCAAGTTCAAGTCTTTCACCATTTTATACACTCAGGTAATTCCCACATTTATTTCTGACAGGAGAGAAAAAAAAAAATCAATTTAATTCCAAATATCCATTTGAAGAAATTAATTTTGCAGAACAATACAATATAGCATTTCTGAATTTTTTTCCCAAAAAGTAGAAATTGAGATCTTAGCTACAGTACAGCATTAACTATTTTGCATCAGAAGAAAAAATGGCTCATTTGTAGTAGGAAGTTATGATCATTAATCTGCATAAATATGTAGAAAGCTGTGTTATATATGACTGCACTGCAATTGTTGTGAGAGAAGAAAAACCACAAAACTTCATATTCCAGTGTTATGGGTCATTAATTTTTGAGAGCAACTATCTCCCTTTATTAAAACACAACCTATCCCCTTATCTGCCCCCTCCCTTCAATTCATCTTAACACATGACATCCTTCACGTAAATCCTAATGGATTTATTGACAAAAATGTTTTGGACTATTGGTGAACTCTGTTATTTGCTGTGGGAGACTATTTATTACCTTGCAGGTGCTCCAGGGGGAAGTCCATTGTTTGGTGCAAAAGCGGAGCAAATGGGAAGTACGGTATTCATTAAAATGGATCACACAATCAAGAATCAACCTCTACCTCGTTCATGTGGATACTGATTTTTTCCATTTCTGCTACACTGAGCTTATCACAAGAGACTGCACCAGCAGCTGCAACTATGATATTCAGATTCCTTACCAGAGCTGATGGAATGTCTCAGTAATTCAGTGTTTGCTTTTTGCTTCCAAGTGACAAGAATAAAATGTATTGTCTGTACTAGCTGTTTCTAACCACTTAAAGCTTATGTTCACAAATAACAATTAGTTTCTTCTCCTTTCTCACCCAAAAAGACATATTAGCTGTTTTTTCTTTACAATAAATTCAAATTTAATTTAATAGAAATTTCTTATTAACCTTTATTTACTCTTCTGACTAAAATACAAAACAAAAATGCAACTATTCTTTACTGTTTTGAAATAAAACTGTATAAACTTTTTTCTTTGGTTTCAACAAATAATTCCAAGAAGGGACTTCTGATGAAGGGTTAGTAATTCACTATCTTTTTGTTAAGTACTATACCTATTTTAGCTCTTGCCTGCAGAAATGTTAAGAGATCCATCAGATTCTAATTCTGAAAAAGAAGTCCCAATATTTCCAAAGTATTTCAGCCTGGACTGAAGTTAATGCTGATGTGAGCTCATCAAATCAGCCCTGACAAAGCAAAAAGCATTGGATGGTCACAAACAAGGCTCAGGTCCAGAAACAAAGGAAAAACTAAAAGCTGGGGTTTTCCACTGAAGAGAGAGGCAGGATCCTGTGGGAGATACATACAAAACTGGTAGTGACCAATTATGGTTCTGCAACTCCAGACTACGTCACGCATCCCGGTCTGGGAATGTCACAGTCAGCACCTCCACGGTGGGGCACCTTACCACATGCAGTCAGGACTGAATGCCTTCCAGACCATCATCTGTCCCTTCACAGAAGCAACAGCAGTGCGGGAAGAGAGGCATCGTCACCATTTACAATCAGGGTTTCGATATACCGTTAGTCTAGCCCTGTCAGGTCACAGCTTGATATGAGTTAATTTTCCCTACTGAAAACCTTGCCAGCAGAGTTTTCGATGATGCTACAGATGAATCCCAGCAGCAGCCCAAGTATTCAGCCAAGTCAGAAATCCTTAAGGTACAATGCTGCTACTCCTGCAAGCCTAAGATAAACACAGCTCTAAACTCTGGACCACGCGGCAAAAATCTCCTGGAATTTGGCTTCCAAATTCCCTGGTTGGCTGATTTGCTTAATATTAATGCATGCCCAAAAGAAAACTTGACAGCAGAGCTCTCTAGCAAAGGCTACAAGGTATGTGATAACTGGGCTGACAACTACAGAGACAGGAGTTTTGGGAGAGGAGAACTTTTTTGCAAACACAGAAGAATCTAATACCAGGTTGTGTTCCTGGAGATTCAGGGGTTATTTAAAACAAACAAACCCAACAGAAAACCCAAATAAAATAAAAACCTCCCAACCAAAAGACCCCAAATCCACAAAAACACATCAGTGTTTCAATCTATTCATTTGCATAATCCATAATAAAGCCTAATGGCAAACCCAAGCAGTGACAAGGAGCAGACCATGCACTCATGCTCCCTCAATCTTTCCTCTCTTGGCAAGACAGACTTAGCCGTTCTTGTACTAACTCTTGTGTTTATTGGGGCTCAATTTAGTAAGCAAAAAGACTTTCATTTATTTTTGCTGGGCTAGCTGGCTGAATCATTTCAAAAACATTCCATTAACATCAGAATGAGTACAAGGCAGGGAGGAGGAATAGTTAAGGAAAAGGTTTTTATCTTCCAGTTTTGATAAAGCTGCAAGACCATCTTACCCTCTGTCATATAACTTCACTCACCCTCAAATTATATAAACCCAGACACACTTCAGTGTTCTTCCAGCGCTTTCAGCCATTTTCCAAAATGCCTTTTTGCTGCTAAAAGGCTCTTTATCACTGAATAGTGCTGGCAAAAAAGAAGAAATGCAGGTATCCAGCTAGATGCGCGACAATAAGCAAATGAGTTAAAGGTAAAATTTGCATCCGGATTCTGCATAGGAACAAGCTCTACATGATTGCTCCTGGTGAGTAGTGTTTCTACTCACTTCAAATCATGGCCTGAATGAAGGGTGCTATTTTCAAACACTTTCACTCATTATTGGTCCTGGGTTCAGGAGTAATGGATAACACCCTCTTGTAAATAGTCACAGAACGCACAAACTAACAGCTCCATTTATGCTTTTGCTTGACAGCTTAGAAGTGGATGCAAGCCATTTAAAAAACAAAACAAAACCCCAAACAACCCCACAACCAAAACCACCCCACTTTTGGTGTTCCTTAAGAGGTTAGGCTGCCCACGTAGACACTGACAATGAGAGAACATTGAGTCCTACCCCAGGAGAAAAGATGACATAACACTCAAATGCCCCGGGGAAGGATGCTAGAAAAAGGACAAAGCGGTGGCGATAACCTTCTAACAAGTTCTGCTAAAAAAAAAAATCTGAGTCGTGTACCTGGGAACTGCATGAGAACAGGGCATATAATAGCGGTTCAGTGACATGTGATTGACATGAACATCATGACTGGCAGCAGAAAGTAAATGCTGAAAGTACTTCTCCCCCAAGACAGGTTTGCATCTTGGTCCTGGAGCAGGACTCTGCTGAGCTAAGCTGTACCATCCCACCCACCGCAGCTCAAGAGAAGGAGGTCACAGCCTCAGCAATAGTTTTTGATCATATCTCTCTGTGGAGTTACCGAGTCCCACCTTTTAAATCACGGCACTGAAAGCATAAGGGCTTATCATATTCATATTAATGGCATACTTAATGCTGTCACCAGCTACTTCCTATTGAACAAGTGCCTCTAAACTCACAAGCCTTTTACCATTTGTCTGTTTGACTCCACGATGAACAGCAAATTAAAAACCGCACCACTGAGGTACCAAGATACCAGCAATTTCCCTTCAGGCAAACTGTCAACAAAACTGCTGAAAGTAGTGCAACGAACAGAGAAAAGCTTCAGACTCCTATCTGAATCAGCTTTGTGTCTACCTAACCAGGTCAGAAGGAAGCAACCATGGGAGCAGTTAGTCCTCAAAAGAACGACCATTCCTCAGTCCTGAGCTGATCTCAGTGCTACCTTGACAAAGATCTTGTTGACAAAGCGGAATAAACAGCTGCTATTCAAAGCAGCTCCCTGAGGGAACAGGTAAAGTCCAAGTTCTCATCCCTGGTTGTTGATAGGCTGCTGCTGTTTTACTATCATCTAGCAAAGGTTAGAATAATTTTCAGAATACCCAGGTATTGCTCATCTGCACAACATAGACTGAGTGTATGCTGTACATATTCAGTAAAAGAATATTTTGACATGTCTATTTGTGTATCTGGAAGAAAGGCTAGGATACAAATTTTCACATTCTTCTCCTCTGACATCACATTTTCCATGGTACAAGCTCACATGACTCGGAGATGAGTCGTGTGATGAGCTTCATCCCAGTTCTGAGAAGGTCTAGATGCAAGGCTGCAGGCCACAGAGCCTGCACTCTTGTCATATACTACTAAATCCAGAACAAGTTTTCCAAGTCAAAATGGATATCCTTTAAAATGATACCATGTAAAGTGTTCAGTGCCATTAACGGAAAGTACAACAATATAAATTCAGAGATTTATACATCACTTATTTTACTTAAACAGAATAGAGGTATCTGTCCACTTAATAGCAGAATTGAAAAAGGTTGCTATTGCATGACATGGTAAGATACAAGAGGGGTTAAACTACACAGTTCTACTGAAAAGTCTGGGACATTTTTAAATTATAAAATGTAATTGTTCACCATGAAGCCTTAAGTTTTGCATTTTCAAGTGTCAATTCAGATTTTATGTTCTATCATAAATCTAAGCCATTTGTTCAGCTACATGGCCTCGTGCACAGATTTTAAAATATCTTTTTATGCAAGTGTCCAGCACACGGACTCCAGATAGCCTGAAAGACAGGAGTTAAGTAAGACTTGTAATGAGGTCATGGAGGTTTTCCAATTCTTAGAGTTACTTCTCCTTAGAATGAAACTATTAATGGAATTATAAAAAATTAAAATTTAAGCATTCAGCTCACCAGTCGCTGCAGTTGTTCAAATGACAGCTTAGTATTCATCTGTCCTCCTTCACAGGTTGCACAAAATTCAGGAGGTAACATCAGATAGAGATCTAGTAAACTCGGAAAGTGTTTTAACATCTTCCAGATATTTCTACATCACTATGCTATTAAGTATTGCTGATTAAAAGAATACCATACCCGTCTTTCAGCTAGTATGAAGTTATACAACTGAACTGGATATGAAAAATGAAAGTTTTACTATCTGCCAGTTAAGTATTAGCTTGAGTTAGTCTCAGAAGAAGATTAAAGACTAATGGCCTGTCTTGATCACACAGATGTAATGTGAGCCCACTACAAGCTTGCTTCGCTGTAGGATTTTGTTATACTATATTTTTAAGCCTATCCTGGGGATTTGTTGTCCTGATATGAATTGCTGGTTGGGGAAACCATGTTCCTCATCTCAGCTGTAAGATTGTATTGGTCCTACAAAACCTAGGAACAATGTTACACATTTTTGAACATCATTAATGGCACTTCAGAAGCTTGTTCACAGGCTGACGAAGAAAGAATCAAGACTGAGCCTTTTTTTTCTGAATCAGAAGACAGCAGAATCTTCAAATACAATGGCAGCCAAGAAACTGATGACTCTAATCTCACTCAGTTTTATTTCAGTAGCTGTTAAATAATTGTAGTACAAATATTTGATGTATCTAAAATAGTGTAAAGCATTACCTAGTTGATTTAATATTTCTGTGAAATCTCTCAAGTCACGAACTGATGAAATATCAGCAACAAAATGAGAGCAACGATAGAAAATGAGGAGATGACAGAGAATAAAACAGTTTCTTTGCCTCAATGTTGATCATACAGCTGTTCAGCATACAAATCTCTTCAGTGGATTTTCTTCATTGAACAAAACTACATTTTATTTAGAGTATATCTGCAGAGCCACTGATACACAACTGTGGTGCATCTGCTGATAAAGTCTGTGGATCAGCCACAGTTACCTTCACGTAACAGAATTAGTTAAGACATGCAAAGAGGGAACTGACCCCCAGACTGACACACATCTATGCAAAGGTTACTTCTTCATCTGTACTTGATCCTCTGTCATTCCATTTTTATCATTTTTATTACCTATGCTAGCTAGCTGCTATCAATACATTCATGCTTTCAATTTACTCTCAAGACAAACCTCCAATGAAACAAATGTCTGGGTGAGATAACATTACTAGGTGTAGTGTATGGGAAAGTAGGCAGCCAGAAGATTAATTACTGGGTTTAAAAAATAGATTAAGAAAAGAAAGAACAAAATACAGGAGCAAGCTTTCAACAGTGTGGTGAAAAAACACTCTGTTACAGAACCTCTGTATATTCCATAATGATCACTTATCTGGGAAATGGAACAAACATTCAAGAGTTAAATGAAAGTGGCAATGGCAGATAAACATGAGTGTAAGTCTTTCTTAAATGATAACATGGCATATATATCCTAGAGAGGAGTATAGAAAAACAGTGAAAATCAATGCTGATAAAATTGTATCATGCACTGAAAAAGAGCAAGTATAGACTCAATTTAGATAATTTCAAGTTTTTTTAGGATCTGTAATCACTTTGAAAAGTGATGCAGCATGACAAAAGAAAAAAGCAAAGTAAGAGAGGAAAATATTTGCCACTTACGAGAACTCCACCAAACTGGAGTACGCAGTATTTCTTAAGGATTATATAGCAGATTTTGCATCAAACAAAACATACTGCTGTACCATTGAGGGCTTCAAGATACCAAGTTGCAATATGTGCCTCCTGACATTGCATCTAAGACTAATACATAGACTAGGCCTGAACACCAGGTTTTCTAGAAGTACTCATAGACATGTTTTTAGGACCCTGGAGGTGACAACACACACAGATCAACCAACACCCAGCCTGAGGAATTCTGGCAATCTATATTCCCTACAAAACATGGCAAATGGGGAAATCCTAATACCACCTGAAACCACCCTCTCAGTAAAATTACAGCTGTTCTTCAACTGGAGTTAAAAAAAGTTCATGTAAAAGTATCCTGAAAGAAAACGACGTTTCAAGATTAGCAAGGCTGTTAAGCACCTTTAAAAGACTTATGAATATATTAATGACAGATACTGAAATGGAATAGCACTGTGTTCATTTCTATGAAACAGAGCACTATACCAAAGGGTGATGCTCACTCGTAGAAGATAACTATCTATCTTTTATAGGTGTGAAAGGCCTACTGTATAATTCATACAGCATGGGCATCTCTTAGAGTAATGCTCAGTTTATGTACCTTTACAATGTCTTTACAGATAAAAATTACATACAGTCATCTTCACAGTTATAAACAAGGCATTTATGGCAATCCCAGCAAACTTTCTTGGGAGGATTATTCTATTTCCATATATTAAATATAGTGAAAAGGGTATTTAATTCTTCTTTGCCTGAGCCATAGACAAAACAATATATTTGTGAAGGAGATAGCCTTTTTAAAAGGTCAAACATCAAGGGCATACTAAAAACACATCCCATTTCTGGAGAGGAAGAAAAATCCTAGACAAGTGATTTGTTCATCATCAGCACAGAAAACAGTAGGGAAAGATGTAGTAAGAATAAAAATAGTAAAAAAAAATAGTAAAAACTTCTTCAGTTAGTGATGTGATTTCCTACTGATTTATATATTATTTCCCTATTTATATCTTCCTCTAGAAGATATTATCAACTAGAAAGATACTGTTGAAGCGCTTCTATGCAGAAGCAGATTCCACACCAAGTATTTCATGTGCCACAGAATTCCCCATTTCCTTTCCACTGCAGGTCCCACTCCTGATTGCCAATACAGAGTCACAGAGAAGACCAGTCCTCCTCTTCCCTTGGAACGCTGGAGATCTGCTTCTTAGGATCCCTCTGGCCACACACAGTATGTCTACTCACTCCTCAGCTCTACACAGATTTTAGTATCTCACAGAAGCTATACACAATGACTGATGCTCATTTCTTTCTCACACATGACAGAAGTGTATGGTTTTAGAATAGTAGACTTTGTGCATGCAAACAAATAGTTTCTGACGTATTTAGCCATAGCAGTAATATAATTATCTGCTTCCTTCCTTGTCTAGCTTGAGGAAGGTCCCCAGAAAAAGGGCCCAGGCACTACCAAAGACTGCATTGGTAGTGTAGTATATTTAATTCTGTATTTGTTAACCATTCAAAGCAAATACTAACCTTACAAGTTGGATGCACTGGGGCAGATTCCAGTGCACACCATTAGCAGTTACAGTAAACTGTTAACCAACTTATTAAAAGAGGAGCCGTTTGATTAGGAGGTAAGAGCTCTTAAAGGGCAGAAACAGTATTGCTTTGTGAGGCCCAAGACAAGCTACAATGACCAGCTGTGATCCTTACTGTAGTTAATGCCACTTCAACCTCAGTTATACCAGCACAACAATGGCAAAATACATGAACATTCTGGAGACTTCAGTATGAGCTGTAGAACCCCAATGAAGAAATCTGTCTAATGCAAATACGACCTGCTTAAATGATAAAGAACTTGGTCATTCATCCAAAAGCTCATTTATTTGGATTAGACTTTGTATATGACTAAGATCTCAAAATAAACCTTGGAATAACACTCGGTGTTCAGGTCACTGCACAATAAGACTTAATAACATAAACACTATTTCATGTTATTACAAACTTTCTGCTTTTTAGGAGAACAGACACGGCAAACAGCTTCATCAGACTGTTTGCCTGTTGTTATCCATAACTGTTGTTATCCATAATAATCTGATATGCTCCTCTTATGAAACAGAAATAAAAGAGAAGAAAATATTGCTGTTAAATTATTGACGTTTGTGTCAACATGCTGATTGTTATTAACTGAAGAGTAAAAAAATGCCACTGACATTTAATATCATTAGTGTTTTCAACTAAATGTTTAAAGTAGAAGCTTTCTATACAACTCCTAACTTCCTTTACTTGAGGATGCTAGAAATTCACTATAAACAATTACAGTTCCAATGAATCTGCTGTAATAAATCTGGACATAGCACAGGACGGTTAACGTTGCTTACTTCTATATTTGAGCGAGGTTTCCTTTGCACTGAAGAACGCAGTGTTAGGAGAAACCGGGTTTATAGCACAATTGAGGGAAATACCAACACCATAACAGAGATACTTGGCAATTATACTGTGAATGAAACACAAGAATGAAGGTACAGTACTGAGCAGAAAAACAGTTAAGTTTTTTACAGAAACTTCTTGGTGTCTTCCTCTTCTATTCAAATTCAAGGCTCATAATTTCTTTGGTGGGGTTTTCCACCTCTGTCTTGTTAACTTACTTTTTGTATCTGAAGACCCTTCTACTCCCCACCCATGCAAGTCCCATGGTGGGACAGTGTAGTCTCAAATTCAAGTTCATGAGAGGAGTTCTACCACTGCAAACTTCCCCAGGCTGCTTCCAGGGTGTCCCAGTCTACCCAGAACTAACTTTGAAGGTGGAATACTCTTCCCATCCTACATGTCTGCTGGCAATTATTTATTATTACATTAATAGTCTCTCAGAGTCATGTATATCACTAAGTAATTATGAGAAGTAACAGAAAGGTTTAGGTCCCCACTACTGATGTATAATCTACCATAAAATCTCAGAAGATTTTGAAGTGGGTACAAAATTAGCCGTTCCTTCTCAGACGCTTGGAGGAAAACACTTCACCTGCAGTCACAGAAATGAAAAACATCTGTAACATTCAGTGAAAGCAAATTACATTTTAAGATATAAGTTAATTTGTATTAATCTGTTTTTACAAATGATAAAATTGTTTTAGAGTTATGAAAATGAGACATTTTGACCTTCTTAAATAAGATTTTTTTCCTCCTGTCCAGATTATCTTTACAAAACCATCATCAGAACTCTAGTCTTCTGAACCAAGAAAAAACAGACCAGAGGAAGGAGATGGCAAACAATTTCTCACCCACCTCTACTAGATAATTTTCTTAGATACAGTAGCTAAGCATCTTCTTTAATGTTATTACTGTAACTGAAATCTCAGCAAATACATCAATGATTTCTATGATACCATCCCAGGACTCATTGTAGTTGGACTCATCTCTATCGTGTTTCTTGCTGCCCTTTTACCGATGCCAACAGAACATAAAGTATGTTCTGTGTGACAAGAAGGGAATGGCTTTGCCTTTGCATAACTCTCTTTCTGCCCAGAAAGTACAATAGATCAAACGGATCTTGGATGGATTGTCCATTCAAACAGAAGTATTAAACATAGTACTAATCCATCATTCCTTGTTCCTGCTGCATGACTTGTTAGAAGGTTGTCTTACGGACTCTATCCTCTCTTGGTTTTGGGGGGCTTTTTTTTTGAGGGGGGAGGATGGGAGGGGAGATACACATTTTTTGTTTTTAAAGGTATTAATCATAGAAGATGGTAGAACTGCTTATATGTTTACTAAAAAAAAAATTAACATCCTTGGCATTCTCTTTTGACCACTTGTCATATCCACAGTATTGAAGACTTCCAAGGAGAAGTCCATTTGTAATGCTGGAGTCACAGAGAAGTTTAAAGGTAAAAACCAGTAAGAAATGGCACCCTTCTTCTGACAAGTACACTTAAATAAGACATTAAACTTCCATATTCTTATAAAATGTATCAGGAATATTGTGGTTAGCTTAATGGAAATAAGCTATGACAGATTTTGGTTAAAAAAGACACAATTTTCACTGTGGGGGAAAATCATTTTCTGTATACTATCTCTACTATTTTAGTATAGAGATTCTATACTACTCTATAGTACAGAGTAGAAACGTGTAAGTCCAAATGAGGACACTTCGACCAATAATCATAATCCTGCTATTTGTATAAATCTTACTTTAACTGTATTCAGATATATAATATCCACAGAAGGCAGTGGACACTGCAGAACTTTAAAAAGGAAATGCAGTTTAAAGGATTCAAAACATTATTTTCCTTTTCAGTGATTTCCAAACCAGATTTTTTCTTTTAAATAATTGTATATAAAACTTTTGCTGGTTCAATCTAAGAAACTTTTTTCTTGGACAGACTCCAAATACTGTTAAAGTTGTGCATCACTGAGATTAATAGTGATGTAAAGGGAGTTGTGAATTTTATTACAAGAATGTACCGATGTATTGTCTAGGGGCAGCAATTAAGCACTGGCAACTATTTCTATGTCCTAATTTCTAGTAACAAAAATTCAGAGAGCTTGAAACTATACTTGGGTAGAATATAAAGTTTTATAACATGCACTTGTTTGACTTGGAAATCAAAAGCCCAGCACACAATCCTAAATCCTTATGCACACAAGCAGTCTCTCAAACCACAGTACACTGAAGTTATTTCTGCGCACTTGAGTTTTACCTAGAAAAGAATCCTGCTGACATTAAAGTTTCTTTGCACAATTTGACATACTACTTTGATTCTGAAAACTCATTTTTGCTGTCATTTCATCTATTACCTCAAAAATTCTTTGGGACTTAAATCCTTTGCAAAAGCCAACCAGCTGAAAAAAGGATTTCGTATCTTAAGAGCCACAGCCACACACAGGCCTGCCATGCCAGATGGCTTATATAGGGCATAAATATCCCTCACCCTTCTGCAATAATATTTCTCTTTTCTGACATCCACCTCCTCCTTTGCTAATATTACAATATCACTAGGCAGGGAACCAGGAAGGAAAAATATGGACTACTGTCCATTTTAAATTAATTGCTTGCTTGTTGCATGTTACTCAGTAAATGAAGCATAAACACACCCTTCACACAAGAACTTTTGAGGATTCCCCATGCTCTTCTGTAGATACCAATGCAATCTGTAAGAATCTGGCTGGTACTGGGCACGAGTGAGGAGAGAGTGTGGGACGTCACAGGGTCATTGCAGAAATCAGAGTCGTGCAGTGCAAGACAGAAGCACAGCTTCCATGGGGCAGCACACAATAAGCAGTATTTATTTTGTTTGTTTTGGATCATTAGCAAAGAAATCAACATATCCCACGCACACCAGCTGTCGGGGGCTATCTAGAGAATGCTTCACTGGGCACAGAACTGTAGAACTTAGAGATAAAAATGAGCCAGTCCAGGCCTTTTCAGAATAAAATTCTTACACAGACTCAGCCTACAGCTTCTGCAGTTTAGTTTTAACACCCCCTGGTAGTAACAAAGTACCTGATATTCAGCTTACCTTTCCCTTTTTCTTAATTTCATCTTGATTTTCCTAATTATATTACCATGTACCACACTAATTGGTGTTCGCACATGGCCAACTCAGCTACAGCTGGTCAAATTTACTGTGTCATACACCTAGCACAATTTGGGATTCTTTAAAATTCCAGCTGTGTTATTTATAAAAGGGAAAATACAACTGCACTATTTTCACAATTCTTTTCATTTTTCTAATGGTTTGTGCTAAAAGAAAGACAGGATCTCAATTTGCATTTACCTGTTTCCCCTCTTCCCCCGATGTCAATGAGCTCAAACTACCACAGATGTACTTAGGCATTGTCATAAGAGAAAAGTCCTGATGAGTGGAGAGAAGCTCTCCACTCACGTATCAAACATCATACGCATCCTCCACCCTACTTCCAGGCATCCAGGATAAATCTTCTGCCAGTTTTGTTTGTGATATTTTTCTCAGATAATGATAGCACATTTCACCAAGAAAAGAGCAGTCTGTGCATTTAAGAAAAACACCACATAAATATCTGCCTTAAAATCATGCTAATGCATTCTAAAATGAGCTGTAACAATTCTATGGTACTAACATCTCCCTCACTACCCATATCATTGTTTCACAAATTTAAGGTATGATTGTGACCTAATGTGAAATATCTGCAATAGAGGCAATTGCTAGCAACCCATTTTAGAGAACAGGAGGTCGATACAACCAGGGCTATATGGACAATTTGTAGTAAAGCACAAGTCAATCTCATGCTAACACCAAGCCACAGAAAATTTCTTCCTCTGAAAATTAAGTTACAAATTTCTCATAAATTTTACAGTGATAGGGTTTAAACAGATGACGACTTACACACACAAATAACTTGTCGCTACACTACTAAGCCAGCACCATTCTTTCTCCCTTTGTCTAATTCACAAGAACACAGTAATCTCCATTTTAGTATGCCAAAGGAGACAGCACATCTGAGAGGTACAGACTGAGATAAAGTCTATTCCACCTACATCAGGGAACAGGGAGTAACTAATGTAGGTTAACACAGAGCAATCTTTGGGAAAAATCTCTAAGCATGCTGACAAGAAAATGACTTTTGCCCAAGGCAAGCAGGTGGTTTGTGGGATCTCCCCAATCACCTCTTCACCTCTCCATATTTACCACCGAAAAGCATCTCCTCCATCAGAACAGCTGTACACAACAGGAGTCCAGTTTAGAAATTCAGGGCATATCAAACCAGAGCAGTGAGGCCATGCTGATTTGGCAAGTTCTGCATCTATTTTAGCACCACTTAGCTTCACAAAATAGGTCATGATCTAACCCAAGTTACACAGATTTCTCTGGACTCAAAATCAGGCAGCTTAGTCACAAGGCAGAAAGCCCATGGGAAGGCAAGGTGCCACACAACTCTGTGCTGCTGCCAAGCAAAAGCAGAAGGCACCAGAGGATAGATTTTCATCACCACAAATGTGTTGGGGTTTTTTTGGTAACAAAAAAGTAAGTAACATTTAATTTTGACGTGAATGCAGGCTTTCTCCATCCCAGTACCCACCAGGCTACTCATACAAAGCCATGCGGCCGCCCGTCTCTCCTGGGAAGCTGCAAGGCCTTCTCCTGCCCTCGGTGGCAGGCGGGTGGCATGGCTGCCTCAGAGAGCCCCCCAGACCCTCTCCCCAGAGGCCACGGGGATTCAGTCAGCACAGGGAGAACCAGAAGACCATCTCCTTGTACCACAAAACTCTCCTGCCACCCTCTCCGAGACATTACCGCATAGCACAGGTTGCTTCAAAGGCACTTAATAAGAACGCATTAATCTTGAGTACGTCACCAGCCATTACCAAGATTTAGATGGCAGCACTTGAGAGCAGACACCAAAGTGCGTCCCTGTTCACGGCTCAGAAGGACAATGTCCTCTGGGGTTATCTCCACCTGCACGCACACCCTCACCCTGCGCTTTGGCTGCCCATTCCTCGGGGCTGGTGGTGGGGTCTCTGTGAGGAGCGGCTGCAGCTGCCCAGAGCCGCTTCCTACCAGTTCCAGCCGGTTCCAACCGCCCCAGCGCAGGGCACAGCTGAGCCCTCAGCGAGGCCGGGGGCGCCTCTGGGGAAAACTCTTTGGGAAAGGGCAAAAAGCTGCCGGCAGCGAGGGGAAAGCATGAGGGGAAAGCGTGAGGAAAAACGTGAGGAGGAGTGTGAGGAAAAACGTGAGGAGGAGTGTGAGGAAAAACGTGAGGAGGAGTGTGAGGAAAAACGTGAGGAGGAGTGTGAGGAAAAACGTGAGGAAAAAACATGAGAAGCAGCCCTGAGAGTGCCCTGTGGAAGGAGGTGGGAGGCAGCTCTGTGGCCCTCCTCTGCCCTCCTGACTCCAGCCCCACTGAAACCAGAGGCAAGATGACACCCAGAGAGGACACAAACAAGTCCTGCAAATGTAACCGAGTAGCAGCCTCCATTTTACCAGGAAAAGCAAAGGGAGACGCAATTTCTGACAGGAGCCAAGCCCTGGTGTGACAGCACTGCAGGTGTTCTGCCCACACCTGCCGCCTTCCAGAGGGACACCGTCACTCCAGACACAGAGCCAGGGACAATCTGCCCAATGTGGTAAGCTCCTCAGATTGTCAAACTCTTGCATCTTTCTGAAAGGAATGCATCCTTTCAGATGAAGAAGACAAATGAGCACGTCTTCATTTAAGATCACCAAACAATTCAAGAAGTAATCATGAATACCTAAGGGAAGAACAGTGTCCAAGCCAATTCCAGCACTGAAAACACAGTGAGTACTGTATTACACCACAGATCACACCCCAGCAGTAAGAAAAAAATGGCAAAAGCCAGATTTATAGGACTGTGCTTCAGTGTCTGTGAGAACAGCTAAATAAATAATTCTGCTAATCAAACACTTTTAGCATATTCACTCCCCTAGAATTATTTGCAGAGCTCTGAACTGCTTCGGTGCTAGTCAAATGGATTTGAACAGACAGAAACCAATCTTTTACTTTCGTTTTTTTTTCAAAATGCTTGAGAGATTATGTAAAATTTAATAAACTACACCTAAAGCTCAGTAATATACCATTCATATCTTTTACATCATATGGCACCATTTTTACTGTGCGTGCAATATTTTTAATTTATTTTTTCATTAAAGATGACAATTGGTATTATACATTTTTACAACGGCGGAAATATTCACCCATTTGTCCTTCATGCAAATGAGATTTCCAAATATTAAAGAAATTTGAAAATTCTTCATAGATTTCTGACTACTAGTAGTACTCATTGCCATTGAACTGTATGGAGAACAAAAAAGGAAGAAACGAATTCACCTTATTGAACGTGTCCATGAATCTACTGTATTAAAATTAAATTAAAGGTATAAAACACAAATATATATCACTTCAGGGAAGAAAACCCTGGGGGGGTAAGAAGCAGGGTGAAAATTTTAAAAATCATGCAAGAAAAGAAATGATAATGAAATGAATAAAAACATAGTAATAATAAGCATACTTGACCTATACTCATCGACACAGGGACTATCTTAAATCTGCACAGAACTGCACAGGTCATTATATAGTTCTCACCTAGACAGATTATTCTTGGGCCAAGGGAAATTAGGAGGCTTACTGGGAGGACGTGAAGACAGAGCAGGCAGTTAAACCACACGGTCACTCCATGAAAAAAGGTAGAACTGGTGGTTCCAATTTCAATTTTGTCGCAGGATCCCAAGACTTCAACAAGGAAAATGGTACAAAGCAGATTTTGCCTCTTGAACTGCTCTAAGATCAATGAATCCCAAAAGAGATAGATACCAGAAAAACGTATAAACATGTGACTCTCATGCAGTTTGGTATTTTTGGTATTTCTGAGGTGGCAATACTGCCTTCAGCTACAGACTCTAATACAGTGATTACTAAACATGCTGGGCTTTGATTTATCAGAGATGATCTCACAGCTCTGCTGGGATGAGTTCTTGTGCTGTGGGTGTTTCAGTTTATACAACAAAGTTGCATTTTCAACTGAATCATCCACATTTAAAGTATTTTTTGCTTCTCCAGTTCCACAGGGTATGTCTCTACACAAGACCAGTTCCAAGTGTAAAGTTTGGTTTGGACATATCTGAAGTTCAGAGCTGCTCTAAACATTTAGATTCAGGACAGCTAATATTTGCCTGATAGAGCCTAATATATCTTGAGAAAATGTTTTAGGAGACTCAAATTCAAGTTTTTGTAAAGGTCTGTTGGCCTGTGTATTGGTCCATTCTTATTTTCAACGCCCAGCCCAATCATTTGTTATTCATGTGCAGTTCAGACACCACAGCAGACTGATTAGTTTCTGACATTTAACAAACCGTTGCCTTTTTTTAAATTTAAAATTTTTAAATTAAAATTTTAATTTTAATTTTAAAACGCAATCTATCATTTTTGTAGAACTGACAACAGCATGGATATAAAGCTAAAAGACGATAATCAGTTAATAATGTGGAGCTAGCAGGAACATTTAATTGATTTACAGTGCAGCTCAATATATAATCACTGTGCTATGAGTAAAGCTATGAGGAAGCCCATCAGTTCTTAGAGGGCTTCCTCAAGAGCTTCATCCACAAGCCTATTAATTAGCTGGGGTCCTTCAGTGTCCACCATTCAGACTTAAATTACTTGTTTCCCATTATGCTGTGTACTATACACTGCAGGCCCATAAAATCAGTCATTAATACTTCTATTAGCAGGGCTTCTGGAAGTCAACTTTAATTATAGGTGAGATCTTCCTAATCCTTGCAAACAAAAATGATTAAAATACAATGAAGCAGTAATTCAGGGATAGTGTTATACACTGAAGTATGGTATGGCCAAATACCATAAAGTTTATTCCTCTTAGCAGGAAAGAACATTTAAGATCAATATTTTTTTTTTAAGATGCAAGAAAACAACATATTTTTTTCAAGCAAATTCAGATGGTGAATTGATAAATTTAAGAGCCTTTCAAGTTTTTTTAAATGCAGCATTTTTCATCATACACCTTCTAGACTTTGTGATTCAGTTGACATGAAAAATAAGCCAGACCACAGGGCTAAAACTAACAGCAATATTTGCTAAGTGTGTCACATGCACAAAATAGTGATATCAAATTATATTTAATTATTTTTAATACTTAGTTATTCATTCAAATTGAGTATTTCCATATAAAATGAATTACTGCATTACTTAATGTCATGTTCTTTGCTTATATTTGAGCATGGCTTTGATCTACATTGCAAACTGAGCTCTACAGATTGTCAGTCAGCGTCAACAACTGAAAAAAAGCAAACAGAACAGATTAAACAATAATGTAACAGTCACAAATCAAATGCTCTCTGCACTCCTGTGGAATATAAACAGCTGTTTCCTGGGTTTTTAAAAACATGCCATGATTTAAATCTTACCAATTTGACAAAATAATTTTATAACACTTTAAAATATTGCCTGCAAATGAATCTGACAAACAATGAAGAAAAAAATGTTCTCCGTACTATTTGAAATCATATTTGTTGGGCCACACAAACAACACAATTTATAATTTCACTTTTAAACTAGAGCTACATCATCACCCGTGACTCGTGACACCTAAAAGAGTATCAGAGAACAGCAACCTTTCAGGCTCACATCCAGCTTTGAGGTTCATGCTTTTCACTTACATTCCTTTGACCAGTGTTTAGCTGTTACTTATTGTTTCAGTGAAACACTACCACAATAGCAAAATCCCCCTTTTTATCAGCCACGATAACCAATTTTTTTTTTTAAATCAACAACAGAGTCCTGTATTTCCAATAGACGTACAGTAGCCTGTTTAGGGATTCAATCTTATCCATCAGATTAGGATTCAGAAAAAAAAATAAAATGATGCTATTAATATGAACTTCCTTATTACATTATGTAAGATAGAAAAATAGAAAGAATGGTTTATATTATGGTATAAACCTTCCAGCAGTATGAGTTAAAAATAAAACCAAAGAAAACCAAAGAAAATAGGCACTGTTCAGTTACCCAGCTTGGCTATTACTAGATTGCCTACCATCCTGTACTCTTTAAATTCATCTTACTGGGGCAGCATGTGCAACAGCTACAGAAATTAAGTAATTCAATTTTTGCCATTTAAATGAAATCAGAATTTTTATCACAACTAAAAACTGCATTTCAGTTGCAGTGAAAACAACAATTCATTGGGTCAGCACTGTGCTAAAGACAGTAAACCTGACAGATGAGAGGGAAGGAGATGCTTATTGTAATACCTCTGAACTACAGAGGATGTATTGCACTAAAACCCACTGCTAGGTAGTATTTAGGAAACGCTAAAAGGAGACAAATTGAAAGAGATAAAACTCCATATCCTGCAATGAAGCTTAATGCCAAATTCCCATAGATGCCAACAGATAACTCTATCACGTGCGGGAGGTTTGGGGCCAACGGCAGAACTGTTAAAGGTACTTTGAAGATTACACCAGATTTTGAGATTCCAAAATTAAAATATCTCACAGTAGTGACTACCGTGAAAACTTTGGTTACATTTCTGCAAACCATGTGGAATAAAGCTTTGTAAATTAATGTACAGAAGTACCTTAATCCATCATCCCCCTTGGAGTCAATGAAAAGCTGGTGAGAAAAGCCAGACAGTTTAGTTCTAGCTACACCACTATTAAGCAAAACACCTAAGAGAAGCAGTAAATAAAACCCATGTTTCAGTAGCTGATGGACCTCCCTTACACTGTGTACTAGTGCCACAGCTTTGTCTGGGTATATATTTTGCTGTTTTCTTTCACAGGTCATTGTAGTTCGTGTTCACTAAGAGCTCTGAAAAATCTCCAGGAGTCTTAGAAAGCATAAAGTTATTTACTGGGTTGTCCTGTCAGGATTGAGACGGAAGGGTAACTCCATCTCTCCATATGCCACGTCCTATAACAGGAGTGTACAGTTCTCATTCAATATACATTTCAATAATAGCTTTGTTCAGGGACATTGAAGAACAGTTGTATTGAGTATGCATCTATTTACAATATATCAGTCAAAGCCTCTAAATATAATCACACTAAGCTCCAGCAACATTCTCTCAGGGCAATGCTTCCTACTTAATGCTCAAGGATGGATTTTGGAGGCTGTTTCTCTTTGCAGTAACGAGCCATGGCTGCATATACTATCACTTTTCCCAACAAATGAGATGTAGGACAGCTGATGTTTCTTTGTAGGTGACAGCATGGGCTCTGTTTTAGAGCTTTGAAGGAAAAGCCACAGACCTTGAATTAGTTCACATAATCGTTTTAACACTGCTGAAATCTATATAACACTGAGGAGATATTTCACTTGTCCTATGCAGGTGGAAAAATCCTGAAGCCTGGAGTAGTTCATTCACTATTTCACATCCTTTCCATTATTGCCTTCCACCTTCAGCAAAATCATTTACTGTCTTTCACTTTAAAGGTTTATTAATTTTATCAAGGGCAAAGGATAGGTGGTATGTTCCACCAGTTAATAAAGTTTATAAAGCACTAGGGGATCTACTTGGATGAGAATCATCACAGAAATGCAAGACTTAATCAGACCAAAACCAGCTGCTAATGCCAGAGAGATGTAAAACTCATTTAGAAATTAGAAGGGGTGGCTGAGCAAGCAGACAAAATTGAAAAGTTGTATTGTGAGACACAGGTGCAAAAACTTTTAACCTAAGTTAAGGTTAGGCTCTTAAGACTTAAAAAGAAAGTACTGTGAAATGCACCTGAGGTGAGTAGTTGAAAGAATACTCAGACACTATGAATGTGCTGATCGTAAGAATTTACAAATGGGGGAGTAGGAAGTTCTAGCTGAGAAAAAAAAATATTTTTTAAAAGTATTTAAACACTGAAGTTCTATCAACATTATAAACCAAGAATTACAACAGAAGTGACAAAATTAACAGAGCTTTAAAAGACCAATGTATAGTCCAATGATGACTGAAAGAGTAACCTGCAAGCCAGTCTGAGCTGACGCATCAGGTCTATGGTTGTCTGTTCAGAATAGTTCTGGACTACAAAATTCAACAACAACATATCCATATGTATAACACTTGTCAATAAAGCACTAACATTCAAAAGGAGCAAATGAATGAAAACACTAAGTTTACTGCAATTTAGGATAACTCCACTGGTTCAGGTGGGGGTTATTTTGTAAATAAATCGGGTGATGTAACAAGTGTTATTACAGTGCCACCTAGTGAGAACGAGGCGTCTGAATGAAGATGGCAGAGGGGTGAAATCCTACTGTCCACAGCACCCCCACTGCCTGCCCGGGAAGGGGAAAACCTCTCCACTGGGGCCATGGTAGCTAGAGAGGTCATCCTGCTTCTCAGTTAGGGAATCTGGCTCAGACTACAATTAGAAAAATATTTCCATTCTTGCTTTTGAGTAAATTGTCACTCCGAGTATCAGTATCCCACATTTAGCATTTTTAAGTATCTGATAGGATTATGTACTGGGCTCCTTTTCTCCATCATAGTCACTTGCTCCTCCCTCAGTCACCCAACTGAGAAGAGCTTTGTGCTGACAAAACAGAAAATACTCTGAACATGAGGAGATACAACTCTGCTTTGCCTGAATGAGAAAAGGCTATGAACAGCTTAACAAGAAATAGTTGGTGAAATACTTGCAACAATTCCCAGTTCATACAGGCTGGTACTTGGACTCTGGAATTTTGTACCTCGGCCACTGCTCAGAAATATAGGAAGCCCATTTTTCTCATACCTTAAATATTGACAAGGTGGTTGAGGCATCAGGTGACAAGCCAAGAAGAACAATAAGAGAAACAGTGGTTAACTGTGTGTGTTGCATCTGTTAAATTCTGAAGTGAAACTCTTAGACTTACTATACCATGGAGGCTTTGCAAACTCAGGAGGAGGTACAAACCCCAGCTGCTCAGAAAGCTACAAAGAAAGGCCAGTCAGTTACTGTGGATGTAGGTGAACTTGGGCCATCTCACTCAGATCCACAGGGGAACTCCATGAAGGAAGAGCCACTCCAAAATGCTGGCTCCATTACAGAATTTTCTATTCCACCGTTGTAAAGATAGATTTGGGTCCAAAATGAGAATATCTGTTCATATCTTTGTCATGCAAGTGACAAATACTCATTAAATCCACAGTACTTTCCATGTGAACCCTGGAGACAAAGAAGAAGTTCTAAGGCACAGCTTCATACCAGCTTCAGAGCAGTTTTGTTCATTTAACTTTCTTCAAAATTATACAGTCTTGTATAAATTTTGTAGGCAATACAGAAGAGCATAAAACTTCCTATAAAAATTGTGAGAGAACTGCTTTGTGACACATGGGCTGTCCCTGCTATTCACAGGGAAGGGCACTCAAAATGCACATCTCGTGCAAGTACAGGAGATGCAACTCCACTGTGAGTGCAGTGGAAATACCTTCTCCCTGCAGCACTGTATGAACAAGCTTCGCCATCTTGCTATATCCACTGTTGCTCACTTTCTTATGTCAAAGTTCTGCAGCCTAAGAGAGCCAATGAATCAAACTTGTTTTACGCAAAATGAGAAAATTCCTCTTGAAAACACAAACCACGAATCAGGAGCCTTACACGTGGTTCCTCTCCTGCCTACACACAAACATGCTTCCATACACACGTCCGCTTTACAAGAGAAGTAAATGATACAATTACTACCTGCCTAACAAGCACAACGCATGCAGAAATGTTTTCTATATTGCTTTACTTCCTTAAGGTCTTCCATGGAATGATGATTCATGAAAACAATGTATGAGCCTAACATGGTTTTGTTGGATGGTCTCAATGTCCAAAAGCAAAAATAAAGAGAGAAGTCAAGTTTGTTTGGATCTCTCTGATACTGAGCTGGTAAGAGACTTTTTTTAGGCTCTGCTCAAACTATCGAAACTATCCTTTTTGGACGCAGGGAAGAAATCCAGTGGTTTTGTTCTTCCCTAGCTCCTTCCACTTAGACATTCTGTATACAGAGGTCCCCCATAAATCCCAACCCCTTTGTTTTGCCATTTATGGTTCCCTAGAGTCATATTACAATAGCTTTGATTAAAATACAAACCAAGTGAGTAATTGCAGGCTTTTTAATTTTACAGTGTCAGTTTGTCATTGTAATGGATATGTTGGAACATGAAAGTCTCTTAATGAATTAAAGGAAATGCATATTTAGAAGGACTTAAAACTGCCCATGACCAGCAACCTCATATACTCATAAAAAAATAACAGAGGGAGAACAACTTTTCTTGTCAGTGACACAAACTCCCAAGAAAAATGATGAACTGTATGTCCTCCTGACTGCAGCTCTCAAAGTGCCCTGTGGCTTCATTGAATATCATTAAACAGAACTCTTGTGTACTTACTTTGAAAAGGCCCTTATAATGCCGAAAAAAAAAAAGAGTTGAATAGAAAATAAAAAGGAGAACACCCAGTTAATATTGTTTGTCCCCTCCAATCTGTAACATGTCATCTTAAAAGAAGTAATAGTTACTTACTTGTCAGGGACACTTGTTTTTTGCGCTTCTGCATGTTGTTCGTTATTCAGTGTGCGTTTTCACAAAAGACACAGCTAGAAGCATATTGTAGTGGAAGTGCTGGAACACCATTTTTATTGTGAAAATCTAATGAGTAGATCTCATCACACTTGGACTACCCCTCTGAAAAGCAGAGTAAGCCCAAGTATCATTAAGGAAATTGATCAATTTTTCCTGATGGACACTCCAAACAAGTAGGAAATCCATTTTGACAGCTGTTGTAAACAGCAAAATACAAGGTTGAATATTTTTTGTTATTCAAAGGACAACAGAGCAAAATAATCATTAGGAATCTGAATACCTATTACAAAAGCAGTATTAGCTGGTAGAGAGCATTTCGTAAAAAAGGGACCCACTCCATCTCTGCTACCAGCCTTTTACAGCAACAATAGGAAGAGCAGAACTACAACATCTCTGCTGCAGTCATGCCAAAGAGCTTTTATGCATCATTGCCAATACCACTAGCTGTTATTCTTCAAATAACGTGTACGAGAATAAACTGAATTGTGAAGTAGAACATCACTTTTTCCTTCCACTTTCTGCTCAAAAATTACATGCACATGTGTGCACACAGAGCTGCAAGTGCAGAAGTGAATGCAATGCAAATTTTATCCCTTTCAGGGAAGTCACTTCTGGGCATTGGAAAAGGAGCAGACCTTTGAGGGCAGGGAGGAGGTGAGGAGGGAGGAAAAGAGAAAAAGAAGGGGAAAACAAGAAAAAAAAAAAAGAAACAGATGAAAAAGAAGAAGAAAAAAGATTCGGAAACAAAATATGTTTTCCCCCGTATTTCAGAGCTACCAAGGCAGAAGCAGGGCTTTCTCTATGCCCCACGGCTCCCCTCCCAGTCTCTCCTGGTGTATATACAGGACTCAGAAAGACTTCTGGTTTTGGTGGTCTCTGCTTTCCACAGCAAAGCAATTTCTCCAGCTGAAAAAAGCAGAAGATAACAGCACACTAAGCTGTTTAATGCAGCTGTAACTCTTGCCTAGACTTCTCTGGCAATTTGCCAAGTTGCACTGTCAGAATGACTCAATTTTTTCCCTGATTTTAACTTAAATCCTCAGACGTGACAAGCACCTGCAATTCATAATGATTAGGAAGTGGGAAGTATTCAGTAACTCTTCTATTCCAGCTCTGAGATCATAGGCTTAGTCCACACTTTAAGGATTTTAATAGCTTTTCCTTAGCATTTGTGCACCGGCCTTTTAGGAGAGTGTTTTTCATTTCTGAGAGATGTGGCCTTGGCTGTACCTTGCCAATCTGAGTGGCAGGGCAGGGTGATACTGGGTTTGGAAATAGGAAATACACATTTATGCTCTGCATCTTCTTTCCATAGGGCTCCCACACTAACTAAGCACACTCCAAGATGATGCCACTCTGCTATTTTCTACCCACGACCCAAACGCTTCTTTTTGGATTTGCAGCTCTTTAATAGTGTCAACACCACTCCACTGCAGCCCCCAAGTTTTACCAAAATTGCTATTTACTTACATTGATGACTACATTGAGTAAGACTCCAATTCAGCAAACACTTGTGCACCCACTTGATTTGAAGTATGCACATGGTCCAATTCACTCCAGTGAAGTGAAGGACATGGGTAAGTGCAGGATAAGGACAAAGACTGAACACTAAGTTTACTGGATGCTGCCATACATTGCCTTACTTATGGTGATCTAAACTTAACTAGATTTTTGTCCACAGGAACATCCACACCTCTTACACCAATCACTCTGAGCAAACAGTGTCCATTAAAATGGTGTCCCCAAACCACTAATTTTTTAACTCTTTGCAAAAATATCACAGTCCCCCATTCACTTTTATTTGCCAAAAAAAAATTTCTAATGAATAAAGGAAAAAAATGTCGTTTAACAAATTTACCTCCCTCAATTTGCATATGGTTTTCTGCTAAAAATCAGCCCTTTTCCCAAAAGCAGTATAAGTTTGATAAGCGTAAATTGACTCTGCTTCTATTTTTTAGCAGAGGGATGTATGTTAAGAAATAAAAATGCAAGCAATTGTTCCTCCTGCTTGCTATTCATTGCTCAAATACTGAAAGTCTCTTTATGAATAACACGAATTGATGTTCTTGTCAGTAGCAACAATATTTACAGAATGTATGTTACATTAAAGAGGAAATTGAAAGTAAAGATGTGATTCCACTAAAAGAGACATTGAAACATGCAGACTATCTCACCCTTGCCAAGTCTCCTCACCTTTTGTCAAGATGTTTTGCTTAGTATTCATAAACCTTTTGTATTTGATGTTGACTATTTAAATCAGTTATTATCTGTCAAAGCGGGTTTCTGCAAACATTTGCGATATCAGAAAGAAATAAACAGCAAGTTATTATAAAGCATAACAAAAACCTGGGATTTTTCATAAGCTATAGAAAGTTTCCATCATTCAGCTAGGGATGTTGCTTGTGGGAAGCACAGAGAAAATGTTCTGAAAGTGAAATATAGAACCAAAGCAGCCAGTCTTATTCACTAAAGTCTTTCAGTGTACCTAAGGAACTACTATAGGCTCCATTAACATAACAGCTTAGTGCCAAATGGTATCATTAAAATTGACATAGAGCTGATCATGGTGCAGACTACAAAGGTCCCATCAATACCAGTGAGCACAAGAGGAAACCTCATCTGAATAAGTATATCTTCACAATTTTCAAGCTGGTGGAACTATTGTGCTTTATCCCTTCCCAATATTCTGTTAAAAAAAAATTTCATTTTCCTTAAAGTAATTCCTGAACTCATGAAAAGAGATAAACAAAGCAATCAGCACATATTTCCTAGGGTGGATAGAAAATGATTACATTTTATTATTCACTTGGAGATCAATAAACACACTTCTAGCTAAGTATTTAAGACCCCCGTAGCCACTGAAAATACAACCTAAACTCTCAACTCATAAAATCCAAATTACATTTCCTTTTCTCCATACACAGAAGCATGATGCGCCAAAACATACCACAAAAAAACAGTAAGAATATAGCTTTTTTCACATTATCCAAAACATCTTTTTGAGAAGATGCCCTTAGACCAAGGGACCAGGGGGGAGAACTCCAGAGCCAGAGACACGAGAGCAGTGACCTCTCCTCACTCAAGGAGACACCAACCCCCTTCCCAAAGGAAGGAGGGAATCAGTTAAAGAGATTGCTCAGGAGCCTTGCATAGACTCACCATAGAGAAAAAGAAGTGTAAAATAGGCCCTTTTAAATAAATATTTTTGAAATTATGGGCTTGCTGATACAGACCACTTAACAGAATTTAAACAGTAGACATTAACAAAACGCATCTCTGGGTAACGAACTCCCTTCACTCCAAAATACCTAAGCCAAGTAATTGAGTGTAGTGAGTAAAAAAAATGAATTACCATAAAAACCCAACCCAAAACAAAACCCCTACAAAAAAAAAAAAAAAGAAAAAAAAACCACAACAAAACCCCAGAACACCTGGAGAAGGGAGGAAGGTGTAGTTATTATTTTACTACACTGTATTTCATCCAAAAAAAAAAGCATATTTCAAAAGACTTGCAAATTTATGAAAAAATAAAAATCCTAATGATGCTGAATATATGCAGTAGGGCCATGCACGAATGGAGAGATGATGCCTTTAACAAGTTTGTCTGTTATGGTTACATTCAAAGCAGACAATTATGCAAATAAAAAGAAGGAAAACTCTGTAGAGGAAAATACTTCTCTCTCATAGGAATGAAAATGAAAATAGCATTAATCATATGGCTCTGGAGAATTTGCTATTAAGCACTACTAGTGACAAAAGATAAAAACAATAATTCAAATGCGTTTCAACTGTCATACACATCCATTAATATTCTTTTATCTCAAATTTTACATTTCTCATTTCTTTTCTCAATGAAATAGGAATACGCCTTATGAGGAGGGACGGAAGGCAAAGAAAGCAAATCAAATGGAACAGCAACAGGTAGGTGAAAAGCAAGCCATGCTTCGAGTCAAGGAAGCTTCGTGGACGGATTTATATTATTGCACAACTGAAATACTATGCCACAATTTTGGATTTATTTGCCAAGGAGTATATTCCCAAAGCCAAACATAAAATGCACAGTTACCCAGAAAATATCATAAGAAATTGTCCTAATTTGTCCATAACACTGAATTTGAAACACTGAAAGTGCAAAAATTTATATTTTTTTTTCTTTTCTCTTTTCTCTGCTTTTCAGCAGACAATTTCCAGAATTGGCATTGGCAGGCTCGTACATCTCATGGCAATACTTGGTAAAGCAGACTGATGCCTAAGATACTCTCCCTTTTGGTTGAGAAAAACAACATAATTTTCTTCTAACTGGATAGTGAAACAATGCATAAGTAAGTCAAATGGTAGGACACCTGCACTCAGTGCAAGATATAAGAGAGCAACAGTAGAAAAATCATGTCACTCTTTTATATGGAGAGTCAAATGGCCCTTAACTAGAGGAATAATCAAAATATCATCCAGAGGTGAAGGTTCAAATGCCTTTTTGGATGAAACAACTGACAAATACACTCCAGTAAAATGTTGTTCTGTTCCTAGCAGCACTTATGACAATGCTGTTACGGAATTCTACCTTTTTCCTCTTCAGTTGCTCAAGCAAGGTGTTCCTTCTCAAAATCAAGACAGATATCTATACACACTCTCTCTAGCCATCAGCCCTGCTGACACACCTGGACACGTGCATCAGTAGCATTCGTTCTGCACACCTAGTCTCGCCCTTGTTCATTCGCATTTTCAAATGATGCTCTCATTACTCCTCTGCTATCTCATCCCTTTGACTGTATCCATATAGATACATGTGACTGAACCTATTATCTCCTTCATACACTGCTCTTCAGGGACGGTTTATATAGCCATCTTGCTTCCATGTGCTGCTTCCTGGACCTTATATTTCAATAAACTACTTACCCAACAGAAACGGTACAATGGCCTTTGGCAAAACTTACCTGAAATCCCCAGTGATCAGAAATCTGTATAGTGACATCTATATGGAAAAGAGGTTTTCTGGGACTTTTCATACAGCCTAAGTAAAAATTGGATGTTGTCTAAGAACAGTTCTTGCAACAGAGAACACACTACTAATTTAGAAACATGTTGTGTTTTATCAAACCCAATATCTGCTTTATAAAAATGTGATTCCCTCCCTACCAAGCTGCTGACCAATATGTTCTGCTGCTTTTCACAGAAACTTAGTATCACACTGTGTTTTCACGTTGAGATGAAAATTGGAAAATAGGTATACAGGTTTATTCTGTCATCTTGACAATCTATTTTTCCTTGTGATATTTTAATCCACTTTTCATACTTTCAACATTAATAGCCTTGGACAAACTTTTCTTCTCCCATGAAGATAAAATCCTCGATAAATGACCTTACACTATGTCTGAGGCTTGGAACATGAATTTGTTTCCTTTTATTACTTTGTACTAACAAGGAAGAAAATGAACCATTATTAAAAAGGGCTTTCCTTCTCTCCTTTTTAATTCTCCTTAGGAATAACAGTTTCTTTTCCTTTTATCTTTTCATTCTGAACCACAGGTACAGTCCTATTATATCACTTGCTGATGCCTCTAAGCACAATATTTCAGCTCAAATGCATTCTTAAATCAATGAAAATGAATTAAATGAGTACCTGTAGGCAGAATAAATTAAATAAAATGTACAATAATACAATTCTTATACATTCTTCTCTATGCAAAAAACATTAATATTCTGTGCCTGACATTCAAAAAAACAATTTTATCCCACCAAAATGAAATATCCACATTTTCATTTGTTTTCTTTACCTATTAAAAATTAAGATTTTTTTTTTGAATTACAGTAATCTAAGAAAAGGTAATAATCTATTTTCCCACAGAGAAAAGGAAGGCAGCCAATTCTCATTTACATTTTAAAGAATTGTACCACTTACAAAAAAAACCTGGTTTTCTAGGACTGAAAAGTGAATTTCTTTCTTCACCCACAGAACGAAACAAAACCAACAGTGGAAAAAGCGATCTGCGTTGTTTCACACACATGTTTTTGCTATTGATACGGTATTTTTAGGAGCAAGAAGTCTGTACGCATCCTGGTCTCTGCTTGAAATGTGAGTAAGGATTTGAATTTCTGATAGAGATACCCACAAGAGGTAAGGCTGAGCACACATATGCACATTTAAAATGAGACACTGAATATTCAGTGACACTGTCATCTCTGGTTATTCTAGATAAAATTGGGATTTGCATCAGTTCTTACTCTTAAGTGTTCGGCATCACCTCCAACATCTTTGCTTACAGAGTCTGAACCAGGTGTTATGAACCTTTTCCAGTTGATCCACAAAAACAAAACAATGCATCTTGATTCACAACAAAGGTCAAACTGCATTAGAAATTCCTTAGTCAGACAAATAAATTGTGAAAATGAGCTTTTTGACAACCGCTATTTCCATAGCATCAACAAACTAATCTGTATGATAGCCATAAATCCATCAGGAATTAATTATTTTAGGAAGTAATAAGGTTGCATTAGTGCCCTGAAAAGCATGCCCTCAACTAGGTCTAGATCAGGCAGTCGTCCAAGGGATACTTCATCGTTCCCTTTCTCTTCCTCCAAATTATCTAAGGGGAAAGGGGTTTATGCATCTCCCAGAACTCATTTTTCCTTTGAAAAATAAGGAAAGATAGAGAATACTGAACATAAGCTTTCAGAGTTGCCTTCCTTTGCTCCTTTCTGCCTAAAGTCTACCTAATTACCTTATCTAGCCCCAGCCTTTAAACACATTATGGTTCTCACGTATTAACAAGGCACATTCCAGATGAGGCACAGAGGCAAAGCAATTTGCCCAAGCTGCCTGCAAAGCCCACGGGTTTCTCAAACTCCAGCCTAATGCCGTAACCAACAGGCCATCCGCCGACTTTGCAATAGCTAAGAACCCAGAGCAGTTTCCGAATGCTCATTTTAAGTTTCATTTCAGCATAGCTAATGCTGCCCACAGGAGAACTCATCTTATGTGAGAGTGTGGGGATCCTCTGCTGACAACTCAGCTGATGACAGCCCTCCAGAGTCCACGTATGTCTGTGGAGAGCCAGAGACTCCCTGTCGGGTACCAACGCACAGCACCCAGCGCCCTGCTGCCAAACAGGGCCTGGTGTAGAGAAAGAAATCAGAAAACACATCCCGGCCAAAATGAAATCAATGGCAAACACCTGTTCACTGGCAGGCCCCAGATTAAACCTCACACCTGGAAAACCTGCTTTTGAACAGAAATAAGACAGCATTTGCACTAAGTTACTTTTTATATGTTGGTGGTGGTAGTCTGTTTCAAAGACCTGTGGAAGCATCTACTAGTTTCAGATGACGTCTGAGTGAGCACACTTTCTTTCCTAGGATTTGAAACAGACTAAAAAGAAAACTTATTTCCTCTTATTTTTTAATTAGAATTGCCCACCCCCCAGCAGGTGGAAGGACACTGCCTGCAGGAGCTTTTTTGTTGGCTAAAAACTTGGTTTATATAATCAGCATGGTAATTAGTGCGCTCTTTGCTATTAAAAGGAATTCATTACTGCTATATTTTGCTGATTGATCCATACTCATGAAGCAATTTAAAAACGTAAAAAGCATTTTGTGAACCACTTAAAATAAAATCTTCGATATGAATATTTGGAAAATGTAACTGACAGTTCTCTTTGACTAAACTCCAATCTATAATTCTCCAGCAGTTCAAACAAATCTATGTGGAACTGAAAATGAAAATAATTACCTTAAGTCAGACTGTTTTCTGCTACTTGTCAGATTTCCTTTGCAAGGGATGGGGCCTGTTAGATCAAGTAAATGCTCAACTCAGATTCTGTGACACTTTCACGGGTCATCTTGCAATCAAACTAATTGACCAACTTCCTACACAAGTAGTTGTGGAGTCACTGGACTCCCCTGGATGACTACAACTTGCAGCGATGCTGCTCTTTTTCCTAAGGGCTCCCGGGAGGCTTGCCGTGTCCATGAAGTCCTATCAGTCACACAAAGAGATAACCTTCTGAGAAGCTATCTTTTGGGGAAAAAAAATAAATAAAAAATTACCATTACTCAAACAATTAGCGTTAATCTGAAACTCTTATAGAATGAGTGACTTTCAACTTTGTACTCTCTGCCAAGTTTTCTCATGCTTCAAAAAAGAACTGATAAATTATCCAACAATTTCTAATATTGAAATGCAAGGAGGAGGGAAAAGAATGGGGGAGAGATGACAAGAGGGTGGACACGTGTCAACTGTTGAAAGAATTTCCCTTATTCAGGGAAATCTCAAGTGAAATTCTGCCTCCAATGAAGTCAACATACAACTCAATGAGCTCAACAGTGCTTCAGCCTTGACCTACTGCCTTGAACTCCATCCTCTAGTGCTTCTAATAAACAATCTTTTCCTTTCTCCCTGACCAGCTCAGGTGCCATTTCGTTTCCAAGCCAGCTGTGGCTCTGAGGCTGACCCCATTCTTTTAGGCATAAAAAATAAAAAAATTGATTCTTCCATCGCCACGGCAATCCAGTTTGGTATTTATAGGCTCCACTACAGAGCCAAATCATTTTACAAACTAAAAGAACATCACCAGTAACAGAAATGGATACTTTTTTGATAGGGATCATAAGTAACTATGGCTGGCCCAATTCACCCACCATTAAAGTAAAAAGCACACGTCAGTGAGAGCCGGGGCAGGCCCTAAGATCATGCAGAGTGGTCACACTGCTTACACTGGGAAGAGAATATGGATTTCAGCTCAGACATTCACAAGAATCAAGGTGGATCACTGTCCTGGAGGGTATGAGGACAACCATATCACTGTTCATGTACTTTTGTATAAATTTTGATGGGCATTTTATGTGGACAAGTGATCACCACAATTTATTCAGATAATTTTCATTCTGTGCTCTCACAGACACATTCTCCTGCCAGCACTAATGCTACTGATGTGCTGTTTCAAAGCAATTTCTTTAAGATAATGAATTTCAATATTTAAAGGTCTATTTCTCTACTCTGTTCCTTCCCGTTCCCATTTTTTGAAGAGGAAAGGATTATGCTATTTCAGCCTTTACTCTTGTTTTTTTAGTGCATTAAGTATTTTTAGGCTCTTTTTTCCTTCCACAAAAATGAGTGCTTATAACATTCATTTTGCTTTAAGAATTTATTTTTGCTTTCAAGCTGTGGAAACACTTATTAGTGAATATTATTTTTATCTTTCTTGGAGATGTGTGATTTATTTTTAATTGCTTCTTTAGGTCAGGATGTTGCTTACCAGTACGCCTACGTTTACTGTGTTCATTAATTTAAGCTTTTTTAAAAAGTAATATATCAAATCACTTTTTTTTTTATCCTGGAAAGGGAAGTCATGGTAGATAGAGAGATCAATTATTAATCAGCATTAACCTAAAGTAAAAAAACCCCAAGAAGCATCTTAAAGACTCAAGTGCTCTTGAGTGAATGAATTTATACCAGATCATACTTTTCCAGCAGAAGCTCTCCTAGGAAATTAAAGCACAGGGAGATGGAGGTCTAAGCCCTCAGAGCTATTGAGGTCCTTTATTTTTATTTCAAGGCAAAAAAACCCAGCCACTTAAACAAAACAAAACAAAAAAAAAAAAAAACAAAGAAGGAAATGAGAAAAAACAAGGAAAGAGAAGAACAATCTCCAAGGTCACACAAAGATGTACATGAAAACAAAGAAAATAGCTAGCTCTTCCAAATATTAAACTCCAGTTAATCCAAATCCAGCTGTCCATCCTCTCAAAGTTAATATATTAGTATATTCATAGAAGTACAGAATCCTAAACCCAGCAGAATAAATTGTACCATCTACAGATTTCAACAGATAAAAAAGGATGTATTTACTTGCATTTTCTCCATTTTAATTTAACAATTATTTTAAAAGTACACACAAAAAACCTGGAAAAAACCCACTGCTGCTCAATCTGATATAACATGGATCATAGGGGAGAGCTCATAAACCAATTTATAGCCTTCTGCTAAGAAGCAGTGTATTGAAAAAAAGCCAGTCAGAATTGCCTTGAAAATGTGATTCAGTGATCTTGTATTCACTATGTTTTACATAAAGCATAAAACTAGCTTTTAACTCTAACTAATAATATTACTTTTTTCTTTTTATCCTGTATTTGGGAAAGTAAATTTGGACATAATACTGTAACTATCACACTGCTGCTCAACTTTCTGCCACAGAGTAAAGTCAGTATACAGGTAAGAGTTCATCCATTCCTATAAATAAATATATAAACATTTGAGTAACAAGCAACAATTATGAATTAAACTCTCCAACCAGATTAATTCTAACTTTGGGTAACTACTGTTCAAAACCAGATAACACTGAGGATACCGTGCGTGTACCCCCCGTGTAACACCTGCAGTGAAATCACTGCCCCGGGCGCTGCTGCGCGCACAGCTCTGCACCCACCGACGCTCGGGCTGCTCCAGAGCCGGGTAACGCTCCCCGACAGCAGACTCTGCAGCCTGTCAGATCCCCAAGAAAGGAGCGCACAAGCCAGCCTGAAACTTTTCTCGAAAAACATCATCTTTCACTTTGAAGTACAGCACCAAACCTAGAAATGCAGCCCCTCATAATCCTGGGACACGCCGCTGAGCACCAACCCTTTTCCATCATTTCCATTTCGCCAAGATCTGCTTCAGATCAGATCTCTGGAACCCTATGACTTGTCAGTCCTCATCTGTCTACTATTATTTCCTGATTTATTATATTTTTAAAACTTAAGCGGTGGGGGTTGGTTTGTTTGAATCAAGGACAAGGCTGTTACGGAATCAGGGTGACCCCATTTTAACAATGTAATCAGAATTAATTTCCTCTCCCTTTTGTCAAGTTCTTTTCCTGCCCTTCAAGATCTTACCACAACATGCTTCTGTGCAATATATTCCTTTATTTTCCTTTCCATTTCAGTCAATGTAATGCCATAGGCACTTTTCAACTGAACAAATTGTATTTTCTTATTTTTCTAAGGAATCTGGTCAAGTACATTCTACAAGATCCACAGTTTTATTCCAGTTTTGCAGCATATCTTCTGCCCACTTCAGACTATCTTTTTTTTGGCCTGTTTTAACTCCTGTTTGTCTATTAACAGGCAAGTCCCTTCTTCAGAAAATGTCACTCATGGATTTTCATTGCTGTATGAACCAAATATCTGAATATGGGCTTAAGCCTATACTAACACTTCTGTGACATTGCTAGAGGCCTTACTAGGAAAGCAAGGTGGAGTGACAAGGAACCTAGATGGGAGTAACACAGAAAGAGGAAACCATAAGCTACAGCAGCATCATTGATCTCCGTAAGAAAAAGCAAAGCTGAGAGCATGTGAAATGCATTTTCCTGGAACCACTCTCCCCAAGAATTGAAAGTAGAGAGGGAGACCATAGACCAGAAGAGGAAAGTCAGCTGAAGAGTCCTGCTTCTCTGGGAGTGACAGGAAGGTGTTAGGGAGAGGTATGTGAGTCCCCTGACAAAAGGAGATTAAGGAAGAAGAGAAAGTCAGTAAATGAGAAGTTTTCCATATGTCCACACGAAGGAAGCAACCAGAAAAAAAACATTGCAAAAAAAGGCTCATCTCCCAAGTACCACATGTGAACTTTGTGCCAGAGGTCTTGGGTTTTAATAACTAATTTATTCATTACTCCAGACTAATGTGACTTATTACCAAATGAATCCATACAGCTGAACTGATTTCTTCTTTTATCAGAGTTTTTATCTTATGGAGCTGACCTTGTGGACATAAGTCGATCTGTACCAACAGGCTGAGCATCAGAGCTGTCCCCGGTGTGGCTGACAAAGACAGCACCAATATGACCCCTAGGAGCTGTACCTTACTTTGGGGGAGGCACCACAGTCGATTTTCCTACAAAGGCACGCCCAGGAAAAACATTTCAATGAGGCTTATGTTGCTGATAAAGAGCCACACGGCACTGCCCCATTCACGCTTTTAAAAGCTTCTCTGCTTATAGTGTCCCCAGAGTGAAATTCTGAAAATATAAAGCAGCATTTCAGAATCCCAAGTTTTTCCTGTAACCAACATCCTTGCACATGTTTGCTGTGTCCAGCAAAACATCAGCTAAAGCGAGCCTAGACAAGGCTTTTTTCGTCTAAAGTCTTATTTTAAATTTCGATAAGGAATAAATTATTGCTAGTCCTGCTACACTACGTTCATGCTGTTCTTTTCATATTATTCTTGATACTAAAGAAGGCAGTGCTATTTTTTGAAGATTTTATATGGGGGGCATGAAGGTGCCCCACGTATGCTAATGATGGCAAAGGGACCCATCGGTTTGGGATTAGTGGAACTGACAGCTTTAACCCTACACCGCTTCCATTCTGGACTGTAAGCAGCCTGCCAACATTTCGCCTGCTCCTTTTGCACCTCTTTAATTTTCAGGACAGGTAGTAATAGATTTCTCTGGAAACATGACACAGCTTATACCATCTGCTTTCTGAGAGACTCTTACAGCAGTAGTAACTCCTCGCCTTGCCCTACATAAAACTCATGAGAAATGGGCTCGTGATCAATTACTAACATTTCTCTTATATTGCATTACCCATTTTACATAGCAAGGCTGCTTCCAAGTGCATCAGTCTTGTTTTAAGAAAACCAGTAACTTTTTTTCAGGGAGAGGACATAATATAGAAATAGTGATGTGCCTCAATGAAGGATACTAAACCCTTTTATAACGTGTTACCTTTTATCTCTTCAGACGTCAGTACACAAGTAAAAATTTCATATTTCTTTTCTCTTCAGAAAGTATTTGCCTTCATCACAATGACACAATTTGTGACTGTTCAGCATAACTGCAGTATCTAAACCTATTTCAAACGAAAGAAAGATGAAAGAGACTATAGCACTATACAAAGAAAAGAGAACTAACATGAATAGAAAGGCAGTACCATTCCTGCTTGTTCTACCTAGTACAATTAGTATGTAATGCTAATAATTCCTATCTCAGTAAGACACAGTTACCACTGACAATAATGCAGGCTCCAATAACATGGGATAAAATTATATGCATGCATTTAACATAAACACTGCAAACTTCACCCTTTTTCACTTCCCTTCAAAGATAACCCCACACCAACACCATTAAACTTATTTATATCTCTGGCTGGAGAAAAGCAGAAACCCCTCTGCAATTTTCCGTTTCCTTTGAATGAGCTTTCAGTCATAATCTACATTTTCATTCATGTTAACATCCTTTGCTAAATTTATAAGGATGTGTCTCACTAACTGAAAACAGTGCATTTGCTCTCAATTGCACCGGTCATTTCTGATTATTTGTTGATTGAAGTGAACAAGCATTCCACAGAAACTTGTGACAACCAAGATTATCATCTGACCCCCTGAGATTACTCAGAGAGTAATTCACCAAACTGTTCCAAAAGCTGAGATGGGCAAATTGAGAAAAATATCTGCATGTTCAGTGACAGAGGAGGTACCTCCTGCTCGCACGGGACATGGACAGGGGCCTTGTATTACAGAATTAGTACTTTCTGTATCTACTGAAAAACTCATGTGTCCTAGCATCCCACTGACCTACTTAACAGACACATTGCCCAGTTACACTTTGATCACCCACATCTAGATCATCTTCCTTCTCCTATCGCTTCCTATGACAGATGTATAATTTGTGGCAGAAACATTTGATGTGAATCTCTAAGTGACCTTGTATCACGTTATACTTTGTACTACTAAATTTCTCCTAGCTTCTAAAGTTTTCTAATTCTTTCTGTATTATATTCTGATTTTCCCTGAGTAGAGAATGCTCTGTAAGTTTACCTCAGGAGATTTCATTAGTGTAAGTTTGCTTGTTGCACCAAGGGTCACTAGAAATACAAAAATATGAGATATAACCAAGCTGGAAACTTGGAGGAACCCCACTAGGAACCATTAGAAACAGCCTCAGTAGCATGATTATTCTCCTAAATATGCATAAAAGGACAAGAAAAGACTCTTATTCATCGTTTCTATGTAAAAGGACAGAAAATTAAGGCATCACACATAAAAAAACAACAAGCAGAAATTTTAAATAAAAAAATGTTTTGCATTATAGGCAGGTTTCCACAAGCTACTATTGAAACAAGTGCTTAGTAATAGCCATAAGAACATTTAGATGATTAAGACCACAGTGTGCAATCAGCTCAATTCAGGCACATGTTATACACGTATTGTTCCCGATTCCCCGAGGCACAGAGAGATCAATACCACAGTTTGAGACCAGGGCCAGCTTTTTTGTTTTTTTCCCCCAGTGCGATATTTTTAAACTAGATGCTCCTTACAGTAACACAGATCTGCATCAATACCAAGGGAAATATGTACGTCGCAAACCGGTTAAAATTTATTTTAGAATCAAGTCCTACGATTCAACTGCAGCATTCAGATGAGAAAAAGCTACAGGCAAAGTCTCTGCAAACCTATTATAAGGGAGAAGAAAGGGAAAAAGTTATGACATGCAGGCACTTTCATTGCATTAGCTCTTAATGGCATGGCTCTTTACTGCCAACAGCTCCAAGTATTACAAAAAGCTCTTACTTTGCCATTATCTGCTTCATGGTGGTTTTAAGCTGGTTAGAAGCCAAGGTCCAGCAACCTTGCATCAGGGAAAAGCTTACAGGAGAGTCTAATGGTGATCAAGACCTGTACTGTACACCATGAAACTGAGAAAAAGCTACTTCCTTTGTCACTCTTTTAATGTTGCCCTTATTCTGTCACTTCACGCAGGACAGGTTTCATAGTGGCATATATCTAGACGCACGCACGTAGCAGCAGGTGAGATTTTCTGGCCCTGCGTCAAGCAGCACGCTCAGCTCTGCTGCTGCTATTCCCTTTCCCTACTTCTGCTCTTCTCAGTCCTAGAAAGATCTCTGCTCTGACTAATCAATAATTTAAGGCCCTCTGAAATGTTATAAATGCTCTAGTTTTGTAACATTTATGCTTAATTGTGCAACTAGGAGAGATCTGTTAGCAATGACAGAAGAGTTTATCCAGCACGTACAGCTAAAGGCGGAAATAACACCTGGGGTTTGACCCATAGCAACCATGGTAGTGCCATCCAGCAGACTGGAGGATAGTCACTCCAGACCTCTATATACAGTTTTGGGGAGAACTTCTCCCTCACCCCACACAAACATTGTCAGCTGGGTGTCAGACACACGATGGAGTTCTTCAGATAGATTAATTGTAATAAATATGTAAGCAAAGCGCAGGAAGTTTGGATTTGCCTTTGTAAAGCTTTTCAATTTTTAGTGAAAGGTGGTCACAAAGTTGAAAAGCCAGTCTGGTTTTGTTTCCATCTGCAGGTATCATCAAAAGTGAGGAACAGGTAGTAGTGAAGGCCAACTTTCAGTCAAACACATGCCCTTCAGCAGGTAGAAGTGTCAAGGACTTTTCAGGAAACACGAAGAGGGAGAGCAAAAGACAGGGAGAAATTCTTTTCCCTCACACCACCGTTTGCACTCGCTGTCCTTGATGAGGCTCCAGGCAGCTTCATTTCGCCTTCGGCCGCTGCTTTCCCAAGCAGCCTTTGATGTTGCCCCAGGCAATTATCATCTAGCCTTTGGCTTCTGCTTGGCTGGACACCTTTTATTGCATTTCTGATTTGGGTGATCAGATCTTATCAATTTCATATATGTATGGACTCTTTTTGTCCATCTGGACAATTATGTAAATCTTTGATGTAATCTTAGGCTTGATCTTTTTATTTTTATTTAATTCGTTTCAATGGTTTCACTTTCTTTCCTCTCTACAATAGACTCAGAAAATCCCATTCTTCCTGCTCGGTGGAATGCCTCATCCACTTTGATTTTTCTGTTCTTTTTTTGGGCAGGGAGGAGAAATACGCTTTCTTTGTATTTATCTCATTTTACACTCAAAACGTTGAGTGCATATCTGCCAGAGCCAGATATCCCATGCCCTTCTGCTCAAGGCAATATATCTTGCCCTTATCAAGCAGGGATATGTGAGATTTAGAATAAGATGGCTGCTAAAGCTGTGAACTCCTGCCTATTACTCCTACATTAATAGAAAGAATAGTAAAAAGCTGCCATCAGATTTCTTGCTCGTGATACATTAACTTATTTCTTCCTTGACTAGGAAAAAGCTGAATTTAGATTAGACCTGTAGCAGTGAGGTGTCATTGTCTCAGCTAATTCAGGGAGTGGGAGAGGAATGTTCGACTGAATGTTAGTAGATTTTTTTTTTTCTCATTTTTACTGTTCATTTTTGATCCTCACTTTTCATATACGTTCCTTTTGATCACATCTTGTGACTTTTCAAAGTGTTAGGCCCACTTCAAAGAATAGTAATGTCTAAAGGTCTCCATAATTTTATCCTTAAACAAACTGTATTGCATACACAAATCTACCTTCAAATTCCTTTAGCAGCTTCCCTAGTGCCACACCACCAACCAGAAATCACTGTAATGAACATTAATTCTGCAAAAGGTACTAACTGCAGGCATTTGGAGCCTCTCTAGCAGGAGGGTGCCCTTATCTAAACAGCCAACCAAGCGGAGGGCCTCATCTAATGCCTGCAGGCGGCAACCCCGACACACTACATTAAAGATACATCCCTGGTCCTGGGAAGTTTACACAAGGAAATTACAACATAGCTATACAAAGAAAGATTACTGTTAAATAAAGAAGTATGAAGCACTCTTGGTAGAAATAGCTTTTAAAGGAAAAGCTATGTAGTGTAAAGAAAGCAGGAAACTCTTCCATTTTAACTTCCAGAAACTTCTCCTTGCTCAGTGTGCTCCCAGTTCATACATCCGTGCTCATCAATGGCCCCACGCAGGCACCAGAGCCAGGTGCTGCCACCAGCCCCGCTCTACGGGGCACAATAACAACGCTGGGACTGTATCTCACAAGAATGTCTAACCACTTCAAGCAAGCAGCCTGCCCTTGCTCGTTAGTAAACACATTAACATGAAAGTCTGAATGTTAGAGTCACTTTGGTTGGAAGGAAGATCATCTAGTCCAAGCCCCCTGGCTCAGGCAGGGTCCACAAGAGCTGTCTGTCCAGGATTGTGTCCCGTTGGGTTTTGAATGTCTCTGCAGGTGGAGACTCCGTAACCCCCCTGAGCAACCTGCTCCTGCACAGCGCTGGGCTGTGTTACATCGCCTGCGCTCTCCCATCCTACAGACATGAGATGGTGCAACACGACTGGTTGGGATGAGATGGTGGGGAGGGAACCACCTGGGCCACGTGGCACTTGTTCTCAGTCATCCCCCACAGCACAGCATGAAAAACCTCATCTTCCAGCACAACAAAGCAGTGAATATCTTTACTAGCAACCATCAGAAGCGGTTGTTGTTTTTTCATCCTTTCTGTTCTTTATCCTATGTTTTTTATCCTATCTTTTTTTATCTTATTCAGGAGAAATGAAACGATCATCAATGCAAAACCAAAAAGCAAATGCAAACCCTAAAGTCTCGAGTTTAGTACCACTGACTTTTCAGAGCATAAAAATAATGCATGATGGCAAAGAATTCAAAAGAAAGATAACTTTCCAGTAAGATCAAATTGCCCGGGGTGACCAATGTTTTAGCAAAAAGCCAGCCGAGTTCTGCAGATAATATCTGAAGAAAACACACACACGAGAACAAAATACTCTGCAAAGAAAGGCACTGAAGCACCACTGCACATGCCCAGAAGCATTATAACAATATGCTGCAACTATTTCATAATACTGCAGCCTTGACATCTTACAGCGTTTGTGTAAAGGCAAATCAACTTTTAACTTACTTTAAAATGACAGCAACATTAAGCAGTATAAATTTTCATGAGGCTAACACTCTTGTGAAGGCACAAAAGCAATCACAGAGGTCTGTTTAGATGGTTTACACAATACTATATTGGCATTTAACTTTCAGATTTGGCTGAAAACACTTGCTCGGTATTGATGCTCGGGAACACAAGCCTAACTGCAGTTCTCAAAGAAACACCTACACACTGGAATACGCTTAGTCATTTAAATTAAAATGACTCTTTTTCAGACTCTGATAACAGGACATGATGCCTTTTTTTTTCCGAAATATTTTCATGTTTTAATCATCTTCTGACTACATTATAATTCGAAGTCAGTATTATGTCTTTAAAAAATTTACAACCAAGTTTTCAAGAAAAATCATGGCTACCTCCTTTTGCCAAAAGTCTCTAGAAGTAGCAAGCGCACTTTGCCAAATGGCTCTTGGAACAGCCCCCAGTCAGAAAAATGTATCATCTGGGCTGAGGCCACGTCCGCCCCATCCCAAACAGCTGAGCTGGGTGAGCAAATCCAAAACTTACATCACTGTCAAAACTCAGAATCCTGAAAAAGAACTCCACAAAACAACAACAACAAAAAAATCCCCCAACCCCACAAGTGGTAACAAACCCTTCTGCAAATGCTAGCTCACTTCCTCAGACCCATGGTGAAACACCAAATATCTACAGCATACTAACAGCTGATGGCTTTATTAGAACCCCCTCTTGTCCTGTTAGAACTTGTTGGGTTCTGATCAGATCTTTACCGTCATCACGATAATTTTGTAATCTGTCAGAGAAGTAAGATGTTTCTGTAGCTCTTTTCCTCTTAAAAGAAATAAAGTTTGTAAACTTTTTGCTGTTAAAATGTCAGCCGTACGGCTCTTCCTAGTTTTCTTTCCTCTTGCTTGACAATTGTTTATTTCCACCCATACATCGATTCATAGCCCCAGCAGTTTCTACAGATTAGCTTTCCTCTAGAATATTATTATGGTGGCCTGTAATTATTACACCACTACTAATTACAGTTACCAACAGTACAGTGCACTGCGTTGGGTAAATCATTATTTACCCAGGCTTAGATGTCACAAACTTGCTGGGAAAGAAATAAATTATAGATCGATACTACTGGAACTAAAATGATACATCCCACTTAATTAGAACTACTGTATTACAGTGCATTTCAGACAACAGATAAAAAGATTCAGTCAATTACTTATGTGAAAAAGTCAAACCCTTAAACAAATCTTAATAAGGCCAGTCCCTAAACAACCACTCCAGAGAGACAGTTTTTAATGCACAATCATGAAATAACTTAGTAGTAACACCATTAGCAACAACTGGATTTCAAAACCATAGCTCTTTATACAGCAAGTATGAAATACTAGTGCTCCACGAGCCGTGCACGAATGGACTGGGTGGATGTGCCGAGAAGTTGTGGTTAGATTTCTAGAAAACGGTTTAGCTCAACTGTCTTCACAACATCTCTGTGTTAGGTTTATCAACACATTTGGGGAAATTTTTAGAAGACTGGTTAAAAAAAGCTTAACTGGAGCAGGTATGCACCTACTAGTGTATCCACCGAGTATCGAACTAAATATTACCATTGGAAGCTGCAACAGGTCACGCATGAGACTATCAAGTAATAAAGTACAATAAATTTAGAAGAAAAACCCAAACTACAGCTATTTATTTATTCACCCTAGTTGTTAGCAGAAGAACGAATCCTTCTTTTAGTCCAGGATCCATCTATGCGATACATCTATTGTCCTCTTATCCTTATAACTAACCCAAACAAGTTTGGGGTGAGAATATCATCCCAAGTTGCATGGTTACCACAGAGAATTGGAACCGTGCCCAGAGGAAGGACTCTGTTAGAGAGCTGGGCTGGTGTTCCAAGAGTCCAAGGCACACCTTCTGTGTGACAGTGCTGCTCCCTGACCAGCCGCCCCTCCTACGGCGGGGCTGTTGGAGGCAGCCAACACCCCAGCACCTCCCCTGTTGCGAGGGGAGGAGAGATGACTGTGGCGTTCTGCCGCCTGCTCTCTGAGAAGTGTCGCCCCTCCACAGGGTGAGCAGCCTGCATCTGCCAAGATTCTTTTTTATGAGCTGAACCACCACCTTCAGAACGGACCTCGGGAGTGGACTGGGTTTTAATTTGCCTGGAGGATGTCACCTGCCGCTTGTTGCGCGGGGGTAGGAGCTGACAGCAGCATGGTTTCCTTCCAGATTACTTTTCAGTGCAGTCAAAAGGCTGAAATCACACGTATTATCTAATTAAAGAAACCAAACACACAAATGAAGCAATATTTCTGCCTTGCACGCTGCTGGCATAGCATCTTAGAAAAGGGACTTTCAGAAACAAAAAGCCAGTTTTATTTCCCTTGGAGAAGCTCCACAGAGTAATACCATCGAACGTTTTAGGACCGCCCTGGCAGCGTCAGCCAAACCCATCGCTGTCTGGCAGACCAGGTGTGGAGTATTCTTAACAGAGGAAATAGTTAAATCTACCACAATGTTTTCCCCATATTTATACTCTTTTTCATATTAATTTAAGATTTTTAAATACTTTGATTTGCCTATATCCACACAGAGACAGGCAGTGTACATGTCCTGAAAAAAAATATAACTAGAAACAGACTTTTTAAAGTTTTTGCCACTCAAAAATACAGCAGGAGTTTTGGAAAACGATCTATCTTCAGGAAAGTAGCTTTGTACATTCTTCACAAAGAATCAAGGATACTTCAAAGATACCCGAAGAGTACTGAAATTTTTTCCCTTAACAGAAAAATGTTTAGAGTATGTGGGCAGTGGGGAACACTAAATATCTAAAGGTGCAGGAACACACAGGCTTCCCAAACCACTCACAGTGGAGTGAAGCTGATCTGAATGAACATTAAAAACTGGACTTGAGTGTTTGCATTTCAGCCCGTGTTTGTGACTGAGAATGGAATAAATGTGGTTTTGGCAATAATTACAGCTGTTGTGTTCCTTCACCCTCCTCCTTGCTGGTGTTGAAGAGTGAGTTTCTGGGGAACTCCGCCTTCTCCAGCAGCCTGAGCTTCAGACCAAACACACGGGCAATAGAAAACACTGACCTGGACCCAGGAGCTCTTAGAGGGAGCATGAGGTGAAACTCACACCTGGGACACAGTGAGGGGGGACATTTTCAGACAGTTTCTTCTGCAAAGAACGTAACTGCGGTGTGTTTGGGCTAACCCAATACAAATTTGTTTCCTGATGATGCCTAAAACTCAACCAAGATCAAGACCCTTTTGTGCTTGATATTGTTGCTCAAAGCACTCTTCATCCTGATGGTCTAACGGCCAGAGCGGGTGAATTAATTCTCCCAGCTCCTGACTAGAGAGAGGGGTATCCCGGCAGGGAGGACGCTGTCACGGTCCCTGCCTGCCAGCTTCGCCAACTCACAGCCACCGCACAGCCACAACGCGTCACACCCGCTGCCTCACCCACGCGTCCCCTTCGCGCAGACCCCGCCCCCCCACTCGCGAGCACAGCACCCCACTTAATTACTAATTAAGGCAACTCCCCACTGGCAGCCCCGTGACCCGAGGGCGCCCCGGGGAACAGCGGGCAGGAGCAACGTCGCACCCTGCGCCGTGACGTGTGACGCCAGCAGTGCGCGACGCCATGACGTCATCGCGCATGCGCAGTCCCTCACACCGGGGAAGGTCGCAGCGGTGACCGGCCCAGCAGCCGCCGCCGCCATCATGTTGTCCGTGGCCGCCCGCTCCGGGCCCTTCGCTCCCTACCTGTCGGCCGCGGCGCACGCCGTGCCCAGCCCGCTGAAGCCGCTGGCGCCGGCGGTGGCGCGTCGGGCCGAGAAGGTGCCGCTGGACCTGAAGCGGCCTCTCCTCTGCCGGGAGTCCATGAGCGGCCGGTCGGCCCGGGGGGGCCTCGTCGCCGGCGCCAGCCTCAACGGTGCGGGGCGGGGGCGGGCGGGAGCCGGGCTCAGGCGGCAGGAGCCGGGGCAGCGCAGGGCCTGGGGCCGGGGAGGCGGCCGGCGGGGCGGGGGTTATGGAGAGGTGCTGGGATCTGCTGCCTTTTTTATGCTTTAAATATTTGATTGAAAATGGTCATTATTACGGTAAAAGGCGTTTATGGCTATAGAGTTAAGGGTGCTTGAAAGCCCGTTTCCTGCTGAGGGCTCGGAGGGGAAGGGGGGGTCCTGTGTTTTGCAGCGGGGAAGGTGAAAGGAGTTCAGTGAGGTGTTTACCCGGGGGGCGACACACAGGGGAGAGCACAGCCCCTGTTCTGCTGCTGCAGGAGAACAGCTCCAGCAGCGACCTCGCTGTGTCACAACCCTCCCTTCCCTCGAACTGAAATTCCCCTACGTTCTGTTCCCCCCGGTTCGTGCAGCGTTCAGAAAAGCATCAGCCAGGTAAAACGCGCCCCAGGTCGTCCTTACAGAGCCTGCCTTCCAGCCAAAGGGCAGTGGTTCCCCTGAAACGGCCCGATTTGCGTTTTGTGGAGAACCTCTGCCTGTATCTGCTGATGCTGGGCACGGAGTGTTACTCCTCTAAGTCTTGGAGGGGGCAGTGCCTTGTGGAACATGCTCCGTAGTCACTAGAACTATGTACTGCACTTGACCCTCTGCTGTAAAGGACCTGTTCAGGTGAAAATTCTACACGTTTCTAGCTAACGTAGCTAATGTTTAATCTTATTCTAAGTTTTAATTAGCATCAAGCATGCTTTTCACTAAGTATAAGGAATTTTTAGAAGTTAATCATATGGCTTGTTACTAAATGTGAAATATTTAAAGTCTTGATACTGAAATAAGTTAGTAAGGTTTACTCTCTCAGAATCTTGAATTTCAGTTTAAATTCTCTGCCATTAAAATCCTACAGCAGATACCTTCCCTGTGCTGACTCACTTGTAAATAAATATATTCTCCACTGCATTGCATATAAATACCTGAGATTTTTTTCAAGCACTTTGACACAATGGTTATTTTTAACCTGTTAACTTGGTGCCAACTGATAGGAAAAAAAAAAAAAAAACCACACAACAAACCAACTAAAGAGTTCTCTTCCACTTTGGCAAGCGATTTGTCCCGTCTTTTCTTTGGCTTACAGATTTTCATTGAGGGAGGCAGCTTGCTTTTGCTGGAGAAACTAATGGAAGGCCTCCCAGTGAGATGGCACATTGTCTTCGCTTAGCACACTGGCTGGAGGTGGGAATCCCACTTGGAAAGCTCAGGAATTGGGTAGTTACTAGCTCTATCCCTAAATCCTTCTATGAAGTGAGCCTGGCAAGCAGGGGTTTAAAAATTATTTACTGGGGCAGGTAGCTCTAGGCAAAAGTTTAATATAAAGGGAGATGCCCGATACTGCTTTTTTTTCTATTAACCACACACTTAAGATTATTAAAGGCATAGAAGTTACTTAAGTCAAAGTATAGTATAAAAGTGTTACGCTACAGATGTGCAAAGTTTACTAAATCACATTTCCTCATAGCAATTTTTTTCAGGGAAACGTCTGAGTGGAAACAGGTCTGTCTTGTCTTAGCAACTCCAGCAGGAGTTTTTCCTTGAAACCTTTTGAAAAAACAGGTTTGAAACCGTTTGAAAAAACAGTCTAAACCCAGAACTTGTTGCAGGTTTTTCTGCAGTCTTACCGTGCCTCATGTAATCTTCAAATAATAGGTAAAAAAATTTCACAAACCACCTTTTTAAACCAAAAATACTTTTTAGAACCTATTTTCCTACAACTTAAAATGTATAATCAGCAGAATCCTACCCAGACTTTGGAATTATTTTTACCCACTTTTCCAAAAATGCAATTGAAGAAGTATAACTTAAAATACATCATAATATTTTTTTTTTACCTGAAAGTGTTGTCATTGCATGTTCTTTTCCTTGCAGCACCTGCCAGTGTTCGTTGCGTCCATAATGATGTCACGGTGCCCGACTTCTCTGCCTATCGTCGTCAAGACGTGCTTGATGCCACCACATCTTCTCAAAGCAGCAGCGAAGCTAGAAAAGGGTTTTCCTACTTGGTGACTGCAACGACGTGCGTAGCAGCCGCGTACACTGCTAAGAATGCTGTCACCCAGTTCATTTCCAGCCTGAGCGCCTCTGCTGACGTGCTGGCCCTGTCAAAGATTGAGATCAAGTTATCTGACATTCCAGAAGGCAAGAACATGGCTTTCAAGTGGAGAGGGAAGCCCCTTTTTGTGCGTCACAGAACCCAGGCAGAGATTACTCAGGAAGCTGAAGTTGATGTGTCTAAACTGAGGGATCCGCAGCACGACTTAGACAGAGTACAGAAACCGGAGTGGGTCATACTGGTGGGCGTCTGCACTCACCTTGGCTGCGTACCCATTGCTAACTCGGGAGATTTTGGCGGGTACTACTGCCCTTGCCACGGCTCCCATTACGACGCCTCTGGCAGAATCAGGAAAGGTCCCGCTCCCTATAACCTTGAAGTTCCAACTTACCAGTTTATTGGGGATGACGTAGTGGTCGTTGGCTGAGTAACGAGGTGCTTGCTCGTTTTCATGTTCCTGTGAATGTACATTCAAAAGAGTTAACTGAGAGTCTGGAATACTGTAAAACCACGTGATCCTGAAAACAAATTAGCTGTCTAGGTTCTCAACCAGAAGTATGTTCGAATACTTCTCTGTGTTCAATTTTAATAAAATTTGGAGTGAGCACTTGTTCCTGACTTACCATAACGTGTATTTATTTGCGTACCAACTGGTAGCGTGTCGACTCAAAGAGATACTACGGCAGCCCCAGAATACAGAATGATTATGTTTAGGAAAAACTGCAATGACTGCAATGTTAAATGGGTTTGGCTTTTGGTTTGTTTTTTTTTTTTTATATAGAATATTTATGGAGCCCTTGTGAAGGGTTGCTGAGTCAAGATAGACACTGAACTACAAAACCATTGTTTCCTTAGTACCACATTTTTTTTTTTACCCTTTTTTTTTAAACTATAGTATGGGAAGAAAAAAAGATCAAAAAAAAGATCTTGCTATAAGTTTTAGTAGTGTTTCAAGTAAGTTTCAATATAGAATCCTATGAGATGTCATCCTTTTCCTTCCAGTATATATTTTTTTGTTTATTTTCAAAGGAAGTGAAGGAAAAAGTAAATAAAAACCTACCTAGAAAGGTAGGTAGCACTTCTGAGATAACTTATAGCCGTTTACCTAAAATGGTAGCAATGTAATTTTATGATAATGTAGATAAAAAATAAGCATGTCATGTTAGAATTACAAAATTATTTTTTTACTTGCAGATAAGCACCTCATCTGATGTTTAGATATAAGTAATATCAAACCTTGGGACACTGAAAAATTTATGACACTTTCTGAAAATAAGTTGAAAAGGAAATAAAAAGCTAAATCCAACTTTTAGAGAGAAAAATAAATTGTAAGAACCAATCTGTTTGGACTAATCTCTAATGTTAGACATAGCAAAAGGTTGTGTTGCCATCAGAGATATCTTAGGACTCAATGTGTGTGAAAATTACCATTTCGTGTTACCGATAGGCTAAGCTCATTGAGGGCCAAAACCTTGAAACCTCTCTTACCTTGATGCTGACTGAGAGCATGGAGAAACAAATGCAGCCAGAAACAGACCTTTTACCAGTGCTGGGCCTGGAGTACAAAACAAAGGTAGCAATTAATGCCTACAGTACCTGCAGGGAAACAACCTTTGCTGTTTCCAGAACAACTAAAAAACCCAACCAACCACCAAACTGTCTTGTCATTCCTGTTTGCTTCCTGTTTACTGCTGTTCTATCAATGCTTCTGTCTCACACTGCATTAATGTGTTCCTCCAGTTGCAAAACAGAAAATAACAATCCTTAGAATTCCCTGAGTCTGGAATGTTTAGCCTCATCTACCTCATGGAAAGCTGCGATGACAGCTGGGCTAAAGCTGAAGTTTTAAATGGGATTAATCAGAATATTGATGCCTTTGGCTCACCTGTTCTCAGACAATTCTGTGAAAAAAATCCCACCAAACCAGCATAGATGATTACTAGAGAAGTTCTTAGGCATGCCTTTTACACCACTTCGTAAATTTGAGCTTTATCACTATGTCCACAAAAACATTCACAAGAACTTGTTTTGGTATAATGAATCATACTAAGCCAGTACTCAAAGATGTATTCCCAAACTTGCCTCTGAAGAACTGGTATTATAGGGTTGATCTTTCTTCATATTTTGTATTTCAAGAAAAGAAGCTTAGTAACTCCTGAAGTAGCTTTAGAGCACTGCTCATCTGCTCTCGAGTAACTACTCTTACTCTTTTTAGCCCCCAAATTACATTATTTAGCCCTAACCTTTGTTCACATGATCACTAAGTGTCGGCGGTACCAGCCAACGTGTCCCCTGTAAAGCAAGGAACAGCCAGGGCAGTTCCTGAGTTGACAAGTGACCACAGCAAGAGCCTGAGTAGTTACATCCCACCTGAGCTTAAAGGGTCACGCATTAAATTACTCGCACAGAGTAAACTGTTACTTAAATGACACCAAACTGACTCCATCAAATCTTACCAGTCCACAACTAATAACAGCACCGTGACGTTGAGCACATCTGAGAAGAAAACAGCAGCTTCTGCTGCCAACAAGAGAGGCTGGTGATGCCTTTTTCCATCAAGCTGATGACAGAACAGTTGAAGAAGCTGAAGGACTGATTCTTAGGCAACGCAGATGTGATAGCCTCCATCCTCTCTTCAGCTAAAGGCTCTGTACTTTTAAAGTGGCAAAAAAAATCATTCCTAATGGGCCAATCATGCTTTAGAAAAGAATTCACTAGATTTGAGATTTACCAGATTTTTTTACTAGGATTTATTAGAACTTGAGAAATAAACAACTCTGTGCTCTGTATGATTTTCTTTTCTAGCTCCAGTATGAAGTCACACTTTTCCCTGTGCCTCTTCCTGCCCGCCATGGGGTCAGTCTGCTTTACCCGGCCAGGCCAGCATCTCTGCCTGCTGTGGACTTCGCCAGGGTGGCAGGAGCTACAAGCGAGCTTGGTTTGATGCTGGTACAGGCTTGCCAGGTCGGTTGGGACCTGACGTTTCCCAGCAGTGAAGGTGTAAAGCAGAAGCCTGTGCCAGCAAGAGGAGCTGCACTGCCTGCCTCTCGTCTGCGCGCCTCGGGTACCGAGCAGCAGCCACGGGGCTGGTCCTTCTCAGCTGGCTGCCTCTGCTCCATCAGAACAACCCCCTCTTCATGAAGTTGCTGAACAGAGGTCATGTTTATTTAACAAAAAAATGCTCTTCAGAGAAGGGCAATAAAGATACTAAAATCAAAACATAATTTTTAATATTTGACATTGCAAAAGCCTTATCTTTCCTTTTCTGTATCTTCAGAAGGGGGACAGTATTTTCAATGGTTACTGCTGCCAAGAGAATAATTAGTGCAGAGACTCTAAATGAAAATTCAGAACATGAAGACGTTTTTATGGCTAACGATGTGGGTTTTTAACCCTTCTGATTTGTTATGTCTACTTGCCAGAACATGAGACAGTTTCCCACGCAGCCTCCGTACAGTCATTGATGTATGTTCCCGCAGCCCATGTGAGACAGGGCTCTCGAGGGCCGTGCTGGGCAGCAGCACAGTTCTCAGGGACACTCTTGTCACCGACCACCAGCAAGATCCACATGAAGAAGAAACTCTATGAAGAGGGTTCCGAAGCAGTTCAGGTGAATCTGAGGAAGAGAGTAGTCAGTTCCCCAGTTAAAGCAGTGTTCAGCATCTGAGAAAAACATTTCTCATCAGTACAACTGACAGAACAACACAAACCGTTCTCCAATCTTGAAAGAGGAAAAAGTAAATAATTTATAGACGGAAGGAGGGAGTTTAAAGCCACTGAAGGCTGAGTGTCCTCTGTGGATAAGATTTTTCTCAGCTACTGACAGATGATGTTTATTTTACATGTTAATCGTTTTTATCCTCCATAGAGCTGGTAGCATTGTTCATTATTCAAATGATTCACGTTCTAAGACAATTTCTTTTGTTATTTATAGTGTTGGGAAGCTCTGGCTGTGATCTGTATTAATGGTGCCAGATTTCCTGCTTTCAAACAATTTCTTTTCCTTGTCTTTCAGTAATAGTTTTGAAGAGATGGCTAAATGAAAAATACCTTTCATGTTAATAACGCAGGTGATCCTGTCTCCGAAGGACTTTAGCACTTAATGCCCATTAAAGTCTTGCAGCTTTGCTGACTACTATACGTTTTGCAATCACCACGAAAATCCAAATTTTCTCTCATAGTAAGCTTTTAAAAATATGCTGTTTCCACTGGCTTAGATCAAACGTACTCATCAATCTGGGGGCCTGCTTTGATATATCTAGAATCTGGTGGCGTTCAGGGTGGCTGCCCAGGCTGTAGCACCTACTGTACTCGGAATAGATTTCTCACTGACTCAGCTACCATTACACGTCCTTCACAGTCCTACAAATCACCACATTTAGTTAAAAGTCTGGAAGAGGAAAGAGAAACGTGATGACCACCTGCCAACAGCTAAAGGGACCGCACCACCACACAGGAATCACAGCACAAACCAGAGACACATCCCACGCCTCTGGAGTGTCATTCCTCAGCATCCTCCCTTTATTCTCCTGCAAGCTGGGAATTCACCCCTGTGCAGCTGCAGCAGCAAGTGACGAGAACAGCTTCCAAGAATTGCTTTTGTCCAAAACCCAACCAGTTAGTTGCAAACATAATATGCCACACTTGACAAATTATTTAGCATAATTATGACATTTTTCAAAACTACTGGAAAAATATCAATTATAACAGCCTTTTTCTTGCAGAAAAATATATTTTTAGAGGAAAATACAAGAACTTTTATGCGCTAAAATTAGAGGAAGAATATCTCTGTGTAAGTAGAAGGCTTTATTATAACTTGGAAAGAAAATAATGTCACGTAAAAGCCTACAAGGAAATATTGATCTCAACACGGCAAAACTTTTAGGTCTCAGCTGTGATTTCAACTTTTCAAATTATAACATTGCATTGCATTTGTACAGAGAAACAAACAGAATACGTGTATGTTCTGCTCACAAAATTGGTATCTTTTCCCAAGATGAAATGTACCCACCTCTCCACTCCCATATTCCTCCAGGGAATCAAAGAGGCAAAACACATCAATGTGGAGTGCTCTGGTGGATAATACTCTATGTGCTCCCTGAACACATACAGCTGCAGCCAGGCAGGCTCACCTTTACAGCCCACTGGGTTTGTTTTGTCCTTTGTCAGCCAGATACAACTCTCTACAACTACCTGAAAGGAGGGTGTCAAGAGGTGGGGGTTGGTCTCTTCTCCCAAGTCACAGGCAATAAGACAAGAGGAAGTGGCCTCAAGTTGCACCAAGGGAGGGTCAGATTGGATATCTTACACTGAAAGCCTTGGAATGGGCTGCCCAGGGTAGTGGTTGAGGCCCTATCCCTGGAGGTATTCAAAAGATGGGTAGACATAGTGCTTACAGACATGGTTTAGTGGTGGTTTTTATGAGAGTTGGGTTGATGGTTGGACTGTATAATCTTAAAGGTCCCTTCCAACCTAGACAATTCTATTATTCATCCTCTCCCATGCCACACAGAAGTTGCACACCTAGAAGCAGAGCCAGGATCAGAAGGCAAACAGTACAGAGGATGGTTAGTCTTGCTTGGGGACTTACCACAAGCCTGTATTTGAGTTATCTTTATCAAAAATGTAATGGTTTTAAATTGGAAGAGGGGAGATTTAGATTAGACACCAGAAAGAAATTCTTTACAGTGAGGGTGGTGAGG
>JAOQGH010000062.1:32045702-32173220 GCA_025769975.1 Gallinago jamesoni | reverse complement strand
CCAGTACAGGTTGGGGGCTGACCTGCTGGAGAGCAGCTCTGAGGAAAAAGACCTGGGAGTTCTTGTGGACAACAGGAGGACCATGAGCCAGCAATGTGCCCTTGTGGCCAAGGAGGCCAAGGGCATCCTGCGTTGCATCAAGAAGGACGTGGGCAGCAGGCCGAGGGAGGTCATCCTGCCCCTCTACTCTGCCCTGGTGAGGCCCCATCTGGAGCACTGTATCCAGTTCTGGGCTCCCCAGTTCAGGAAGGACAAGGAACTGCTGGAGAGGGTACAGCAAAGGGCCACAAAGATGATTAAGGGCCTAGAGCATGTCTCCTACGAGGAGAGCCTGAGAGACTTGGGTCTTTTTAGCTTGGAGAAGACTGAGGGGGGATCTGATCAATGCTTACAAATACTTAAAGGGAGGGTGGCAGGAGGATGGGGCCAGTCTTTTCTCAGTGGTGCCCAGGGACAGGACAAAAGGAAATGGGCACAAACTTGAGTATAAGAAGTTCCACCTAAACATGAGGAGGAACTTCTTTACTGTGAGAACGGCAGAGCACTGGAACAGGCTGCCCAGAGAGGTGGTGGAGTCTCCTTCTCTGGAGAGATTCAAAACCCACCTGGACAAGTTCCTGTGCAACGTGGTCTAGGCAGACCCGCTTTGGCGGGGGGGGTTGGACTAGATTATCACCAGAGGTCCCTTCCAACCCCGTATGATTCTGTGATTTTATGATTTTGCATCTGTCACCGCATCCGAGGAAAACGTTCCCTGGTTTAAATCTGTGGTTTATGACAGCTACTGGGAAATGCTTAAGAAATAAAGCAAAACCAAAAGACAGCACAATTGCTTGTGGATGTCATTATCAGAAAACCACAGTGAAGGAAGTAATTTATTAAGTTTAGTTAAAAGGAAGCCAACTACTGAAGACATCTCCATCCAGGTAGAATAATATTAGTTATATAACACCACCAGTCCTCATACTTCAAATGAATTTCCAGATGAAATTAGAAGAACTGTGTTTTTCTTTATTTAGCAAAAGGAAAAATGTCCACTAAATAGCTTGCCTGGGTAGCTTTTCTGCACCCCTTCTTTGGAAGATCTTGCTGAAGTACAGGGTGATTATCCATGGACAAAACGTGAATATTCCGGATGCCAAGTATAGTTCATGTGCACGTGCATGTGTCTGTCTATGCACATGTGTACAGACAGTTAGAGAAGTCATTCAAGACAAGCATGGCTTGTTGCAGATTTTAACAAGAGGATAGCTACCCTCTTGGAAAAAAAAAATAAAAATCAGACCTGGTATATCACATGAATCATCCACGTGACAGTCCGTGCTCACGCTTCCATGATTTAGATTTTTTTTTTTCATCGTTCCCTATAGTTTGTTTTTTTTGCTGGCTATAATTAGTGTTAATCACATTTCAAAGTACCAAGATAATTATCTCCATGTCAAATTAGCTATTTTCAAATGAAAGCCTATTTCTGCTTAATTTTTCCCATCTTGAAAGCAAAGCAGTGATCCCCAGATCCTTTATGTCATTTCTTTCTGAACATCAGGTTATGATAAGCTACTTTCTGAACCACGGCTTGAATGCAATTTATTTTACATAGCTTTGCATAATAAAATGGCATTTTAGATAACTTATTCAAAGGGCAGATACTAATTCTCTGAAGACTTCATTAAATCACTCTTTTCGTGTTAAATTAATGTGCCGAGTTAATTTTGGAATAAACACACCAAGATATTTAATTGCTTTGTGATAAATATGTACTACTTAGAATTTTATCACACAGCTTTACATTTTAAACTCCGTATCTTTCTATGCATCTCAAGAGATTTAGATTTATATGTATTTACAAGTACACACAATAAGACGTATTTAATCAACTGGTAACTCAATGTACACATAAAATTTAATGTTCTCTTTAATAATTATTTTTAATTACTTTGTGTGCTGTGTTTTCCTAAAATATGAACAAATGACAAAAGGGTTTTTCTCAGAAGTCAGTTCTAAACAAATTAACAGGGAAAAACTAAAGGATAATGATCAGCTTTCATAAACAGAAACTAAAGTTACAAAACACAAATGCACAAAAGCAAGGCAGCAAAACTCAGATCTAGAGCCAGGCTTACCTTACCTCAGATTGGTCTGCTCCAAAACTGCACGATATAAAGTTAGTTGGAAACAAGCTCAACTGATTTTTGAGTCTGAGTTCCAGAAAATGGTTTAAATACACACAGTCAAATGAAATGTTACACAACCCCTGCTCCCAGTTTTAGAAGTCCTAAGATGCTCCATGTGGTTATTTCATGACTGATCCTGCAAGTGCTCCTGTCAACCTTTGTTACTGGGTAAACAAAACCACCACCTATTCAATTTTTGGTTAGAAAGATAAGTGTGCACTGCTAAACAGTAATTAATGCAGCATCTTTAATAAGAGGGAGATTTCCATGAGCTTTACCGGCACAAAATAAGCCAGCAGTTCAGCAATAATTATTTACTAACACTCTTTAACAAGAAGGAAGATTTGACTTGATGTTTTAGAACAAAAAGGTACATTTGACAACCATCAGTAATTATTATTATCACTGTAACAATATGGTTGAATGCATATTTTATTTTATTTCTTGGTAATATTTCACATTATTTTTAAAGGATAAAAAAATTCATTGCAATACTAATACTTCACACTGATTTATGCAAGCATAATGTTGGAATTAGTGCTCTTTGATGTTTTCTTCTGATAGGGTTGTAAAACATTCTTGGGAGTTATTTAAATTTTTTTTTCTATCTTTTCAAGAAAATTATACACAGCTATAATAAATGATTTCATTTCTTCAGTTACCAACAAATAATGATCTTCTCATTTAGGGTAGTTTTTCAGCATGTACTACCAACTAGGGAAGGAACACCCAAGCTGAACTGTCATATGGATATTGATAGCACCTTTTTAACTAGAAAATTAATTATGTCACAGTGTTGTAGCTGAAATGTTTCTAGTGAAATCTCTATAGACAACAAGGGAGACATATTTATGTAGTTATTTTTCTGCCTGGAAAACAATGGATGCTGATCAGTTACTGGATTGATCCTTAATAGATACAGGGTGCAGGAGAGCTTGCCTTCCTTGTGCATCCCTACTCATCCATGCTGATCTTGCTGCAGTCTCTTTGAGGAGTCTGAGCAGCTCCAGCCCAGCTGGGAACATGAGGGTACAACGCACCCAGTCAGGAGCACACAGAGGAAGGGAGCCAGAATCTCATCATCCCTCTGAGATTTATGTTGCCAGTTTTCTCTTAATCTACCAGCTTCTTAGCAGCTGATGTGGTACTACACCTGTCCATTTTACTTTTCTGTGTGACATTTGTTATGCTCTATGGATGTTTACCTCATCAACACATGCAGGGAGAGCCTACTTGATGGGTCACAAGCATATTTAAGCATGATCTACATGCCAATCTGCTCTGTTCTGGTGACTTTGGGTATACTAAAAAGAACAATGAGATTCATAACTAATAATGAAACTACATTAATAGAAGAAAGCACTCAGTATAAGTTGCATTCATGAAAGTTCAGCGAACTTCATTAAAGGGCAGGAAAAGTGCAGAGCAGAGACATTTTATACTTCTTAATAGGATACACAAAAGCTAAGTTTTTAAGCTCTTTCAGGACATTGTCAGCATTATGATAAAACAGCAATCCCCCATGAGAAAAAAAAAAATCAAAATATGCTTAATTTTAAGCACAGACTTAACCTCTTTAAATCCAAGAATACTAGACCTCACCAAATTAAAACAGTGAGTAAACTATCAATTCAGAATATTCTAAACATTACTGAAAGTGAATTACCTGCCCCAAGTGCTTCATCGACTCAGGCTGAAATAATGCATAATGGGGAGCTCATAACTGATACCACTTTGGCTTTTCACACATGTATTTGTACTTCCACAAAAAAACCCCAAACATTTGTCAAAATATTTATTTTCCCAGTGGTAGAAAAGTATGCATGTGTGTTCAAAATTTGGGGATTGTGTGAAAAAGCAAAACCAGCTTGTTCTCCAAGCTCATACCAAAGCTACTCAGCACACCTCTGGGAGTACAGCTTATTCAGGTAAGTCCACAAAGGGTGTCTGGTCCATTTTTGATGATTTTAAATTCTCTTCTCTTGACCATAAAAACTCATTATTTATCTGAATGAAGATGAAGAAGGAAGAGTAGATGATCAGAGCAAGTGCAGAAAGTATACATGCTAATATGTGACCAGGTCCTGAACAGTATCCAATTGTGAACACCAGCATTTCTCAATGGGATGAAAATTTGATGATAGGTTGCATGTGCAATTGAGCAACACAAATACCTTATTCTCAGCCACGCTAAGGGCCAAGGCTGCACTTCTGAAAATAATTATTTTTTTGGAATACACAATTTTGAGGGTCATTGCCCAGAGATTGCTGAAAATGCTTTCTCTGGGAATCTAGACTTATTTGTTTGGCCATGAGTTTCTATTTCACAGTGCAAGATAAGGCCTATTTGCTGCTATTGCCCATCACAATGTAATCAGCCTCTGTTATTATCATCAGTTTATTCATTCTCTTGTAGCATACTGTGCTGTGCTCAAGTTCAATCAGAAGAGATTTATTGTAGGAATGACTTGTTTGTTGATTCGCTTGCTTCCCCTCCTCCCAGACAGCACGCTCATGGAGGTATGTAGGTGGGCTACAACTTTTTAATCCTTTTCTAACCCTCAATTGTAGCTTCTGGAAAAGTCTGGACACTATAGTCAGGCATCAGTTTAAAATTATCCTTTTGCAGCGTAGGATTAATATCTAGCAGCTTCTGCCTCTTCACATTAACAGAAATTGTTTCAATGCAGGGTAAACAAAGTGAGAAAATGAGGGCACTGCTGCCTACGTTTGGGAAATGCTGCCAAAGGCAGCTGGCCAGGGCCAAAGAGAAACTCAATTCTCCTGCAAGCAGTCGTCCTGTGGAGAAGGTTAGCTGTAAGACAGTCTGGCTGAGCACACTACGATCTTAGCGTAAGTGGTATTTTCTGCTGTAAGTTTTATAAAACTATAAGCATTCTTTCCTGTATTTACAGCTACCCAGACACTTTTTCCTATTACCAGAAGCACTTCAGGGGTTTGCTAATGCATTGGAAGCACCTTTCTGATAAGTCAACATAAGTAGGTACAGCAATAAATCAATAAGCATTATGCTACTCCGTGATGTGGAAGGGGATCATCTCATTATGCTGATTTAAAAAAAAAAAAAAAAAAGAAAAAATGCACATTCTAATACTATATGAAAGGACATTTCTACGTACAGAGAATCTGAGGTATAATGTACCTTGATAGGACAGGAAAATAATTACAGGATTTGCTACTCACCAAAAGCAATCAGTATCGCATGACAACTGTCAGGACAGGGTTATTAGAGAGGGTTGCGTTAGAAGACAATACGCCTTATGAGGAAGGTGGAGGCATTATTAAAACATAATGCACATGCAGAGTGATGCATGCATTACCCAGTGACAAGCTAATGCTTCCCAGGAAAATATATTGCTTGAAACAGAGCTTTAATTATTTAATTTCCTCGTTCAAGTGTGCAAAGCTCTAGCCAAGAAAGCACCTCATTTCGAATCAGTTTAAATAGCACCTTTCTCCTATCTAGTTGGTAGCTCCTATTTAATACTCTATTGCCACCAGAAAAACAAAAACTAATTGCATTAACAAAAACTTAATTGCATTAATTAACAGATGTTTTGTTTTTAAATTTCTATAGCACAATGAAAATTGTCCCTGAAAAGTTGGACCAACATGTTAATGGTCCTACTTTTTGTTATTTATTTATTTAGTACATTCGTTCAATAAAATTGGCCTCTTCCTTTAATTAAACACATTTTGTACTTTTGTTGCCATTGCATAAAGTCCAAAAGTCACCACAGGGAATACATTATTGAGCCACAACACACTTCCTAGATGACTGAAAGCACTTAGTTTCACCTCGAACATCACAACGCTCTAGAAAAGGAGACTACAATAGTGATTATTAATATTAACAATCACTCAGTATTGTGCTTTTATGTTGATAGTCTCCCAGTGACTCCCACCAGCTCTGGATCCACCTCACCATACCCTCTAAGTCAACTTCTACTGGCAGGTTGTGGCCCTGCAGAGCTCCTCTACGTGAGTTCCAGAATACATAAGGCCCAAAAAGCGTTTCGTAAACACTGCAGTTGGCTATTCCAAACTAAAACACTGTCAGGAAAGGAAGTAGGAAGAGACAAAGGGTGGAGAACATTATCCACTCTTTGTTTGAAATGCATACGTCCCAAGGGGACAGATAACCGCACAGTGGGCCTGTCGCAGAGATACCGAACACATTCCAGTGTGAGATTCAACAAGTAAACAAGCTTTACAGGACAGATAGGTTTGCAGCAGCTCATCTCATCTCTGTGCTTCATCTCATCTCCTTTATTTTCATTACTTGAAACACAGGGCTTCCAAGGCTTTTCCTTCTCTATTGCTTCTTTCCACACCAAAGTCTGGGCGCTATCAACATTTATCTTTGTAATAGTCTCTATATTTGGGACGATTAACCAAAACCTGGAAGAATCTTGAGGGGTCTGTTTTTTTTCTCTCCCTTCCCAGACTCTATTTCCTTTGGTTGTAGCACATATGAGTTTTCCTTCTCATTTCCTACTCATTAGCACATCACTCCTTTTTACAGCCTCCCACATCTGCCACTCACTTTTCCAAATGAAGAACCTGCTTCCCATTGCAGCCGCCTCTATTCCTTTCACCTGCCCACAAATAATGTACATGTTTGAAACAAGTGCAAGAAAGCTGCATTTTCCCAATCACATCATTAGTGTGTGTGCTGACAGGGAGACATGACAGAAGTAAAGGAAGGGAAATAACTTCAGTCAAATTGTTAGGACTTGGTTTTGGTTAAAAAGAGAGCCTCTGAAAATGCCTCTCAATTATAATTTAATCTCCTTTGCAGGCATTTAAAATTTTATCCAATTATGATAGTTTTTGCAATATACCTCAAAAAACTTCCTATGTGCAATATTTCCTGCTATTTATGCTCCCTGGTTCTAAATGCTGCTGCTCTATTGATTACTGTAATTCAGCTCTAATTGCACTTTTACAAAGCAGAATGAATAGATTACAGTTGAGCTAGGAGGAAGCCAAACATCAATTATTAATATAACAGAGCTGGCCTTTACCATGTCTGTATTATTTACCTTGGGGAGTTTAGGAACCTGCTGAATAATATTTATTCTCGTAAATTAACCACTTGAAAATATTTGTTTCCATTAAGAAAAGCAACCAGACTAATAAAATATACTTTCGGCAAATGCAAACAAGCCCTCAGTGTCTGTAATGATATGTTAAAACCCAATGCACTTTCTCAGAAGGAGGCAGCCTTGGTATTTCAGAAAGCAGCCTATATATCCTTCACCAAGAATAAACACAGCTGGTTGATCTGCAGATAGCTTGCAGCACGGGGTCTTTGGTTACTGTTTCAGTCATTGTTATTATTGCCAGGCTATTTTAGCCTCGACGGGGATCCCAAAAGTGGGCTGTTTCAGTAAGGAGAAAAAGCTAGGGATAAAGCTGGTATTTCCTCAGTGCAGTTTTTTGTATTTACAAGGCAATTACACCAAGTCCCGTTCCCCAGATGTATTTTGGCCAGCACGGTGGCCGTAACTGCCCCATTGCTGGCCCTCTCCTTGGTCCCACTTCTTGCCTGTGCATCTTCTGCTTCTTAGCTCCAGCAATCTGCATTGCCATTAACAACTTTTAATATTGACAGTTTATACTCTAACCTTATGGCCTATGGCTCTGGCTGATGATTTGGCTATATTGATTTTTATTTGCTAAGCAAGGAAAAATTTAAATTATTGCTCTGACCTTTGCCTCTTCTCTTTGGATACTTCACCTGCCCAAAGTACAGAGTTATCCCGTTTCTGCCACGAGTTTGGTCACCGAAAACGAGCAGAATGATCTGAACTGGTGCAGAGCCTGCCTGGCCAAAGCTCAGGGGCAGGCAGTTTGCAGCCACATGCACAGACCCATCAAGAATTTAACCGTAGGGGTGAATTTCAGAATTGTCCACAGGCAGAGACTATCAGCCACAATTCCCCTTCAGTATTTAACTGCTACTTTGAAGGCAGCTCACATGGTGCATAGATCCTGTGGTTGTTCTGTAGGTAGAGGTGATTCTTCCAATGAATAAATACTATGCTTAAAAGCTATTATTTCTCAAATAAAAATAATTACTAATTCTGTAAGTTTCCACTGTACCATAACCAGGAACTCACTGTACAATAATTAGTTAGCCATTTGCAGCCAGGACTGGAGGCATTCATCATCTTCCAAAAGCATGCATATCACCATATGTACACATTCACTCAATATATTGGCTCTGAATAAAATAACACATTTAACACATTGGCTGCTAAAAGTTAGTAGATTTGTTACAGAACCATAAAACATAAATTCTATTGTGCTGTTCCTTTGAGATTACAACCCCAGCATTTGCCACTATGGTATAGTCTCTCATCAGAAAGCCTGGAGGAAATCCAACGAAATCTGTGCCCAATATTCAACTGCTATTCAACTAAAAGAGTGTTAATCCAGCTCTTTTCTCTATCTGATTAGAGAAAATAAGCCCTTTCTACCCGTTAGGCATCTTTTATCTGCTCCTCCAACATCTATGTTTCTATTTCTTTCCAATTCTTCAGACATAATATCAGTGTGGTAGCAGCTTAGAAACTCTGTGATAAAAACTTTGGGGTATATCGTACCTAAGAAAGAAAACAAGATGTTCCTACTCCTTTGATTTACCCAGGAACTGATTAGAAACCCTCTGAGCCACACAATCCTTGTATACGAGGATTCTCATCAAGGAGCAAGGAAGACTGGTAACACTGGCTTGATTAGATCCCTCTCCCCAGACACGCTCTCCTGCAGAGGGTTTCTGGCACCTCGAGCCTTCCAGTTCTCTCCTCCAATGTACTGATTGCCAGGGTCCACAGACCATCTGCACACCCCCCACCCTCCCCGTCTCTAAATGTGTTGAAGGCAGAGTCGTGGAGCTGAAGATTTCCTTACCTCATTTCAGAGTTAAAGCTTTCCAGAATATAATCCCAATTGTGCAGACAAAACTGTGCTGCTTGTTCCTGGGTGTGTAATTTTGAATTTGGCCGTGCTGAAGCCCAAGGGAACTGGCCTAAGAGCGAGGAGCACCAGCAAGTGCTCCGTCCTCAATACGTACTTCGATCGTGGGTCATCTGCGAATGTTTTATACTTACTTCAAGATTATATGTAAAAATGCTGAATAACATTAATTTTGATACTAATTCACTAAAGGGCCCATCCATTGATTCCTCATTAACAAATATTTATAATCATCTAAGGGGCTGGCATTTCTGAAAGCACTTATATCTGCTTTAACAATGTTGCACAGTGCTAGTTTTGCCTAAGAAATCAAAGCTTAAGCCGTCACTCTGTTTACATCAACCAATCTCTTCAAAAGTTTTTCAATTTATTGACCAATTTCACAGTTATTTTATAGTGCTAGAAACTTGAAACATGTTATAATCCTACAATTTCAAGAAAATCAGTAATAAAACTAAGTAAGGCCTTCTAAAAACATCCTCCCAAAGAACAACATGGTTCAGGGATGAACTCTCCTCTTAACCACCAGAGAAATCACACAAGGGACCAAGCTCAAGACAAAAATTTCATAGGAAGGCAGATTGCACTGGTTTGGCTGTACACCAAATCAACTCATCAACCAGAATATTGTGCAGTGGTAAGTCAGTAGCTATCAACTGTACATTTAAGTAACTATACAGCTACTACGTATGTGAAAAATGAAACCAGGTTTATTTGAGAAGAACTATTTTAAAAACATAATGTGAAAAAAAAAGAACTACGAAAAAAAATCAACAATTAAGATCAGTCAACCAGAACTTTTCTCTACCGGGTCCATATTTTCTTGTGTTCCCTTTTTCTTGATACTCCCCTCACATGAGGTATCATTCACTTGATCTGGACATAAGCTTTAAATGCATTTTTCCTTTTATTTTTTCCTCCTGATTTTTCCCATCAGCCTTGAGGTACTAGACAAATGTTTCTCTGTTTAGTGAAAACTTTGCTTGTCCTTCAAGAAATGGAGATTAAAAAAAAAATTTAGTCTTACCCTCAATAAAGATATGAAAGAACAGGGAACACCCATTATTTTATTAATTAAAAAAAATCACCCAAAACAACAACAACAAAAAAAACAAATACCCCAAAACCCCAAGAGATATGTCTTTGTTTAGATGATACTGTACAGAGCCTTTAAAGACACCTGTGAATATTCACTTTTTCACATGATGCAAGCCACCTTTATTGCAATATACAAGTAGCAGATATATGAACAGATATAATGTTATTAATAGCAAATTCCTCCTCCCAAATGAAGTCCTTCCATGAATATTTATCTACATTCAAACAGGAATGTCTCTCATCTTCGAAAAGAATTCATGAACTTTAATAGCAACTTCAGATAACTTGATAGGTTTATATTTCCCTCAAGTAAACAGCTTCACATTAGCATATGAATGTTATTATCTATCCTTTAACTTTGCCAGACACTGACCACTTTGTTGCATTTTTAATAGCTCACCCATGAGTTTTTTCATTAAACATTTTTGATCTAGCGTTAGCTTTGATGTCAGCTTGAGAAAGAATTTTGCCTGTTTGCATATCAGTGAGCTAAAAAAGTTACCTAGAAACACTTTATACCTGCCTAAATTACAAAAAACATCTTACACAGCTAGACTGACTTCTCTCTTATAACACAGGTATCTGAGGAAAACATATTATGTACCATGAAGGATGCAAAGATATTAGAATCTGAACTGCATGTGGCATCATCCTGATTCCTTCTTACTGTACCAGAGGTTTTTTTTAAAAAATTGGAATGCTTATTTCACAGAAAATGGTTCTTACATGCATTTTTTCTGAATCCCAGAGGAACTTAAACTACACATGTAAATGCGGACTTATGTATAAGAGAGGAGAGAGATGGAGAGACTCCCTTGATATCTTTGAAGATCAATAACATTACTTATTTACATAGTCTCATTATCTTTGTTACTATCAACAAGTGCCTGATAGCAGAGTGATGGACAAAATTTTTCCTGTGTGGAGAAGATCTCAAACACAGTAATTTCTGAGGTCACTGACAGATCTCTAGCACCGCATGAGATTCTGCTATTAAAAGTGCATATTGAAACTCTTCCTAAAGAAAAGAAAATGCAGGGATTAAAAGATCCTCCCCTCCCAACTTATTTAACTTTTATTTTGACCTTAGTTGACTAATCTAGAAATCAGCAAATAAGCTTTTTTTTTAATATGAGAATATCATTTTCCTTAACTGAAGGCAAGGCTACATGGGAAATCTTCCATCTGCGTTAATGTGCACACTCGAGTTATAACAAGGTCTGTATTTTTACATGCTTGAGAAAACAACTGTTTTATTCAGTATTTTCATCAGCTTATAAAGTGATTCCTGCTACCAAAGGCGGATGTTCTTATTTAATACACTTTGTGCTACGTTGCTTCAAGTCTCAGTCTAAGAAGTTAATGAAAGTGACTCTTCCCGTAACAAGAAATGCCACCGAGCAGACCTACGCAAACAGGTGCCTCACAAGGTTGATGACAGATAATCCACCCTATATAGGAAGGGATTTGCATGCGCTTGTTTTCACACCTACTGCGATAGATGTAGCCCCAGAATTTTCTTGGATTCACTCAATTATTCATTATCATCTGTTTAGCAGTCTACTTATGCCTGAAATTAATTTCAGATTGAAATAAAGCAACAAGGAACTTGCTACTTCCGTGGACTGGAGTTGTTCACCTGATCACTTCGATTCCTGACTTACACAGGGAATTGTCATGTGAATCAAGCTAATGGTCCATTTCATCCTTTTTCTTACTGTGTCCTAGAAAGGAACAAAATGCCCTACAATAGGAAGTGATGGGTAACTGTTTAAAGAGGCAGGTTTCCTTCCTCTCCCCACCCTCCAATTGAGATGCTGGTTCCAATTCAGTCTGAGAGTTTAGATCCCTTCCAGAAGAAAGTCAAGAGTTGAATTGTGTGGGTAACTCTATTCTGACTTTGGCTAAGAGGCAGCTGCAGTCCCTCGCCAGTTTTTCACACTTGCCAGTTTTCCCTTCTGCTCAATATTCCTTCATTATTTTCTGTACTGGTCTAGAAGTTAATCTTCCAGAATGCAGATCAGACAGTTGCTTAACGGAATTTTGGTTGGTTATTTAGCTGTTCCTATACTTTCAAGATGTCCTTAAAATCAGGGCAAAAACCTGATAGAAATGGTTACTGTTTTCCTAATTCTCTCTATGCACGTACCTGGAGAGATGCAGGGTGTGTTCAGCTGTCAGAGCTGTCACCAGGTTGTATTAACTTAATCTTTGCAAACTGTTGCATTCCAATACGTATTGATAGTAGGAAGAGTGAAGCAGCTAAAAGCTGAAGTCTTCACAGTGATTTTAATTAAGGGTCTGTCACCGTCTAAATTATTATTACTGTTACTTTAGGAATTACATTGCAGCATAAATTATTATAATAAAGAAGCCTGGCAATTGTGATCTTAGCCAAAGTGCCTGAAACAGGTTTAGCTTGCATTATGCTTTTTGGGCCACTGGGGAAAAAGAAATGCAAAGATTGCTTCCATCTGGAAGAGGAGCTGTGACAATGCCAAATACTTCCATAATCAAGTGCTGTTTAGCTATGGAGGCAGTAATGCCCTGTCCCCACCTCTGAAGCCCATGGACTTCCCCATGGCACTCCCACGGTTTCTCACCCAAGTGTCCCCTTCCTGAGGTCCCTGCTCCCCACACTTGCTCTGTCACTGTGTCTCTGGCTCGCCCAGCTCCCCGCTGTCTGTGCTCGTTCTCTTTTACCAACACACCTCAGCACAACGAAATCCAGAGAAAACCTCACACTCCATGTGTACACCACAAATACATACATTTGTTTGAAACATGAGAGGTGCCTATGTTTAGGCTGCAAATGGCAGATGTGTAGCTAGTTGATGTTATAAAACACCACAATTATCACCTATTTTAAGGACAAAAAGCCATTATTTTCAACCCATAACTGTACTTTATCAAACCATGAGAAAAATCAGGCAAAAGCCAAAAACTCACAGGCACAAACTTGAACATAGGAAGTTCCATTTAGACATGAGGAGGAACTTCTTTACTTTGACGGTGGCAGAACACTGGAACAGGCCCAGAAAGGTGGTGAAGTCTCTGTCTCTGGAGACTGGTTCCTGTCCAACTGCTCTAGGTTGGCAGGGGACTTGGACTACATGATCTCCAGAGGTCCCCTGCTCTGCTTTGGCAGGGGACTTGGACTACATGATCTCCAGAGGTCCCCTGCTCTGCTTTGGCAGGGGACTTGGACTACATGATCTCCAGAGGTCCCTTCCAACCCCGTATCATTCTGTGATTCTGCAAAAAGAGAGTCTGCAACCAAAGACTTTGACACCCAAGCTCCCCGAGAGCAACATTGAGTGGGAAGTGGTCCCTTTTGCTTGGACTAACGCCTGTGGATGGTGGCAAGTGGCTGCTTTGCTGGATGCAGTCAAGCCTCCTGATGGCCATCTCATGACCCTGCATTCTACTAGCCACCCTGCCATGGAGAGAAGAGTAGAAGGAAGCTGCTGTTCCTACGAAGCACATAGGGTACAGCACAAACACCTGCACAATACTGCGACTTCAGCAGATGGGCTGGATGCACACCAGTTGGAGAGCTGAAATGCCACCTGCTTCCAGCCTGGGATGAACCCAGAAATTCATACTCCAATGTCACCATCCCCACTGGCCTCCAGTGCACTTGAAGGATTGGGTTATCTTTTTTTTCCCCACTCCTCATAGCTTTTAGAGAAATACACACAATAAAACTAGGAGGAACTGGGTCACAGCTGCCCCTGTTATCGGTGAGTCACAAGGCCAACACCCGCATCTCATCCCCAAAAACCAACAGTCACCCCAACACCTGCATCTCAGCCCCAAAACCCAACCCCAACACCTGCATCTCATCCCCCAAAACCAAGAGCCACCCCAACACCTGCATCTCAGCCCCAAAACCCAACCCCAATACTCACATCTCAGCCCCAAAAATCAGCAGCCACTCCAACACCCACATCTCAGGCCCCCCAAACGACCCCAACACTCCAATGTCACTGTGACTAACTGATAACAGGGACAGAGAGCCCCAGACTCCACTTAACACAACACTCTGGAATGAAGCAATGCAACAAGCAGAACTGGATTGTGATCATTAAGCTCCCCCTGCCTGCATCTGCAGGCGGGTGGCTGCGCTATAAACACCCAGAAAACTGCTTCGTGTGCAAACTAACCAAGGCAGATATTTCCTACTGGATTCAGATTTTCCTTATATGTCCAGACTGAGATTCCTTTCCCTTCACACCAGAAAATTTCAGTTACTTAATTTGCACAAGCATGCATCTTGGCACATGAACTGCAGTTGCAGCTAGTTTTCCAGCATACGGATGCAATGTTTTTACTGTACCCCAAAGGCCAACCAAAACGACAACAGGGAAGAAGTGAGCATAACATAAAATTCATACTCTAAGTAAGAGAGAAATAATCTTGACAACTTTACTTAAAAGTTGAGTGACTAACAAAAGTGTGGAAAGTTAAGTATGTTTTAAGAAGAACTAAACATTTTAATTTTTTTCATATTTAGAGCTTCATTATCTTTTTTTTTTTTGCTATGAGGTACTTAGTTATACAACTTTTCTAATTCTGGATATGAATTTTAAAGTCCATGTAGGCTAAGTCCTTAAAAACTGTAGTTCAAGTTACAGCATTTAATTCTAGATTGTCAGCAACACAGCCTTCAGAAAATATACAGCTCTCAGGTGAAAAAATGTCACTGCTGTAGGATAGGATCAGAGTTTCACTTCTGCATGCAAAAATAAAATAACTTACATCATTTGTTTCAAATTGCTGTAACATGTCAGGATGTGGAGAGCATTAGAGTGGACTAATTTCTTTACATAGTAACATAAGTATAAAAAAGTGGAATCTTACCATATTTTTCACCAGGGAAAGGAGTCTTAAATAATTTATTATTATTTTCGTATGCCTATCCAGGCTTCACCTTAGATCATTTATTGTCTGAAAAACAACCTGTTAACATTTCAGACAGCCAGAGCGTACCCTGAATTACTTTGTGTTTCCTTCCAAAACCTGCATTACTTGTTGGTTGGAAAGCATATAAAACTATATTTGCACAGCTGATGTCATTTTTCTCCCATGTGGGTCTGCACAGTTCATACACACCACCACCATCATCATCAATTCACAGATCTCTCTACAAAATGTGCCTGGCAAGAAAAGCTTAAAGCATGCTCAGAAAAAACACAGCAAATCTTCACCTTTCACAGCTGGGTCTTGTCCAGTAGATCTGATTAACTGGTTTGGCAGCCACTCTACCAGAAAGCCACAGACACAGCGTAATGCAGTGCTACTCTACAACTTTATCTTAATGTAAATCATGAGATTGTTTACAGATACTCAGAAAATGATAGATACTCTTAGTCTTCAGTCCAGAATCTCTTTCAAATGAGCATTAAAATAATGGCCGTTCTCTTTTCTACAAACAGAGCCAGGCATTGCTAAGCCCCCAGGTACGAGAGTAAATTCACCCCGATGCCAAGGTCCTTCACTGAGACTCTCACACGTAAAATGGTGCCAGGGGTTTGTACTTCAATCAAGCATTTTTTCCAAGGCAGTACCTCAGTCTGCAACTCAGGATGTATATCACTGCTTAACGCTATTCTTTCAAAATCTGTCTTAAATTACATTATATGCATGGAAAATTTTTCTGGTTCGCTTTTGTGCTTCACACAAGGGACAGCTGTATTTTGAACGGTGGTTGAAATGACTCCTTTATGTGTGCTGTGTACAAAGCAATACGGTAACTCGAGTAAATTGTTTTTTCATAGTCTCACATTTAAGATGTAATAAAAATAATTCCAGGGAATAGGATTCCTACTGGGGTCCATACGACCTTGTTTACCATTTTTACAGAAGTATTTTCTTAAAAAAGAAAAACCCAAAGTAGACATTCGTTCTTTAAACTGTCCTGTTCCTTGTTTTCTATCCAGCTCCAAAGTCTTTGAAATATAAATAGCACCAGAGTAGCACGGGCACTGAAACATGCACTAAGTCTTTCTGCAGGCATAAAGAAAAGTTACTCACTTATGACAGGTATATCCATTTGGTTATTACCTGAAAATATTCAGAACATGCATCCCTGGGAGACAATGCATCTTGCCAAGCTGAAGGCTGTCATATTTTAAGCAACTCACGTCTTTAGTGAATCAAGAATATTACATCCACCAACCTAAGCCTGAAAGAGGAATCACAGCAGAGAACTAGGCTTTAAATTTTCTCATTATAAGGAAGCCAACAATTTTGTTCTGGACCCATAATCCCCCCAAATCTATTCACAGTAAGACCCCTAGATTTGTAGCAGAGAATGCTGTACTGTTACATACTTCATTCTTTTAGTTCCAGAGTTTTCTGAAACTCAAGTCCTGCTGTATGGGAATCGTACAACTTGAGAAAAGTAGGAATTTGTCTAAGCCGGGGCTGGATATGGCCACAATATGAATGATGAGCATCCATGTGGGCTTTCTCCATCCCATTCCAGTAGCACATAGCCTGCAGGACTCACAGGTGGCTTTGCCTGCAGTTCCCTGGGACTTTCCCAGAAATCCTCATTTTCACATCACTCACTCTGCACCACGGAAAAGCAGAATCACAAGAAAGCAACGCATCTACAAAATACCTGAATCCTTTGTACAGGCAAAGACAGACCAACAGGCTAGCACACAACAAGGAGTAGCAATATGGGGTCCAATCCTTGTTTCCATTACGGAAACTAGGAACCTTCAGTTCCTGAAACATTAGACCCAGTTCATTTCTAAGGAAAGAACGAACAGATTCTGCACTTAGCCTTGCGTTTAGCAGCATTTCTGTCACAGGCTCAGCAGGTATTCCAGCAAGATTTAGCACTGATTAGCTAAGCTGGACTCATGCTAGGTAGCAGAAGGGGAATTTGTGGGAGGAAACCTATTGTGCATTGCACCTGTAGACTAATCTAATTAGGTTCTTTCTCGGGATCCCTTGCATGGGAAGGATACCACAGTCTTGTCAAGGCTCGGCACAGCCCTCCAGCCTCAGCACTTTGCAGCTCTTCCACCTTTAGAGCAGCACTTGGTATAGGCACTTTGTCTTTCCAAAACCAACTACCTTCTACTGTGGGGCCATCTGACAGCTGGAAGAATTGGAACAGGCTTTTTCATCTGTGCTTAGCTCTCTCATTTATTACTTGGCTTTATTAAACATTCATTAACATTCAGGAGCACCTCTCCTATGTAGACAGGGTGAGATGGGGTTGTTCAGCCTGGAGAAGAAAAGGCTCTGGGGAAACTTTATACCCCTCTTCCAGTACCTGAAGGGGACTACAGGAGAGACAGGAAGGGACTCTTTATGAGGGAGTGGAGCGATAGGATAAGGAATAATGGTTTTATATTGAAAGAGGGGAGATTTAGATTAGATACCAGAAAGAAATTCTTTCCTGTGAGGGTGGTGAGGCACTGGAACAGGTTGCCCAGAGAAGTTGTAGCTGCACCGTCCCTGGAGGTGTTCACGGGCGGGTTGGATGGGGCTTTGAGCAACCTGGTCTGGTGGGAGGCGTCCCCGCCCAGGGCAGGGGGGGTGGAACTCGATGATCTTTAAGGTCCCTTCCAACTGTAACCATTGTATGATTCTATGATTTTAGGAGGTAAGGGCTGGGTCTGCTCTGAGAACTGCCTGTTTTGGAATCCCTCTAGAAATCAGCAGAGATCTGATGACACATCCACCCATCTGCCTTCAGCTCTTCCCATTCTTCACATGGAGACCCAAACCAGCATATATAACTGCATGACTTACCTATCGGTTTCATAAAAATATCCAAAGGTTACTTTCATTTTGGAGTTTACTTTTTCTCCCCTGCCCTGTCCCTCCCTCTAGCCTCTCCCCCTAGTAAGCTGACAATTCCTTCAGAGGGAAAGGCTTAGCTCTGGCAATCATGTCTCTTTAACAACGCTTAATAACACTGCATAAATTCTTGGAAAAATATGGAAGAAGTGTTTACAGGAGCTGGATATAAGAGAGATTTATAGGCCTATTAAAAATTATTAGGCTTTACTTCTTCTTCAGTGACAAAGCTGTTTTCAGAAACAGCTCTCGATAACTTCATATCCAGAGTCTGCAGGATGTTTATTTTCACATTTTTCAAGTGCCATATTTTCTTCACAATTAAACTTCTTGGTTTGTTGTTTAAAATAGCAATTCCCTAACTCTTCTAACCTAGCAATTCAGTTTAAAAATATATGTTACCCTGAAAACACTTTCAAATGGACACCGTGACTGCAGGGACTGTTGTGAGTATTGCTGTAAAGTGCTCCCAAGTGCCTGGAACTGAAATGTACATGTCACAGGTCCAAGTATGCAACTGGGCACTGATCATTGATTCCAGCTTCAATTGCTGATACACTTTGATTGGACTCAAGGACCTTATTCACAACGGGAAAGTCTTTACCTCTGAACATGGCAAACAGGGAGGCAGGACAATGAAAACATTGCTTTCATATTGGCTCTAATATCAGCTCTCACCCTTCCAACCTCTGACCCACCAAGAAACAGAAGGGTTAGTGCTGTCCTTTCGTACCCATGATGGCCATGATTCCTTCCTTTTGCACTCACTTCTCCATATAGCCATTGGGAATTGGTCAGTCTGAGGTCTCTCTGCTTACTACAGGATCATAATCTTAGATTTCGCTTCAGTTGATTAAATTGATTAAAAAAAAAAAAAATATTGCAGGTGTACTTTGTATTAGAATTCAAAAATCAGAGAATCATGGCTGCTCTAATACATGAGCCATAGATGCCACAGCTGGACAAAGAGTTAAGTTCAGGAGCAGCTTCATAATTTTATTTTAATCTACTCCAGATAAAAAGAGGAAAAAGATCCACATTTTCAGAATTCTGAGCTGAAGTAATAGACTGAAATCACCCTTCACCTCAAGTTTCATTTGGGTTTGCCTAGGAAAAAATAACATCAAAACTTGCTCAGCATAGAAGGACCTTTGGAATAGGCCTTTTTCTACTTTGTGTGATACAGACATTTTGAACAACAAGCAAAATTACACTAAAAAGAAAAATCTACCTGGAATCTATTACTTGCTTCTATAAATGATAACAAATCACAATACAGATTGTTTCTATTTCTAAGGGAATACCAAAGCTCTGCATTTGCTGTCAAGGCATTTGCAAAGATTTCTGTCTATCACATCCTTTGAGTCTTCAGTGCTAGACAAGTACTCTAGGTTATAGACAGCAGTTACAGTCAAACCACGTTAATGAATTAAACACAAGAAGCATTCATTGTAATTTACATGATAAAATGGTCAGGTAAAATCTCAGTGGTAAATCACAATGAGAAAAAGTGGTTTATGCAGGTTAATCCTAGTTAAACCATATAAATTTTTCAACATGTCCCAGTAGGCTTTTTTACAGAAAAGATGAATGCGACCTGAATAGGAGAAGATTGATTTCAAATCTAGCTGAACCCATTCACAAGAAGAGGTAACAAAATTCCAAGCCAGCAGGCAAGAGACAAAAGGATTTGAAGTTTTCCTTTAGACTTTCATCTCTGTGATGTATGGCCCCCACTGTGCAATGTAACCCACTAAGACTGTTTGGCAACACCAGCAAGTCCTCACTGACCAAGAAAGTAATTAAAATTCAGCACTACCTCTAGTATTATCTGCTGTCTGCTATTGGCTAAAACAGGAAAGATGCTGCACAAAGAAATGCTGCAGTATTCCAAAAGCAGTGGAGTTTGTAAGCAGAATGACAATAACTTTTGAGATACTCTACTATTAAACAACTGGGTGGGACCAATTTCTTTGTTTTCATGGAGCTGAATACCATCTGAAACTGAATGAAGTTGGGCATCATTCTTTAATGTAACATCTACTGTTTCCAGTGCTAATTCACTGGAAGAAAGCTGTCAGCCTGAGATTATCTAATATGCATCCAGCTTCATGAGATGGTCTAACTTTCCTCTAAATGTCAAGGACGATAAACATCTCTAGAAAGGCTCTCTGCTTGCAGGGAACACGAGAACTCTTTTTTTCCCCTAACTAGCTACCTTGGAATGGTTTAGCATCAATGAAGAAAGTGAGATGACTTGCAAGAATAGCGATTTTTTTATGGGTATAAACACTATGCAATCAGGACTGGAGCACACAGGCTGCATACAATTAATCCCAGTAAGTACGTGGAAGAGTCAAGGCATTTCTAATATGCACGTTTGCAATATTTAAACCTGCAGTTGTATTTACCTTTTTTTAAAAACATTACTATTAAGCACTGTAGATGGAAGTTATTTTGTGTTGGAAGTGCACTGCAAACAATGAGATTGTTGTGAAACAGAGCGTGCTACGCTGACTGGATGCTGTTAGAGCCAAAGTACATACAAAAACAGGTTAACAAAAAAGCAACACCCATATCAGAAACATTTGTAATGAGATTTTGAGACCTGCAAAAAGTCTTCCCAGAACATTGTGAGAAATTTTACAGAATGTGGAAAAACCATATAGGGGGAACAAACTACTTTGATGTCACAATCAATACCTAAGTTCTAAAGAAAGACCTTAGATAAATCCAAGGCAAAGTGACACCATATGCTAATAGTGTCCATATGTGTGGACATTGAGAACGCACACCACAACAAACATCAGCAACTAATGTTTCACAGCAGCTTTGGATGCATTTAATTTTATTTTTCTCTCTGCATGGAACATAAGCTCAGTTATACCCACTTTTCTATGCACGTGCAGCAAGGTTTCGACTGCAAATGTTAGACCTTTCAGCGCAGACTTCATAGTTAGTGGCACAATTGCTGTTTATCTCAGACAGCTAACACTAAAATAAAGAGAAGCAATAACTTTTGAGATTTCAGTATTTTCACAAGCACAAGGGGCATCCTCATTAGATGCTTGCAGTAGTAACAAAATGATCTTGAACAATAATTATGGGCAGTCAAAGCCGAAGTAGATAATAGAATTAAGTGTTTCATTTCACTTAAGAAGGAAGGTGGCAAATGAACCACCTCTGCGGATGTAAATTATGAACTATCCAGGAAAAAGAAAATAAGGGAAAAGCAACCACAACAGCCATACAAGTAGTAACATTATCTGCTAGCAAAATAGCAAGAAAGTGGGGAACAGAAGACTAGAAAGTACTTACACATCATAGTCAATATACACCAGGTATGTATTTCAGACGGGTCCAAAAAAATAAGTTCACACTTAAAAGACTTTGGGCTACTATTTAAGTAAGTTAAGCAACAGAAGTTAATTTACAAAAGGCCAAATGTGATGAGATCTTGCAGATAGCACACAGTAGCCCTAAACACTCAGTGCCTGGATAACATCACTACAAATATGCAACTCTTGAGCACAACCTATCCAGGTCTTGAGAAAAATCTGGGCAAGCCTACAAAGAGGGGAGAAGAGTGCAATGAGAAGACACAGCCTTTTATTTCTTTAAGCACTGTGTGGGGTGTTTTTCCACCTCTTTTTTATCCTAAACAATCCTTTTTCACCTATTCCTATCTGAGGTAAATGTTCATAATCTGATAGAGGACTTTGTGGGTAGCTTCCCCCCGCCTCATTTGCCGGGATTTCTCCCATATTAATTACAACAGCAGCTAAAGACAAAGAAGAAATTTGTCAAACATATTATAGATCTTACTTTATCTTTCTGAAAAAGTATTCTGTGCAGAACATAGTATCAGATTAATATAGATATGCTATCCCTAATAAATTACAACAGGCAATTAGATCATTGACACCTTCAACAGCAGTATACAATTATTTTTACATTCTCTGCAGCTAGTAGTTAGGAATAGTAGATAAGCTATTTCTAGACAAGTCTAATAAGATTGTGGCTTTATCCGAGCCCAGAGATATCCTTTTTCCCTGCAAGTTGCATACAACTCAAGACTTGACAGATATATGCGTTAGAACCTTTTTATAATTCTAGTAATGAAAAAATAAAGTCATTATAAAGGCAGGCAAGTAAGATTTGCAATGCCAGCATTTTAAAGTAACTTTTGAATACACTAAAGCTTTGACACATCCGTACCACGAGTCTCTGAAAAACTAGCAAATAGATGTATTTTCTTAATTATTCCATCTTCCAACCAAATATCATCAAGTGCGCTGGAAGTTTACTAGATCCAATTTCAATTTTCTCAACCAAAATCTTTGTACCCTAAGAAGGCTTCCAGATTCCATGCTTCAGTAACTGGATATGGTGCTGAACCATAAGGGATACTCATAGCTATGCCAAAAACTTGGCTCAAACACTGGATCAGCCCAGTACAGAAGCAGGAGCAGCAAAGCAAGCATGGCAAGAGGCCTGCCTAACCTCACCCATGTGCATTCAGACTCTGTCTCTCTGTTCCTCCCAGGTTACCTCATCCTGCTTTGACCTCTCTTGTATGCTACCCTTCCATGTTTGTTTTTATGTTCAAGTTTTTCAGGAGCTTCTTGTTCATCCGTGCAGCCTCCTGCCACTCTTGCTTGACATCAGGATGGACCACTCTTGAGCTTGGAGAAGATCCTTGAAAATCAACTAGCTGTCCTGGACCCCTCTTCTTTCCGGGATTGTATCCCACGGGATTCTTCCAGGAGCATCCCTGAACAGGCCAAAGTCTGCTCTTCTGAAGTCCAAGGCTGGAATCCTGCTGTTTGCCTTTGTCCATTATATCCAGATCCGGAACTGGATCACCCAAAGTCACTGCAGCCAAGGCTGTCCTCAGCCTCCATATCCCCAAACCAATTCTTCCTTGTCTGTAGGTATCAGGTCCAGCAGAGCATCTCCTTCCATAGGTTCGTCAGTCACCTGTTATCATTGATGCACTCCAAAAACCTCCTGGCTTGCTGGTGCCCTGCTGTGTTGCCCTTCCAGCAGATATTTGGGTGATAAAAGTATACCATGAGGACCAGGGCCTGCAAATGTGAGACTTTTCCAATTGTCTGAAGAGGGCTTCATCTACTACTTCTTCCTGACAAGGTTGTACGTAGCAGACACCCACCACAATGTCACCCCATACTGGCTCAAAAAGGTCTGACCCCTAAATCCTGACCCATAAACTCTCAGCTGGCTCATAACCTTCCCCAGGCAGAGCTCCATGTACTCCAGCTATTCTCCCACACACAGGGCAGCTCTCCTCCGTGCCTTCCTGGCCTCTCCTTCCTCTCCTAAATTCTGTATCCATCCCTTGCAGCAAAAATTACACAACTAAGTAATTTTGTTAATAACACCACCACCACAGTAACTGTCTAAACTGAAATGGAAAGCTAAAATTATGGGATTTAGCAAATTATAATCAAGACAAACTGTTTAAAACAGTAAAAAAAAAATAAAATTATCCCAAACTACAGCTGGCTAATGACTAGTACAGCCTCACACTAACCTTCAGAGGTGGCTACTGAAATACAGTGGAAGTTACAGGTGCTGAACCAGTTACTGGACCACTTTGTAAATTAAGTTACCTGAATAGCATCTGGAAGAAAAAGTAAATGTCAGCCTTTGAATATCCCAGTAAGGCCTTTTATTATCAATATTGCCACAAAAGCAAACAAGTGTTAAGCATGGAATTGCAGAGCAAGAATGCTGAGCACATAGTCCATGCAGACTTGTGAATATTCATGATTTGCAAAGGAAAACAATGGGAAAAGGGCTCAAGTAAAGAGACCACCATTATTACTCACCAGTCACTCATACCACTTCTTGTGCAGCACACAAGCTACTAAAGCAGTTTGATCATACCTCCCTGAGCTCTTGGGTACTTGAGCGCACCACGCTCATCAGCTCACTTTAGTTTTAAGGAAAACTTCCCCTTCCTACCTGTATTCAGCTTACTCCCATGTTCTCTCCCAATGAGCTGTGTAAAAATACAGATATTTATCCTAATTAAAGGACAAGGAAAAGACTATAAGCATTTTCCATGCCTTAATTATAGATACCACTTTTTGCAGATATCAGCCCATTTCTACTTGTGTGAACGCTCAATACAGCAAATTCACAAGTTCTGTAAATGTTTTTTTTTAATCTGATCTTCTAAAGAGGGTCAAACTAAGAAATACAGAGGAGCACAAAAGCCATCCTGCTTTTCTTAGCGACTGACTGGTAATCAAGGCAGTAAAAAACACTTAACGAGATGTTGCTTCTGAGAACAGCTTTTGCCAGTTTACGTTCTGCTGGAAGCACTGAAGAATAAAAGCTGGCTCTCATGCTTGTGGACAGTCAGAGAAGCCAAGCAGCAAATACTGCCAACCACTGCTGCTGGAGAGAGAGCAGCCTCGTAAAGGAACTCGCAGAGTAGGCGAAGGGACCTGAAACCGCACCTCCCGACGCAGAAGTGAACACAAAATGAGGTACAGACTCCCTCCGTGGCAGCTGCAGTCACGGACTGCACATTACACTCCTCGCTCAAAATCTAACAACCAAATCCAACCATTTGACAGCGTGAAAATCCTTCAGTTAAAACTAATGCTCCCCATACAGTGATAATGTATGTGTTGCACTTCCCTTTGTGAGTCCCAGATTCCTTAATGAGTCGTCCAGCTAGAGCTGGTCAAAGTCTGCAACTCCTGGTGCACAGATTAATTCTGAAGTAAACCAGCTTGCGGATATACCCTATGAAATTAAAATCTTAAAATTGCTTTGTTCATAAAATAAAAACTCCCTAAATACTTCATTCTGATGTTGCTTCCCCCTCCCTTTCATCTGTAATAATATTTTAAAATTACAAATCAAGCACAGAGCTTGTCAAAATCCCTTAAAAGTTATTTAAAAAAAATTAATGTGAAGTCACCACATTTTTAGACCATTTTATTATCAGAGAAATGGCATTTTCTAATGAATAAAAACACTTTATCAGGAGTTTTTTTAACAAGGTCTTTCTCTAGCACTGAAGTAGAGAATAACCCTAGGCTATAAAAACAGGCCTAGAGACAAAATACATTGCCCAGTGCAGGTTCCTACACACTAACCAGCAGTCACCACATAGACCTTTCATGCAACCAGCTACATTGCCCACTGGTATTTCTTTGAGAATAGTTAATTATTCAGGCCCTAACTAGACCAAGAAGCACCCCTTGGAAGATAAGAAATTATTTTTCATCGAGTTCTATTTCATGTACTAGAAAGAGCACAGCAGTAAATATCTTGCACGTGGAGATCGAATGCAGATAGCGATGCTGTATTTTGTTTACAGAGAGCTCATCTGCTACGCCTTGCTGAGCAGCAGCTTTAAACAAAGATTTAAAAATTGAATTCAAAATTATCAAATTAACATCAAAGTCAGTTTTCATGAGTACACATGAACCACAGACACATACCAGAAACGCATCAAACAGGGAGAACTCGGGCCGTGCACCATTAATTTATTTTCTTGCCTGCTTACTACAAACCTGGCTCATCCCAACAGGCCAGGTCACCAGGCAGCTGCTCAGACCCCCACTGCTCAAAGAGAAGAAAGGGGACAGCGGACCCCTCTGCAGCAATGGTAAATTAAAGTCTTCATAAAACTATGGGGGTAAATTGTAATGAAAGAGATGACAGCGTTAAGGTAGGGAGAAAATGGGTAAGACACATGGGCCACAGGCTCCAGTGGCTGCTCCGTGCACCGAGCAGGATTAGAGACTGCTGGAAGTGCCGGGAGCATCCGTCGTGCCACAGTGCCTGTCCCCCCAGTGCCTCGGACATGCTTGTGCCACCGTCCCTCTTTTCCCTGGTGGGCTCAGCTCTGGCATCACTGATGCATAATTGTTCACAGAAAAAAGAAAATCACACTTCTGCTGAGCTGAAACAGTTCCAGAGACCTGTAACGTTACTCTTATTGATTTATCTATTTAAAGTAATGTCAGGATTTTGTCATTAATATTTGATTGGTAATTTTAAACCCTTACAAGAATTGCACAGACCATAAAAGGGTGTTACAGTAAAGCACCACAGGCAGAACAGCATTATCCTAAACCACAGGGGATGTTGGTTGGCACTACCTTCTACATCTTAAAGCTCTCACAAGGTGTCAAGACAGCACTACGTCATCGCCAGGACCTGATTTCTCAGCATACATGGATTTTAAGATGAGATTAAGTAAAAAGGCTAAAAGTGGCAGGACAAAACAAAAACCTAAAATTACAGACATTCATAGGATAAAAAGAAGTATGATACGTCTTCGTTAGTCAAAGTTCAACATAGTATGCATTGAGGATTTGCACATTTTAGCAGGACTTATTACAGTGTAAGGTTTGCAAATAAGAATGCACCACTATAAATGAAAACCTCTGTCTTGTTTCTTCAAATTCAAAGAAAAAGAGATCTTTGGGTACTTTAAAAGGTATGCATATTTAGTATTCTGAAAACATAACTCACCACAACAACAATCATGCTTTTAGAATCAAGGAGAAGATCTATGAAGAAACCTCATCAACAAATTTATGTGAGGCCTTAAACACAAATTAAAATGGATTGGTTCTTCAGAGTACAAAATAAGTTAAAAATTGTGTCAGAAGAATAACACAGCCCAGAAAGCTTATTAGCAGCCTATCCACGCTAATGACCTAGAGGCAAATTGAAGCTGCCAGCATAACTGCCAAAAGAGTTGGCAAATGAGCCCAGATGCCTTTGATGGGGAAGCATCTTCCGTAGTTTGACATCTGGACCATCATCCCAGAACGATATGTTTGATAAAGTACACAGCATTCAAACTTTTAGCTATGTTATTAAAAGCATATGGGTAAATATGCCAGTTTTCACTTCTAGAACAGGAACAATTTTTATATTAACTTTTGACAGAGGTAGTAGTGGTACCTAGACTTTAAGTAGCCTGAGTCATCCCAACACGTGACGCAACATTAAGTTTTCCACCCTGCCACAGTCTTCGCTTTCTAAAAAGTTTCAGGTATAAGTTCTGGAAAACCTCTGAAGTGAAAGAAATACATTCCTTATGGTAAAAATGCTCACAGCTTTTCTGTTGAGATGTTCTAGTCCAGTATACCTGTGACCTTTACCAGGGACTTGAATTTTGGCTACAAGTGATATCCTGGTTTTTAGGCAGTCGTTTTATCACTCAAATTCTCCCAAACGTGGCAAAATTATAAGGCCCTATTCCTCAGTTTTTACCTTCACAGCATTCAAAATACACTTACTGCATTTTCTAAATCAATACTACAATTTGAGCACTAATTCATGAAAATCTAATATAGAAACAAAACACTGTATTAAGAATTGAGCTATCACTAGGGATTAGATCAAGACTATGGGAATTTAAGACCAACTAATTGAGCTTCAAGTAGATCACTCTGCAAGTACTCCAGAAATATACAACAGATTCTGCCCCCTGAATAATGAGCAAGGGTTGGCAGAAATACTGGAAACTCTTGCCAAGTTTATAAATTCTTGTGTCTCACCGAGGTTACAAAGCACACAGCTCCCAAATGACAAGCTGCATACCCTTGGGTGGGATAAAATTTCCCATAAAAGAGAAAAGTAGCTGTTGTAGTTTAAATTATTTCTCTGGTTAAGGGTTGAACCCTCTCTCCCCAAGGATGTTCATGGTGTGTGCAATGTCAATGGGAACTTACACTCATATCCGAGAGTGGAACTGAGTTTCAAGTTATGCAAAAACCCCACATTACTGTCTATTATCATAAAGCCCGAGTCTGCTATTGTATCCACAGTCTAAATCAGAGTAAACTCCTTTGAAGTCAGTGGAATCAAAACTCTAAACACCAAGAACAGAATTAGGTCCTCCACTCCAGGCTGTCTACCACGTGGGCAGAAGTGAAGGACGGAGAGAATTTTATATATGTAAAAAAAAAAAAAGGCAGCTTTAAGAATTATACTGCCAAGAAAGCATACTAACAAAGTAATGAAAGACTTTTTTTAAAAATCTATTCATCAGAGAAAGGAAGACAGACACATTTATACTGCTATGTTTCTTCATGGCCAGAAAAAAATGCAAAATGAAGCAGGAGAGATTCTTTGTAGTTCCTATGAAAGACAGCATCTGCCAGAAAAAGATGCTCCCTGGTAAGAGAGCAGTGGAAGTGTCTCTTGACAATTTTGATCAAGAAGTCCCTAGTTAGTATTCAAGATAGCCAAAATGATAGATTAGATGAATAATTTTGTCAGGACTTGGATAATATCTGCCTACAATACATCTGTACCAGTGCAGTCTTAATTACTGAGAAAAGGACAGCTAGAACAGCACAGAACTTTTCTACACATTCTTTATGCTCAGATAACGACAAGTTCATGTAAATTATGGCATATATTACAAAAGCAAACACTATGCTTCTTTTCATTATCACTCACTATACACAGGCAGCATTCTGAAGAGCGATAGTAAGAGGGTTGTTAAACAACATTCATCAAGTTAAAGAGTAAACTACAGGATCTGAGATGATAAAGGTCTGACGACTGAACTTTTCCTTGTGCATCTTACGATGGTTATGCAGAACAAGCAGCAAAGTTTAGATTCAGGCTACTTGTAGATAATTGATGGAGAAAGAGTTTAAGGGAGCAATACAGTGACACAAAAACATCAAATTGTTCTGCAAGTTCTTTCCCTGATTTCCTTAGGATCAAGGCTTCTTGTCTGTCCAGGTTCATGAACAGCACAGTGCAGAACATCCTCTTCATAAAAAAAATTGTCTTCTGTTATTTCACATCTGCTCTGTATTTACATATCCACTTAGTCACTTAATGGTCCAGAAAAGTGCTTTTGCTTTGGTGGACAATCATCTTAAGATCATCTGTACTTTTATTTAACATTTTTCTGAACCATTTCATGAGCAGAACATAAGGTTTTAAGTTGTTCTCCTCCTGTGCCGTAAAGTTTGGCTTTTAGTCTTTTCCCCAAAATTTTAGGTTTTTTCTTGTCTTCGAAGGTGGCTTTGTGGGCTGCAGCGTATGGTGAGAGCTGGAGCAGGTATTATGCACTCTTTAGAGCTAAGACTCTTTTCTGCCATTCCTATGAAGAATTGGATCAGATTATTTAAATCTTATGTTTCTATAGTCTAGATTTCTACCATTTAGAACTCAGCATCTTGACTTGTTTCTTTCCCTACAGTCGTATGGTCTTGCCTCAGAGAAAGACTATTTCCAAGGAATTCTAGATAACGTTCTCTGTTTTAAATTACTTACCAGATTTGGTGCCACTGAATATCATTTCACTTTAATGTATGCTTCTTAAGTATCCTAATACTGTGTGTGTTCATTGCTTTATTGTTTATATAGGAAAACACAAAGTAATGATCAATATATCTAATGTAACAGGCCAGATGCTTGGTGCAGAAGTCCAAAAACAGAAGATGAAGCAAGAAAAAAAAAAACCACGGTAGTTTTGAAACTGCTGTATTATGATATTGTATCTGCTGTGCATCTGTGCAATAGGAACTGCTGCACATCTCCCAGTGTACAGGAATTGATAAGGTAAACTATTGGACTAGAAAATTGCTATTGAAAACATATAATCAACCTTTTGAACTCTATAAACCCAGAGAGATACAAGATGCAATTCCACTTCCTCAGGTGATGTATGACTAGTCAGTTTAGACTTCAACCTCAGAAAATGGAGGTGAACAAGACAACCACTCTTAGAGTTAAGCTTTTTTAGAATATCATCCCATACATGTAACATAAATTCTTTCTGGACTTTTGAAAGTATACAGACCATGCAATGACATAGGAATCACAGATCCTGATAATTCTCCATCACCCCATGAGTATTAACTATATAGAGAGAGATTTAACATATATCCTTACATTAATAATAGAATTTGGCTTTCACCTGACTTGATACAGTCTGATCTGTATTGCTTCTGTTTACTGATAGGTTGTGATGCTGTTTTGCATAAAAACTACTAAAGCACCTCCCAGGTTGAATTGCTACTTTGTTTTCCTCTTTGTACACACGCTCTACCAGTGAATTCTTTCGCATCCAAGGTTAAATCCACTATAGGCATAGGTAGAAAAATAACTAATTTGATACATAATTTACTGATCTGTACTGATATTGTCCCACAGCGATCCACAGTAATGGATCTAAACCCTTGCTATTAAAAGGCATTCATCTTCAATACACTTCCATTGGTAAAACCCATGAACTAGCAATTGTAACTTTGTTTGAATACATTTTTGTAATGATTAAATCTACCTTTATCATTTTAGAAGATCATCAGGTTAAAATTCCTCTTTTCCTGCCAAAGTTCTAAAATTGACTTGACACGGTTCTTAGCTGGGCTTCTGAACTGCCTTCCTCAGCAATTAAAATTGATTTAAAATATTGATCAAAAGGTATAGTGGTTTGGGTTTTACTTTTTATTGGAGTCTCCCAATGTCATCAGTAGATAATGAATCTGACCCTGGCAGAGGAACTGCCTTAGCGAAGGGAGCACACTTACCCACTATAACACTTTTGCCCTTTTCAAGCACTAATTGCTTCAGAAGGCAATGACTGATCCAGCATTGTCAGAATGTTGAGTTAGCTTCCTAAATGACTTAAAGTTTTTGGAAAAATGTTACAGACCTGCAGGCAGACAGGGAAAAAAAAAAAAACCACAACCACACTATATCACAGGAGTTTCATCGGACCCTCAAATCTGTAACACAGAACTATATTGTGCTTCAGATCCTTACAGCTCTTGCTATTAATTTAGGAATACTCAGATCACCAGATCAATAGCTCTTGGCAGTGTTTTCCTACCACCTTAAAGAGAAGCTGCTTTAAGATAGCTGTTCATAGAGTATAGATTTCTGGTTCCAATCTTTATCTCTAGGCAACCCCACACTGAGAAGAGACAACTCTGTTTTAACCTACATCCAACTCATCTTAATTACAAAGTGGTATTCTTGAAAGTAGTGCGCTTGGTGGCAAATTCATGGTGGGAACTAACTTTTGATGCAGATTCTTGGCAAAATTCTCTTTCATCTGTGCTAAGACAATTTTACTGCTATCAAAACCTTGCATTATCTCAACCAACCACAACTTGCTGAGTTGAAAAAGCCTTTTTATCTAAAGATAGAGGCATGCTCAGTGTGACAACCTTCTGGAGCAGTAGAGGTACAATGAAAAGATCCTATAAAGATAAGTATTTTAAGATCGAGTTCATTGGGTAACGCAGCATTAAAGGGTGTTCCCAACTTAGTGCACAGGTTAAAAAACTTGTTCACTGCTTTCTGATCCAAACTCCTCACCAAGCATTTAGCCTCTTGATTTATTTTTTTCTTATAGCATAACTTTCTGGCCAGGTATCTCCTGCTTGTTAAACTCATCAACACCTCTGCTAAACAGTTAGGACATTATTGTCTAGTCACACTGCTAGTCAATTCTAACAACTGTGAGACTTGTAGGTGTGCATTTACAAATTTTAGCCTTCCTTTCATGTATATATTGTAACATCTCTCCATATTTGCTTAATCTATAGGAAAAATATCTCTTCAGACCATGCCACATATTGATGTGACAGGAACAGACAGATTTTTCATATTCTGCTCACTTTTTCTTCCAAACTCTATAGATCATAACTTCAAAATGCATCATGCAGAAGGATCGCATATAAAAAAATTTATGCCCATGTATGAAGTTATCAGAACTTACTTATGAATAGTTGCATAATAAAATAAAAATGTTCTGGACTTCTGCTAATTTATTTAAGGGAAAGCTGTGAATTAAAACCATGAATTTTAATTGCTTTTGAGAAAATGAGATGCATGAAAATGAAGATTTAAAGAATCCCACCAACTCTCGAAGTTTTGGATCAGGACATCAGAACTAGGAAATTTCCAAAAAGTCAGTTTACTCATCTCATGAGGTCTATACAACTTTATCCTTATATTAATGCTACCTCTTAACGAGTGAATATAGCAGATGGCAAAACACAGTTTTGCACTGCCAAGGTGATTACAGAAGCTGATATACTCTCCATCTCTCAGATGGTCCACAGAGTGAAAACGTAAACATGACATTGCTGCATCACCCCATGGTTGTTAGAGGGACACCCTAAAAGAGGTCTGTGAGTTCCCACCAATACATAAGGGCTGTAAATCTGACAGCCTATGTCTGGGTCCATAAAGGATTTCCATGCATTTACTGCCTCCCTGACACAAGCACCACTACAGGCTGGTCAGTGGCCATCATGCTCTCGAACTGCAAGGAAACATCAACAAAGCAGTTGATAGCAGAGCTTTACAGTAAAATTAGATCATGTTACCTGCTAAAAAAAAAAAAATATAATGATCTGCATTTGCTATTATGTATGAGCTACATACTAAGATCAGAAAAGTTCCCTTCACTGAATTAATTTGTTATAGACATGAATGGATAAATGAGACTAGGTAATAAAATGCATCATCCTCTCATGTTATCAGCTGAGCTTCATAATACTATTGTATCCTGGGTCATGATTATCTTTTTTTTATTCCTATTCTTTCAGTAGTAATTTGTCTTGAAAGTTTGGCCATAAAGCTAGGTTTAAATATACCTTCTACAGATGAATGGTTACATGAATTTGTTTTCCTTGAAGCAGACAATACTTCATATCCTATCTCCTCTGCCATGGATTGTGTTAGCAGCTGTACTGACTAACAAGATAGGACACCAAGTCTATATTTAGATCATAATGACTGCAGATTGCTCTGAGTGATTTGTAGAATGATATATGAATGAAGCATGCCATGTATCACCAGCAATCAGCTTCTGGTATAAACACATAACTTCAAGTGAAGCATATATTTTTGTTAGAAATGGTTAGGAGGGACTAACAAGAATTAGAAGTCAGCACAGATAACATGACTTATTTAATCCTAAATTAAATGTTCTATTTAGTAAAACATCCATTTAGTATAACATCAAGCAATTTTTAAGTAGCCATGTTAAAGGGAAACAGTTTTTTAAAGTTCAAGTCCAAACCGTACTAAAGATAATGTTCAAACTGTTTTCAAAGGGTGCTTGATTTGGATCATAAGTTTTTTCAAACAAAATCCAGGCCAGAATATTAGTAGCCACTAAGGTTTGAGTGATGTTGCTGGGCCCACATAAGAATAAAGGAGGGTACCTCAGAGAGTCTTCCTTTTTATCTGGAAAAAAACACCACAAAGCAACCAACCAAAGAATTCACTGGTCATTGCCTCAGAACAGTATATACCACAAAACAGTAGACGGTGACAGCAGCATGATTCCTACAATCTGGGGGATGCTGGCAAAGAATACTTAAAGTAACATAAAATTGTGCTTATTAAAGTGGCAGGAGAAAGAAAGGGAAAAGGCAAAAAGCATGTTAAACCCAAAATCACTACACACAGGTAAATGTGCTTCATGTTGATAAGTAAAACTAATATTTGAAGCTAGCTTATCCGTAAAAGAGTTTATACAATACATGCTAAGAACGAACTGCTTCTTCTCTAGAACACAAATCTAGTTTTGCTTAGTAGGGTAGATGGTTGGACTCTATGATCCCAAGGGTCTTTTCCAACCAAAATGATTCTACGATTCTATGATTTTTTCCTATCTTGAAGTTTAGTTATATTTCTGCTTCTCAACAGTTCAAGTTACTTTTTATAAAATACCCGTATTGAAGTGGTACAGGAGGAACACTCCTTTCTGAGAATGCTGCAGTTTAACTGACCCCATCGGACAGAAGGCCCACAAATAGAAGTGCAAATTCAGTGACTTCACAGCTCATAACCAGCAGAGGGGAAAGGCAGATGGGCAGCCATCCCTAAACCCAGAAAGCCCTGCTGACACAGGGGTGGTGGCAAGCACACTTGCACCCCTGGCAGAGCTATTTGCTATGATATTCCTCTTCAGGCTTTGCAAACAAGCAATGCAATGTGCTGGAGGACAGCGATAGGTGTACATCCCCATGCCACCCCTACACGTGCAGGCTGGGTTTGCAAGGTAGGGCCTTTGCCAAGGCAACCCCTGCTTTGCCATGGTGGAAATTCGTCACTGTTTGGATACCAGCACAAAAAACCCAAACCTTTGTAATTTACAGTTTTTCAAAACCAGGAACCGTTACTCGTCACAAATCCACTGTGAAGGAAGAAAACACTACTTTTCTGTTGTCAACATCATCTTTTCTATAACACGTGGCTTATTCAATAAGAAATTTAAGTACACAACAGGCACTGTGGATCCGCACTGGTGAAAGTCATTGCAATATTGTAAGGGTTCTTTTAATATATGATTGATGTAATGTATGGTTTAGAAGGAAATTATTTTAAATTGAGGGCAAGAAGCCAACAGAAGTCACAGCTACACTTAATGCAAATGTTGTAGATGGTAAATATTTTTGTCCTCGTAAACATACAGCAATTTAGTTTAAAACAAGCTTCTCAGGTAGGGTGATCTTAATCATGTTTTCCTGCAGCACAAAGATTAGCTTGCTTCTGTAGCCTCTGAAAAGCAGTATGTAAGAATGACCCAATGTGGATTTAAATTAACTGGAGCTGAATTCCACTGATGATAATCTGTGGTTTTAATTATTCCCGTCTCTTCTCAAATGAACTCTGTAGGTTTTCCACCCTATTGTAATAATTTTCTTAACTTTAGAATTTAATAAGCCTAGTGGCATAGGAGCAGGGCATAAACCTGCCACACAAAATGCTGTAGTTCCAAATATACCCTTGGGTTTTCTTTAGGGGCATTCACAACTTGAGATTTTACATTTGATAGAGGGGAAGAAAATAAATTCTCTCCACTTTTTTTTCCTTTAATACTCTTGGATACATTCCAGAACTCTGACTTTGTCACATACTTAAGTAGATAACTGCTCCTTTAGCCGCCTGAAGCCTCAATATTCTGAACTGCTGGCAGGTAAATTCAGCTACTTCCACAAACAGAAGTAAAAGCAACAAGAAAATGAGAGTCACTTTGGCTTCTGAGAGAGTTAAGTCTTCTTTGGGAATAAGAATGTTACTATTTTCTGCCTATTTTGCAGGCAAACCTAAGGACTAATCATGAAAAATTCACAATCTATAGACGTTTTTTTAAAAAAGAATTATGACTTTTTTGCAGATATTGCATATGTTTATATATATGCATATTATCTTTAAATTTTAAAGCTCCTTTGCATTTAAAAACTGACACCGCAATTTGCTTTTCCCAGATGTATCAGTCTTAATTAATCCTAACAGCTACCCAGCTATTTTACATTTCTATTATCACTATTTAAAGTTGAGAAGACTTCTAATTGATCCAAATTACATATTCAAATTAGTCTTTTATGAGCTCAAATTAACATACCATAGACATTTTATTTAATTTGGTTCCTGAAATGTCACCAAAGTAATTTGGTTTTAATATATTAATTAGTACAAATTCACAAATTATTAAACTATAATAAATTCCTCTCTCTGAATATTCCTCTTCAAATAGCACTCTAAAGTAACTCATAGCCCAATATGGTATCATGCAATCACAAGTCTCGCTTCCTCGGGATCTTTAACATTTATTTATGCTGATGCACTTCTGTTTGTTATGTCACAAGAACTAAGAAATTAGAAAAAGCCTTTGGGATTTCTCAATCTAAGAGAGATAATGCCTCAAATCCAGGTGTTTGGAGGTGTTTTGGTTTTTTTAACATTCACATATAGAAGGTTGAAAAGATTAAAGAGATAGCTAAGATTTTGCAAAATTGTCTTATTTTAATTAAAACATTTATTCTTTTGAATTTGGTTTCTTACTTTAAGTACACGTACAGTAGTTCAATTATTATTCCCTACCTCTCAGAGCTTCTCTGCTGCCCTAAAGGAACACCTGAAAGATCTCCAGTGCAGAAACAGAACACAAGTGGCTCTCCCTTTCCCCCACTGCTTTCTTTGGTAGCATATAAAGTTAAAAAATGTTACTTGCAAGACTAGAAACATATGCCTGTTTGAAGTTCCTTTTATTTCATGCGTTATTACTGGAAATTTGTGGTCACATATAACACAAGTCCACTATTATTTTACCCCTAAAAACTGATAGTTTTCCCAAAGATTTGAATGATGTATTTTTCTTAGCAGTTGGCTTAGCTGAGTGATGGCCTCATCTGCAGGAATTATCTGCTCCCAAAGATGAACCAACTGTGTTTTCCTCGTTAAGTCACTTATCTGCAGAAGTATACTTCTCTTCACTAAAAGTTCAACTGTTTGTAAAATAAGACCTATAATTTTCCACATTGCGTTCTAGCACCATACAATACAGATGAACTATCTTCTTCTGAATGTGATCCTCTTATAAAATTAAAAGGTTTAGGCTTTTTTTTCTTTTAGCTGAAGTATCGATGCATGTTAATCACTCCAGACAGTAATGGAAACACAGCAGAGGAGTACAATCTCAGCTGTGAATGAGTTTGCCTGGAGATGGAACTGGCCAGAATTCTTCATTCATAGCAAAACTTAGTCTGAAATGTGGCTTCAGTACAACCTAGGACTAAACCAAAACAATTTTGAAGCTTTTTTCTTAAAGGAAATTCTGTATGTCGTATACTATAAAGAGACATTGGAGATTTTAAAGCACAATATTTCTTATATTCCTCAGCTGCTGAAAGACATTGATACGACACACAGCACTAGGAAGACACACTGGTGTGTGTTCACAGCCATGGACATTTTCAGTCCCAAATCCTGTGGCCCCCAACTATTCTATCTCTCTTTATTACTAGGTAAGTGTCTAGGGAAAGCCAAGATTTTCTACATTTACCCAGGACTTCTGGAACTTCAGCTCCACAGGCTCTTGGGGCACAGCCTTATGTGAAGTTCCCTGTGAAACAGTGTCTAGTTCATAAAGTGGAGTTACTAAAGAAACAACTGTTTGTCCCAAACCCCCTCAAAATACTGTCCAAGCGTGAACTGATTACCACAGTGAATTTATTATCAGGTGGTGTGTGTGCACAGACATTTGCCTGAGAAATGCTGAACAAGAGTACACTGGACAAGTTATTTGGGCAGGATTGTTTTGCTGCATCACACTTTGCACGCTGTTGGCTGGACCTGGGCTTGCAGAGTTTCTGATGCATTTTGTTTAAAACCAGAAATTATCATACAGATGTAACTGCAATCCACAAAAGAAGCAAGCAAGTCTCTTCCCTTCAGTATTTCCTGGGACACTGCTCTTTTCCTTACAGTATTTATAAATTAAGTAAATACACTCTTAATGAAAGTAATCCTGGAGAAAAATATTTTCCTTCAATAAAAAAAAGTAGCAATTAAGCCAGAAGATGACTTTTAATGGCAAAAAAATCTTCTATTAACACTGCGTTGCCATCAATTCAGTAACTCTTTAACAGCTGTTTCCATAGTTTATGCTCATAATGTGAAAATTCTCCAGCAGCTACATTGACTTACATGCAAGTAATACATTCACTCTTAAGAAGTTCCTTATTCATAGCATCAAAGTAAGCACAACTTTATCAACCTTGTATACCTTTAAAACACATCTTAGTTCAAGGAAAACTTTTCAAGTTCTCATCAAATATCTTGAGTTTTATGGCAGAATAAGAAATACAAGCAAACCGCAGCAAATTTCCACATTTCTGCTATCACTGGATCATAACAAAGAAAACCACAGTTCTGCAGAAGCAAAGTATATATGCTCTGTAACTGAGGTGAGGGAAAGTGTGGAATATAAAGCCTACAATGCCACAAGTCCAGAAAATCAATAAAGAAACTGAAACACAGAATGATACATATGTCAGCTGATGTTTTTGAAGTACAAAGGTAGAAAGTTATTTTTATAAAAACAGTTCAAGTGGAAAAATGTACTTCTCTGCCCACTTCAGGATTATATTCAAGCTTTGAGTCATTGCTTGGTTTTTTTCGGGTTGTTTTCCAAAGAAATCTCACTCTTGGGACCAACTCTCAGTCCCAAGAGAACCTATCTTGATTTCTACAAAACTTCCCCTTTACAGACAGCATTGGGGTAACTTTTACAAGACTGAACAGTCCAAAAGTTTTGAGGGGGAAAAAAAAAAAAAATTCACTCAAGGATATATACTACCACAGTGGGAACTGAACATAGTGTTTGAATTTATCTCATTCACAGTTTAAAAAAAAGGGGGGGGTGTGTCTTTCATTATCTATACAGTTTGTATTACAAAATAGATGAAACATAAGGTTAAAAATAAACCCATCAGAAAACAGTTCAAAAGAAACACCATCAAATATAAAGCCACTGGGTTCAAATCCATCTTTGGTTAGTGCTTGGTTACAGCTCTTTGATAGTTTCATGCTGGAATGATTTGAATCACCACAAAATTCTCTTAAGCTCCTTTGTAGACTCTGCTCACCAGTGAGCAGATTTACCAAAATAGTCCAGGACGATGGAAAGTGCATGATCCTAATTAATAATCCATTTTCTCACCATTGAAAATTAACACTTTCGCAAGAAAGTAACTGAGCAGGCCCAGAAGATAGACACGTGGCATTACAACATACACTGTATCATTTGCACAATAAATACAGATCTTCATTCATCAGTATTATCAAATTTCCATAAATTTTAAAGTGACTTAGAGATGAAAACCTAGCTCAAAATTAATCTTCCCCAAAAGCCTTCCTTAAACTTTTCTTAGCAAGTTCACATTAAAGATTTTTTTTATTAACTCATTATTCCCAAACTAGAGAGCAATTAAGAGATAGCACTACTATGACAGGCATTTAGCATAGAATAGAATAGACTATTTCAGTTCAAAGGGACCTGCAATGATCATCTAGTCCAACTGCCTGACTAATTCAGGGCTGACCAAGGTAAAGCATGTTATAAAGGGCATCGTCCAAATGCATTATGATAGCCTTCAGGACTTAAATACACATAAATACACAACAGCACTGAAAATATAGCACATACACTACAAATATAATGTATATTCTTACTAGAACAATGCTTTTTGGAAGTCAGCTGAGCAACAATAAGCCTTTTCAACCTTGAATTTGAGCAGGTAGGTAATAGCAGTTAATTTGCAGTAGCAAAGCTGACACTGATTATAAAATGATACATATCTGATGGTCATTTTATTTCTTATTATAGTATGTGTTTTAAATTAAATTTTACCCTAGAAACTAAATTACTTTAAGATCTTTCTCCTTGGACTACTTTTGGATCTGGCATTGCTATGAAATATTATACAATTCATATTTAAACACATTTATCAGAAGCCACACTTGCCTGCTCCCTAGGACTGGGAGAGGCTGGGAGGCAAGGAGTCTGTTTGCTCTTTATTCCTAATCCCGAGCCCAAAACCTGCTCTGTTAATATTCCCCTGGCTCCTTGGTTGGGAGATGAGAATCCCTGCTTTATTCAAAAACACATATACTTGTGGGTAATACTTGACTTTGAATCTGGATAAACAAAAACTCAGAAATCTCAAACTTCAGTGACTTTGTTGTGGTCATCTCTTCCCGTATTTACTAAATATGTGATGTTCTGCACCGAAATAGCACAAGAACAAAATGTTCAAGACATTAATCCCATTAATATATAATACATTTACTGAGTGAGAGAGATTGCAGCTGTGGCTTCCGTACCATATAGCTGCATGGAGGGGATCTGCAAAGAGAGAAAGTTAACACTGCTATGGCAGTTAAAAAAAAGGATTAGTCTTCCCCTCAATGCTTGAAAGCTGCACCTAGAATTTTAATGTTGATCAAAATATTTGCCAGGTACCAGGCAGTCCATCTGAAGTTCTCTAAGAGAAAATTTACCTTTATTCAGACACCTAAGAAAACCAAAATTTTCACAGCATCAGATGCTACCAGAAGATGTATTTCGTTTTTCTCATTTCACAGGGCAATCCAGTATGTGTTGTCTATCAATCCAATTATTCCAAAAGCAGCCTACGGTAAATCTGCCAAACAAGCTTTGAGCAGTGAATAAGCTAAAAATCAGCAGATCTGAACAAGGTGTTGGTTTTTTTTAAGCCAAAGCCTCAAAAGCTGAAATTAAATCAAATTCTTATTACTGAAATTGACCCAAGGTCTGACTGTCTATTTTAAAATGTCCAGACAAGAAAATAGGTTAATTCAGTATTTTGACTGACTATGAGGTTTTATAAATATATATAAGATTCTAAAACCCCTCATTTTATTAGTTTGCTGTTCCAACACTTAAAATGTGTATCAAATGAACTTTGCTTGTTATTTACTACAGCAGCATATAGCCAAATTGATTTACAATAAACTGCTTCCCATCCTAATTCCCAAAACTTGGCAAAACCCCAGCATGGTGTAGAACTCTCCTTGCACTGGTTTCAAGATAAACCACTGAAGTTCTGCCTGATTGATAACAAGACAGCTCTGATCACGCATAAATGTTGCATCAGTTTATCTAGAGACCTTGTCAAATTAAGAAAAGCAGCTTCTCCAAACTCTTACATGTGCTCTTATTGAATCCAAGGTTTCCATGAACCTAATCCACTGCAATTTATGTGCAATTTCTCCTATAAACAATACAGCACCGGGTAACAAATTGATAGCTACTGCTATAAATAAACATAACTTTGTCAATTAGATACTGCACTTCAGCTAATTAAGAGAGCTTTATTTAACTGGGTGAAGTGCTGCAGTGCTCCCAGGTCTTGAGCTAGCATCTCTACTCGGTACTGCACCCACTTGGCACGCTTGCTGCGCACCATGCAAAAAGACTGGCAGCAGGGCTCATTTGCTGGTTTGAAGTGGATTCTCCCTTCATCTCTGGCTATTTCCCCCCTCCCCAGCCTCTCCACCCACTCTGTTGCCTCCTTACTTGATCTAACAATGATTTGGGAGGCTGTAAGCTGCATCAGGTACTGCGTTAAGGCTAAAAATAACCTTAGCAAGAAAGGGAAATTTTTTCGCAAATTTGGCAGTCGCTGAGGGAAGCGGAGTGGTTCAACTAGGACAGACGGAAAGAAAAAAGACTAAGCTTTTGGAAGCACAGTGCATTTCTCAGAAAACCAGATGCAGTGCAGCTCTTGCTGCACAAGAGGCCTCTGTAGGAGCCGTAGAATCCATCTCTCTGTTTGCCTCAGGAGCTGAACGGCGATTCTGTCCCTTCAATTTATTAAACAAAAAAGCGGCGGGGGGGCAAGTGCGTAAAGAAAAGGTCCTTAATAGCTTATATACAAAACACACTTTTATCCTGATCAGTTTAACTTCATATCACTGCTTTTGATTTATACAAGGTGATTTTTTCCATTCTCATCGTGTGTCCTCTTCAGGCACAGATTTAATTAAGATTAGGAAAATGAAAAGGTACTGAGAATTAGTAAGATTTTTGAGACAACGTCTGTGACAATTATTCATTCAGAACTAGCAAAAAAAGATGACACATACAACACATTTTGAGGGAAGGGAATACATGCCATAGAGTAATTTCTAATTTATGGACTACAATGTAGTTTTGTGCTAGACAAATGTCAAATGTGACTAATAATTAATTTTTTTGGAATCTCACAGGTCCCTTTTCTGGACTGAGTTTGTGGAAGATACAGGTCTGCAGAAACCTTTGGATCAGATGGCTGAGACATACTAATACCTAAAGCACATTTTACTTTCTTTGTTAATGGTGACTCCTCACCACAGGTTAAAATCTCCATTTAGATGAACGTTCTCTCCAGTTTTCTTAACCAAACATAAGCATGACGGTGAAAAGAAAGCAACAGAATAAAATTGATCAAAGTTTTTGCAAGTAACAAGTGATGCTGCACCCCTTGCACTGGCTGAGGATGCAGCTGGACACAGGTTTGATGGGTGGAAAAAAGCTTGACCAGAGCAAGGTCCTCCATAATTTAGGAATCCCTGTTACACAGATTCAGTGCAGCCAGCCTCAGGACCAAAGAGCACTGGTAAAGTATTATCCTCTGATAGTCGGTGGCACTTACAGGCAGCATTTAACTCACTTAAGTATTGCTCTAATCAGTAAAACTTCATCTAGTCACACTTCTGTTCAGAAGGGTTACTTTCTTCCCCACTCACATCATGAAATCATTATTATTCACAGATTCAATTTAGATTAGAAAGAACAAAAGATAGCAAATGTTTGCAAGCGTGCTCAATTAGGGCTGCAATAATTCTACATTAGAATTCGTTTTCATGTGGCTTTAAGTAAAAGGAGGAAAGACTGTGAAACAATAATTGTTCAGTAAAATTGCCCTTTACAATTTTTTTTTTTTTCTTCAGAGCTGGTTTGTGGCACAGCTTTTCCCTCCCTTGCAGAAGCTGAAAGCACCAGTGCTGCTACAGCTGTGCTCAGCGTGGGGGAGCTCAGACTGGGAAGTAATGGGCAGAGCCTGCGCCCAGCAGCCATGGGAATAGGGGTGGGAAGTTCTAGGCAGAAGCCTGGAGACTCTCTCACACCAACGCATCCACACCGCAGGGACATACTAACTTCACAGAAGAGCGCAGAGATAAACTCGGTAAGAGCTTTGTTTCCTCTCCTGCAGCCTGTGAGATACAGCTCCTCTCTGCTTTCTCCCCACTTTTCCTGTGAAGTGCCAAGCATACTTGAGGCCATTCCCACAAAGCCTCCAAAATATGGAGGTAGCCTCCTTGGGGGAGTCTCTAAATCAGGGAAATGAAAATTGCTTATATTCCCCCCTCACCTATTATCTTACCCCACGCATTCAAAACATTGGCAGAGACAGACCACAGAGACAGATCCTGCCATTTCTTATATTCTCCTCTGCTATAAAGGGGAGACAGAAGTGTCATATCTAAAATGGGGAAATGAAAGCTACTTAACATAAGATCAAGCACAGCCATGAAAGAGGAACAGGAAAGCCACCACAAATTGATGTTGAAATAAGAAATTGTAGAAAACCACTCAGAGCAGTGAAGAAACCACAATGTATTATGTTCTTGTGCAAACAGAGCCCCTCCAGCTCTGCTGTACACCTTTTCTCTGCTTTCAGCAACACTTTCCAGGCCCCCACCAAATTTTACACGTGTGCACACCACATGGCTAACAAGGATCCTCAGTCATTCCCTCTCTTCACCTATATTAGAACAACATCCCAGGGTATCCCCTGGGGTATCGTGTTCACATGAAAACTTTTACATCTCCATTTGCAAGGACTTGTACTACTAGAAAGCAGCCTTGTTCACCCAAGCAGTAAAGGACTGCTATGAGCAGACCAGCTGAAAAGGTCACTTAACTTGTTAAAATCCAACAACGAAGACTTTGGGAATAAACTAACTGAAATATTAAAGAACAAAAGCTAAAATTCAATGATCTATAAAGTTTGTCAAGAGTATAGACATTAATTGTAGTGATCATCCTCTTGAAGACCAAAGATAATGACAACTGATCCATATGTGTGAATGGCTACAGATATGTATAAGAACATGACAGAGTAGTGAAATACAAATGCAAAGAGAAAAACATGTTTGCAGCTTTTGAAAACACATTCACGAAGATTTACCTTGCAAAATCTGTACCAATTTTCCATCCACATTACTCATGAGCATGTTTTTGTACAATGGTGCATCTTACTATTTCCCTGATCTGCTCCTCCTTCCACACCCGTAACAGAAACCACATTAAAGGGAATTAAAATTCACAGCACACATTTGAAATACTGTGTAATCTGAACTGCAAACCCACAAGTGAGTCACAAAAGATATCCCAAAACACTTGACAGCTGACTGAAAAAGCCTAACCTCCAGCCAACACAGATTTGTTAACATGAGTTTTTAAGCATGATGATACCACATGTGCATTGCTAGCAGGTTAGAGATATTTAAATCCTTCTTAAAGTACCAAAGAGAAATACCCTCAGGAAAAATAATTATTTAATCAGAGCAGGCTGCTTAGCTGTACATTTAAATCTGAAAAATCAAGGTCTTGCAGTAGAATTTTATAAACAGGAGAACTGCACGCAGCAAACTGCTGTGGAAGGAAATACTCATGTTCATCAGTAACTGAACAGAACAGGCCCTTTGCACTGTGGAACATTGCTGTGTTCTCCTAGGAAAAACCTGTTCTCACAAGTAATTTAAGGTTTCCTATTTTCTTCTTAATCTAGAATGTTCTGTAATAACTTTCTAGACTTGAACTATAACAAGGCTTTGCAATTTACATACTCTCAGAAAAAGACATTTTCTCCTAACCTTGTGTACCAAAAATATTCCTTACTGGGAGTGATAGTGATGTCACAAATATTTTTCAAAAGAGAAATTTCAAACTGAAAACACCGTATTTTCCCCTGTAGCATTCCTGTGAGGCACAGTAGCATCACCTGCCCATTTCACAGGTGGGAATGCATGTCCAAAGATTAGGAAATTTTTAAAAATTCAGATAGCCCTTTAAAGCAACAGTTACTTTTAAGAATTGCATTAGTGTCCAACTATATTATAAGATGCCTAAGTATGTTCTCTGTTTGAAATGTAAGTATTGTTTTCTGCGTTCCCCTAGGAAGTCCTCCTGAGTAAGGAGCCTGCGTCATTTCTCCAAAGACAGACAGTGCTTTAAAGCAACATCCTCCATCCTGACAAACAGCAAAAAGCAGGTCTATAATTTTAAGTATCAAACCTAAATCTGCTGCCTTAAGGACTGTAGCAAACCCATACGCTCTGTGGCTAGAACACAGAATTTAATTCATAGCACATGTTGAATAATAAATTAACACAAATATTTTCATAGTATCATGTTTAAAAGCTGCCTCCAAAAATATTATAAGTAAATATGAATTTCATAAATTAAGTATAGTTTCATTTCAATTTAATCTCATAAGTAGACTGTCTGAATACATATAGCAATGTGCAAGAGCTGCTTATTCTGGGGATGACTAATAACAGTTCAATATGAAAGACAGCACTCCACACAAGAACAAGTCTCTCTATCTTAAGGAAGGTTATTTCTCTGCATTGTAGTGCTATGTAGTGCTAAATCCCCCTCAGCAATGCTAATAAATACACCACTGCTAATACTGCAGAAAAATGTTACACCTTCACATATCAAAGCGAGCCAGTTTAAGATATCAGACTCCAGAGAGGAAAAAAGTAAACATTAAAATTTAGACATGAAATAGAAACATCTGAAAAAATCCGGACAGAGAACAGCAACTTTTATGAACAGATGGATGAACAAAGTAAAAGGTATGAGCAGAATCTGTAGATATCTAAGACTATCTGCTGAGTAACTTCAGGAGCCTTTTATATTTCTACCAGCAGTAAGAATATAATTAGAAAAAGTGTTTCACAAATATTTAGGTAAGTTCAGAATCAAAACTGATGTTCACAGCCTTTTGTATTTGCTTTTCATATACATTTGCCTGATAATTTGTTTGCAGTCAACAATTCGATCTAGTGTAGTATTTCATACACAGAAGGAGATTATTGAACTGTCCTGTCACTCTCGTAAAGACACTAATTAAGAGAAGACAATCTCATCAGTGGGCAGATTCATTCTGTAACATTTTTTTAGGATGTAATTTATACCTATACTTGAGGGGCAGATCCTGAGCTTGGCTGCTTTAAACTCCAACTATATAAGCAGAGAGGCATCAGTGAGATTAGTCTACTGTTCAGCATTGTGATGCCTTTTTTTCCCAGGCTCCAGTGCTGTTCAGTAATCTCTGAGAGCTAAGAACTCTGACAGATCCCACTTATCAGCTCTGAACAAAACAAGCCGGGCTATAGCTCAAGTGCTGGCTTAGACCCGAGTCTCTGAAACTTATCACCTCCTTTGTCTATCCTGAATAATATTACCCTATAACCAGCCAGGTTCCTTCGACAGGGTACTGGACATTTATTTTTGTAATGACAAAGCCAAGTGATTGCAGATATAATATATTAAATCCCCTTTCTCCCCCCAAAAAGGGCTCTTCAATATTTGAACAATTAATATGGTCTTGAACACTACAGAGTCAATGAGAATGTCACACAACAGAAAATTCCCAAGAAAAACTATGTGTCTATTTCTGTTTCTGCTTTTAAACTCTTAAAATTCCCCTTCTTGCTCGTCCTGAACAGGTTATGTCCATTTTTGCTTCCAGATTAAATTGCTGCAATTATTTATAGGTGTTCTGGTTTCAGCTGGGATCGAGTTCATTTTCTTCCTAGTAGCTGCTGTGTTTTGGATTTAGTATGGAATAATGTTGATAACACATATTGTTTTAGTTGTTGCTAAGTAATGCTTATATTAAGTGAAAGACTTTTTCCAGTTTCCCATAGAAGCTGAGAGGGAGCACGGACAGGGTAAGCTGGCCAAAGGAATATTCCATACCATAGGTGTCATTCTCAGCATATAAACGGAGGTTGGCCAGGGGGTGGGAATCCATGATCACTGCTTGGGATGGGATGGGAAGGGAAACCAGTCATCAGGTTGTGAGCAACTGTATTACATCACAATTTTGTGTATTATTTTAACCATTATTTTCTCTTCTGTTACTGTTCTATTAAGCTGAATTTACCTCAACCCACAAGGTCGTTTTTTGTTTGTTTGGGTTTTTTCTTTTTCTCCCTCTCCTACTTAGGTGGAGGCAGTGAATGGCAGTCCCAGCTGCCAGCTGGGGTTAACTCGCAACGCTAGGATCTAACACGTTCTTATTGTTTATGGTGCTTTCCCTTGATACAGCCAACCTCTCAGCAGGCTACAACCACTGCTCCAAAGCCTCTCCAGGGCTGGAGCAGGAACACCCTGCCCTGCTCACATCACACCCCTGCAAGCTTCCACTACTGCCCAGGTTCAACAACAGAGAATGCAGACAAGCAACTGAAGCAGAGAGTTTAACAGACCAACAGGCCATTTGCCCGTCATTGTCCTTTTCATTGCTGTTACACAAACTCTGTTGGGAGCTCGCTCCTCCAAGTTCAAACTGGTTCTCAGTCAAGCTCTACAAAACCATCTCAAACTTTGTCAGTGCCACAGTTTTTAGATTATTCACAATATAAATTCCTTTTGTAATTATCATTTTTTCTATTAATCTAGTTTTAATGGCTGAAGGTATTTCTGCAACATACTGCTGTCAAGATGCCCTTTTTCAGGCTTGGTAAGCATGTGTATTGTCCAAAACAAATTCTGTTGCCCAAGATTTCTAAATCTCTACTTCTCTACACAAGATTTTCCATACCTAGCCTATGGTTTCAGAAGTAATACTTCCCTCTGTTCTAGTTAAATGTAATATTTGGTGATCCTCTGTGCAAGTCCTTTGATGTGTCTTTGGCTCTTATTTTGGCTAAAGGCCCAGACTCAGAATGAAGCCTTGCAGGCAATCTACCAGAGCAAAAGCAACGGGAAAACAGGGAAAGTGTTTAGTGGACGTGGCAGCCCAAGCAGCTGCATGCACAAGCTATTTAATATTTTTGTGAAAGTTTCAGATGCAGCTCTCCCAGGGCAGAACAGAAACAGGAGGCTGTCATCACACCTCGGGGAAAGAGATGGCCAAGGTTACGGACTGAAGCAAGGTAAATTTTTACTAGCCTCCTTAAAAAAATACTTTGCTCTGGGATCATGCTTATGTTAATATTGAATTTAATATGGAAAAAAAACACTTAATATCATATTTAGAACAGATTTAGCAAACCTGTAAAGGAGAGACCACTATATCATAGTGTGAAATAATTAAGCACATCACCCAAAGGACAAAGGTGTTAGGAAACGAAGGCTTCAGCTATTGGCCAATTGTATAACCACGCACGTGCTTTTGCTAACAAATCCAGAAATCTCTTAATTCTGAATGACAGTTCTATCACAAAAAGTGCATGTTTTTACAGCATTGTATATACTAGACAGCAGGGGGGAAATGGATCAGACAGCTATTAAAAGCTTCCTTGGAACCATCATAAATAGCCATTTTCACTTTTGGCTTAAAATTTCTCTAGCTCTACTATCAAAAATGATTTATCTTCTTTCATTTTTCACATTATCTGTAAATAGGTTATTCCCACTAGCATTGCTGTAAGAAACATTTGTCACAGCTATAAGAGGAGGGAGCCTGGCTAATTTCTAGATTCAGAAACCAAGATGAATAGCCTCACCCCACAAATAGCACTTAACATCAGTCAAGCCCTTTCTTCTGAATTAAAATAGTATTTTGAAATCTGATAGGTACTTCCACCTTGTTTTTCTATTCCTATTTTGATATTTAGGATGTTATATGCCACTACATTTGCTACTAATTATGATATAAGGTTTTAGAAAAGCAACTTATTTTAACAAGTATTGTATTGAAGTATATTGAAAAAACACTACAGTCCACAGTTAGGATACTAAATATATTAATATATCCTAATAATAAATGTTGCTCAAATATCAATTTAACTTGATTATCACCACCAACCTCTCTTTTTAGTTGACTCACCCTCCCGTGTGCAGAGACGTATTCTTAGGCCTGTCTTTTCTAGCTAGATTACAAACCTGTTCTAAAAGAGCAACTTTCCCAAATGTTACTGGGTACCTCTTCAGCTGGATTCACCTATAAATGTATCACTATGCATCACAGTGATGAAAAATACATGTAAGATATGAACACTAAATCAAGACAAAAGAAATAGACAATCTTGAAGACCTTACTGCTGATAAGAACCCTACTTAGTAGTATTTTTTTAAAGCTGAAAAATGCTCAGTGATTTGATAATCTGCTGAGTGTCAAACCCTCCTTCAGCATTGAAAAACTGAAAGCCGGATAGTAAGAAGTGATTAAAATGAACCTTTTTAAGGCTCAAACTATTACTAATTGGTCACGACCATCCTGCAGAACTTCATTTGTGACACCAGTAGAACAGAAATTATCATGCTAGTTTAATAACCTAAAAGAACTTTGCTACTAAGAGACTGAATCATTTCTTTAATATTAAACAGTACATTTACTCTGTAAATGATGAACCAGTATTTCAGCAGAACGCACAGTGTTAGCCAGCCAAGACTTTTCCTTATTAATAAAGAACAGAAATCACTGTGAGCTGAATCCCACAGTCCTTTCTCCTACAAAGCTCTCTTTGAGGTCAATGGAAAATTTGGCTATTAAAGAATGATGAACCCTGACCTCTGAAATCACACAGCACAAATCATATTTAGTTTTGAAAATAACCTCCCATCCTAGGTCTGGAAAGATTTCAAAACAGGAGAAACAGGACATCCTTTTTCTATCATCCCTTTCTTAAGTTCACAATACCTGACAGGTTACAAAAGAATAGCCTGGCAAACCATCTCAGCTTCTTTGTTTGCTGGCCTTTATTGTTTATTGCCTGCTTATTTCTTCTTTTAAGCTGTATGAGAAGTAAAAAACCCATGAATCTATTTAACCTAGAGAGAGTGAAGCAGCATTTATCATTAGACACATCAAGCACAGTAAAAAGGAATACTTTCAATAAGTTTAATGTCCTTTTCCAAACTGAAGCTACCGTAGGAGATGATGAACTAGGAGAAAGTACAAATCGAACATTTTACTTGTAACATTCAAGATATTTTAGGTGAGCACTGTCTAAAACTAGTAATAAAAGCACAAAGGAAAAAAAAAAAGATATGTCAGTAATATTCTGTCAGAGGAAATCTAGTGGTCAGTATTCAGAAAAAAATTAAAATTTTTATACTACATTTTAGTACAGGCTAAAACCCAACACCTGTATCTTGGAAAGGAGAACCTATCTGTCAAAAACTTTCAAAAATTCCAGACAACTGCATCTCACCAGATTTGCAGTGCAGGATTCAATGTTGTATACAGGAATGATGACAGACTTTGTATGGATCCTGTACCTGATAGCAAGACCAGTTCACTTCCAAGGCAACGTCAGCCACATCTTCCCATTAAGCACGCTCTACTACCTCCACGGCTCTCCGCAGCCAGGACGCTCACAGAGAACCTCAAGTACACAATTACAAACCGCTCAATACACCCAGGGCAAGAGTAAACATAGGCACGATTCAGACAGCATTTTACAAGATAAAGATCTCTTGCACCGAGTAAATCCAACTTACTTCAATAAAAACTATTTTAGTAAGTTTGGGGACAGATTACTTTTTCAAACAGAAAGAAACGGGAGCTGAAGCTGAGGAGTTGAGCCAGAAGTTCTGGTAAGGAGGTACTGGGTGTATTGTCTGAGAAGGAAGGCGATATCTACAATGTTTGAGAAGATCCATCATTCACCATGTGATTCTGCCATGACATTAAAGATATACTGGAGCTGTTAAGCATGCTTTCCGGGCTTTCATTTGATTCAATTCACATTTCATTCTTACAAATAGAACGTTCAAAAATATTACTTTCAAACTCCGGTCATGCTTTCTTAATACTTTTGCCTACTAATTTTATATATATATATATTAAAACCGCACTCTACGGTATTTTTTCATAGCTAGAAATTTGTACTTGACCACAAAAATATTCAGATGACTGTAGATTTGTTGTTCAGAAACACTGAATTTGCTTCAGATGAGCCAGCCATTCTATTTTCACATTCAACTCATGTGTCCTTAGTCCTGTTTTTCCCCTAATATATATTTTCATTTTAAGTCAGTCCTCCACTCTACCTCTAATTTTATAGCCTTGGAAAACTTTCCCATGGTCTCAAAGTACTTCCACATTCTGCTCAAAATAATAACTTCTACATAACGAGATATGATAGAGCAATTTAACAACTCATTCCTTTCTAACAGTTAGTTATAGAAGATTAATCTTAGTCCTATTAGGTCTGAAGAGTCCCTGAGCTCATCAGTTGATCCTTTCTAGACACCTAAACTAGGGCTGGGAATACATGAAATAAATGCTTGAAACAAGATAAAGGCTGGCCAGAACATTTTACGCTTCATTCAAACCCAAGTAGTTCACTTTTGGTTCAGAGAAGAATCAAGTACAGACAAAGTCAGAGCAGTCTCCTGTCTTGCCTGGAGATCCCTTCTAAGCCATCAGATCAGGACTGGCAGTGCTGGAGCGAAATGCCAGTCACTTTACAATAAAATAACAGACATAGCTTGTGCCCATGTGCTTTCTTCCAGCAGTCTCCTCTCATGGCACTGGGGTTTTCTTGAGGCTCCCACTGCCCTCCCAGAGGGAAGGTTTCTTTTATTACTCTCCTTTGCACCTCAACATACAGGTGTGATTTTTACATCACATAGGTAAAAAACAATTCCATACTCTGACAGATAGTTCCCCAAGGGTGAAATAGGTCTTTGCCTCCCTCTTTCTTTCATAAATGTTTGGGGTTTTTTTCTCCAAAAATCACAGTCCTATTATTAGATAATTTTTTTATGAAATACAATAGAGTCAACCTTGGCACTGCTCCCTGGGCAGGGATATCATACCCTGACAGCCTTCCTTCAAATCCCTTCATTTGACCCTGACAGAGCCAGACCAGCAGGCACGGCAGCAATCCAGTCCCATTAAGGCGTTCCACCACACACATAGCCCTGATGGGAGGTGCTGTGACATCGAGAGAGCACAGGCGAGCGGCTGGGCTGCGGGGCACCGCTCCCGCTGATGCACCCAGAGGCAGAACTTCACAAAACAAGAGGAAAGCCTTTGCCATGAGCATTGGCAAAGATTCAAAAGCAAGCTTGGAGGTGCATTTTAAGATGTATTCCTGACCTTTGCTTCTTCCTCCCTGTAACAACTTGAGACCTTGAGCAAAACACTCTGAAAAAACAAACTTTAGTTTAAAGTATACCCTTAAACATAAACTTCTAACAATAGCATCAGTTATAATTCATTAGGGGAAAATTACTGCATGAGAAATACAAGGAAGATACAAATAGGGTCTTATGTGACTTGTGCTTACTACACAATGAGTTATAATGCTCTGAGTAATGACAATGAAACGCGAACAGTGAGAATAACATTATTTCTGGAGTAAAAGGATACAAAATTTTAGATACATTCCCTTTCCTGCATCTGATAGCATTTCCATCTGACATCTTCCATAAGCTGAAGATGAAAAGTGATTTTTTTTTGTGCATCATAAAATGTAGACTTGTTTTTTAAATGATAACATTAGTGCATACATATGAAAAAAGGTTAACTCAAGACCTCAATTCCTTCCCAAGAGAGCAGGAAAACACTCTCAGAAAGTATGCAAACCAGTGCAGAACTTAGGATATTGCCCATTTTATTTCCTTAACCAAAATGACTATTAAGCCAAAATGCAGGTCCTGCTCAGTATAGTTTTATATAATTCTGAGCTGTCTGGCTTTGTCTTAAATATAGACCTGAAGTCTCACCTGTATATGTGTGCCCTGTTACATTGCCAGAGAGTAAAATGCTTGTTTTAGCAATTTGCATAGTTGCAGCAGACTGCAGTATGGAAAGGATGCTCCCATTTTCATCCTCAAAAGGAAGAAGATTTTTTCTTTGAAAAAGCTCGTGTAACATTTTCTTTTTAAATCTTATAGAATCATCCCGAGGTTTGACATCAGCTAGAAGGTTTAAAAGTGATATTGAGGTTTAACAGCAGGTATGTAGCTCAGTTTTATCTTTTCAGTGATAAAATTTTCAGTACTATACCTATATAATCACTGAACTGCTTTCCTTATTACCACCTAGTATGGACACACCGACAGCAGCAAGAAGAGAGCAAGACATTCAATATGAAATATATGCCTACAAAAATAAACAAACAGGCTCTTCCTTTCTCTGCTTTCCCTGTTTCCTCTCCCCAGCACGCACTCCCAGTTTTACATTTCCATTAGGACACTGACCAAACGAAACACGGGAGATGCCAGAGGCATGAACGTGCTTCTCTCATATACTCTCAGGGCAGAGCAGAGGCAGAGGGTGCTGCCAGGCTGCCTGAGCAGAGGACTCTGACCGTGTGGTGCCAAGCCCTCCAGTCCTGCCTGACGGAGCCACGTAGCCAAGCTGCCTCCTGCACCACAAGGTAATTTTGTCCCAGGGTGGTGGTAGCCCTGAGCCACTGCAAAGCACAGGGCTCCCTTCAGATTCACAGATAACCTTAGAGCTACCAGACCTGAAGAATAGAAAACACTAAGGACTTTAAAAGCAGTAGGTGCTCAGTTACACTACCCAATCAGCCTGTACGCTTCCGCATGCCAGTCAGAATATATGGAACTAAAAGCCTATTGTTGAATATTAAATAGAAACAGTTAAAAATTATACTACTCATATTATGCAAATACATTAACTCAGTCAACCTGAGTATAAACAAGTCTTTTAAATAAGTATTTTTATGCTGCAGAAAGCACTTCACTGCCAGGGTAATTTATGCATTTGTTGTCCCTTGTTTTAAATGTTGAGCTGTTACACTGCAGCTTTGTGCTTGCCATAATTTCCTACTCCTCCTTCAGCCACTTCTATAAAAAATTTTATTGACTATCAACAAGAAATAATCTCCATTCTAATAACCACTTTCACATTTAAGAACACTTGTCTTACATTTCAGATATGACTAATTTTGTCCTCTGCTCATATATAGCAAACACTCCTGTACTCCATCAGGCTAGGAAGGGTGCAGAACCACTGGTCTCCACTTGAACATGGAGCTGTTGACCACAACTCTTTCAGTGTGACTATCCACCCTACTCCTTATCTACCAAGTGGTCCATCCATCAAATCCATGTCTCTCCAATTTAGACAGAAGGATGTTGGACATTGACAAATTCTTTGTGCTGGTCCAATAAGATGAGATCAGTTTCTCTTCCCCTACCCACCCGCACTGTAACCCTGCTGTAGAAGGCCACCAAATTTGTCAGACACAATTTGCCCCCACCTAGTGAAGCCATGTTGACTGTCACCAATCACCTCCTTATTTTCTATGTGCTTTAGCATACTTTCTAGGAGTATCTGCTCTGTGATCTGGCCAGGCACAGAGGTGAGACTGACTGGCCACCTTCCTTTTTTACCTTTTTTAAAACGAGGGTTTGTTTCCCTTTTCCCAGTTACCGGGAACCTCCCCTGACTGCCACAACCTCTCTGTACTGTATCCCCTACTCTATCAAGCTGATCCCTGAAGAGGTCAAAGTCTCCTCTCCTGAAGCCCTAGGTGGTAAGCTGCTTGTGCTCCCTCCTCACTGTCTTAAGGATCTTGAACTCCACCATTTAATGGTCACCGCAGCCAAGGCTGCCCTCGAGCTTCACAATCTCCACCAGCCCTTCCTTCTTTGTGAGAACAAGGTCCAGCAGATACATATATATATATGTATGTATATATATATAGTATTCAGAGGTAAATGAGCACCACGTAAAATAATGGTCCTCCTCTTATCCTTAAAAATGACAGGGTTAGATTATTATACTCAATAGAAGTCAACTCAGCAAACACTGTATGCTTCAGACACGATTATTATTACATTCATATTAACTATTATTAAATGTTACCTGTATGAAAATTCATGAGGTAACCTCACAATCAAAGAAAGTATGTCTGTGCTGCACATGGCATGTTAGACTTTGCTCTTCATAATGTTTACTTACATATTTAATAACACCAGAAACTAAGTTTTGGTGAATTCAATGAGATCTTATATGTATTAGTGGTCCAAAGAACTAGATTTACTCTAAAAGCAAGAACAGGGGAACTTAAATGACTGCATTCAAAATCCAGACTGTCAAGAATGATTTAGGTGTTCAGGAATCTGGTTTTGGAAACCTATTTGTCTCCCAGCACCTAGCAAGCTAAGCTGGTTTTGAAAATAGAACTATGTCAGCTTGACATTTTTGACAACGCTACTCTCCGACTGCCTTCCGCATCTTTTTCCTTTTCGTCCTTTCAGAAACTTCACAACATTAAAATCCAAGGAGAGAACAGAGACTTCAGCAACTGATAATGTATTCACAAAATGGTATGACAACAATGTATAAAACCAACTAACTATCCCAGGATTGTCAGGCAAGTAGCTATAAATCATGCAGACATCTTGCTGCATCTGTTCAACAGACATGAAAAGTAATATATTGCTCGAAGAATAGTTAGCAGAGTCCTACAGGACTGCAACAGCATTATTTTCACTGCCAGATTCTCTCTCACAGTTTCATGATTTTTATAATAAAATTTAAGTTATTGAAGACTGAAATAATTAATCTTAGTTCTTATCAAAATATTCAGGGGATGAAAAGGTTTGTCAGAAGGATCAAAGACACATCTGCTGGATATTTCTGCCACCTTCAGCAACCTACCACCCTCAGAACATGGAGGGTTTCTTGAAAGGAAGCTCCTCGTTTCTTTGATTGCTGATTACTTTTAAGTCACTTGTGAAGTAACCTCCTTATGTAAATTTACACCACACAAAAAGTCTCTTGCATATAGGATACCATTTGTTTCTTAAAGCTTCATGGGCATGAGGAGGGTGTAGAGGAAAGACTGGCAGTCTTTGCCATCATAAGGGACTCTTCTGAGAGACAGAGCAGATAGGCAGTGCACACCTGAAATCCAAACAGGCAACAGGAAACATCCCTTTGCTTACAACTCGATAAGTAGGTTTTCACTTCCCACATTTCATAGAAAAATGAATATCTAATACAATATGGCCCCAAAAACTGAATGAAAAAAAATATTTTTGTTGTCGTAAGTGTATTTTCTCAAATGGTTCCTGCTTTATCACCCACCATATAAAACTGCTCGGTCAGCTCAGCTATGGAAATATTGTAAATGCACTGCTGCCAGGATCCAGTTTTAGTGAAGAAAGCAAGGCAGAACAGGGACATTTAAACAAATAAACACATTACATTAGAATGGACTACATTTGGTGACCTCTAGCTTCTACATTATAAATAACATAACCCAATAATGTAGTACATGATTAATTAAAAATACACTGTCCAGAGTGAACAAAACCCAACAACATGCTACAGTCTATTAAATGAAATGATGATTCTGACTTGTAATTGCTTTATAGACCATTGAATTAGAAAGTGGGGAGTAAAGACCGTTAAGAACATTAGTAAAAGTTCAATTATTAAAAGGCTTTATTTCTGAAGACTCTTTCTGTATGCTTCCTTTTTTTTTCCTAAATTATTAAGAACAGACATCATCAGCCACACCCCCACTTAAACCCCCTTAAATATTTTCTGTGTTCTTAACCACCTTAATGAGATGGATGTAATCTTCTGTGGTCTCAATTCAGGAAAACATATAACTATATGTTAAGCCCCACTGGGACAAATCCTTAGCTGATATGTATTACTTTTATAGAGCTTTGGCATCCACCTCAGTGGGATTCAAATGCCTTCTCAGTAGATTGCTGAACCAGGCTATTAAAAAGAAAACAAAAAAAAAGTAAAATTGTTCCTGAAACTGTCATGCAGTATCAACAACTTATTTGTATGTGGGATTTCATTATAATGATTTTTATGCAATACAAGCGAGCATTCAGTACTATATGTATACGTTACTGTGCACCACATGGTACAGCAGCAAAATTTTTCAGTCTAAGGTAACACAGCAATTCCTAAAAGATCATTAAAGGTCCTTGTGGTTAGGCAATCATTTAGTTGGTGATCTCATTTTGTAGCCAAAGCCATTAGGACAACATAAAACTGGTTTCAGGCAAGCACATTAGTTAATTATAAAGCAGTCTAAAGCAAACCAAAAGGAGAGTATTTCATTTATTTTAATAGTTTATAGTTATTAAACTACTGTGGTTCTCTAACTTGGTATCGTGCCTGGGGAAAACTACATGATTTTATAGGAATAGCAATAATACGGGTTTTAGACTTCTTGCTTTCCTTTTAAGTAATTTTCTAATAATTCACTTACAGCTTCTGCTGACAAGAACTGGTCCAAGTTCTATGTTCCATGCCTGATTGTGCTCATGTTGATGCCAACAACCTTCCTTAGGTGCAATATAGAGGTCACAAGAATTTGTGAACAGGAAATTGCAGTTTCACACCAGCTGGTCTGTACAAACTGCTCACGTGAATTAGAGGTACAGAACCCAATTCAAACCTTTCTTAAAAACCACACTGACATGACAGCCTTTTCAACTGATCACACTGTTTCTTTCTGCAGTCTGCTCCATCTTGCTTGCTTTTCTTGCCACCTCTTACTACATCTTTTAGACTATAAGCTCCTTGGGACAGACAGGCCACCCATTCTGTGTTTTCCAACTGCGTGGCAAAGGGAGGCTCAACCTGTTTGTGATCACAGTGTAAATGCTAAATAAATTACAAAAGCAGTCATATTGCTCCCTTACAAACTGGATCTATTATTTCACAATAGGAACAAAGTGATCTTTTCAGCAGAAAATGCCTTGAGGTTTTGCATTTATATAGAACCTACCACAGTAGGGTCCTGGAATAAAATTCGGGCTCCTATGCTCAGGCTTAAAATGCATAATCATTTCCATTGACTTCTGCCACTGTTCTAGATTGCTTCTAGGATCCTGCTTTAATGCGTACAGATACCAGTTCAAATGACATACGATTGCTGATTGCATCTTAAGCTGTTATATCTCACCGGGCAGAAATAGCTATTTAATTCTTGTTGCTGCATTTCCTCTGCAACACGAAGCCTTTCCTTATTCACAAGTTTCATTATACCCATCAAAAGGTTTATTCTTATCACAGACAAGACCAAGCATATCTAAAGAGATATTACAGGCACAGCAGTAGCTTTACTACAAGTCAGGTTTGACATATCCATTTCAAGTGCATCATGTGATATATTGCTAGTGCCTAGCTTATAGTTTCTTTCTCTGCTGTTCCTCTAATGTTAAGTTTCTTCAGGCAAACAAATTTCTGCCTTAGGCATTTAACTAAACTAGAAGAAATTCCAGCACGCCCCCAATCTGCAACTGCCACAAAATGTTTCAGAACATCTTTCTCAAGGTCTTTTTCATAGAAAAGAGTTATCAATTCTTGCTTGGTTTTCTCCATTGCTTCCCCAAAATAACTACCCCAGATCCAGCATATATTACACAGATTCTGCCAAAGCCATTTAAGGTCAACAGGTTTTTTGGTGGCTTTGTCTGTTTGTTTGGGTTTCTTGTGTGTGGTTTTGTGGGGGTTATTTTAATGCTCTAAGTTCTAGTAAGAATTGGGGAACACGGGAAAATTTGAGAGCTCTGAATTAAACCAAGCAGTTGTGACTCTCAGCTGCTGTGACACTGTAGCTACTCTTATTGTTTAAGTCTCCCTGTAGCACAGTTCTTTATTCACTGAGATTTACTACAGCGATCTCAGTGGTTTTAGAACAATGGAAACATGTACAAGCCTATTTAGGTATGTGCTTAATATGGTCAAGCTTTTATAACAGGAAGATAATTTTTGCAAATTAATTACAGCAGAGAAGATTCATACAGCTTGTTACTATAGCAATGGATGCAGAGCAGCTAATACTCCTCACAGAGGTAGCACTACTCCTCCAACGGCAGGGGTCAGCTCCCAGTTTAAGTTCTTCATCTGGAGTCTGGGAAGAAATACCAGAGGTAACTCTCAGCTCTAAGCAGCCCATAATTCCTGGGCACAGCAGGGTGTAGAAAGTGACATTTTTCCACACTTTCTGCATTCCCCACTGGGCTAGAAACTCTCCTTCAGCACAGAGGTCTGAGACAAGGGGAACTTCCATCATCCTGCTCCATCGCACAAAACAGGACTTGGGAAGCTTGCAATTAGCAGCTGCCTAAGGAAAGTTGTGTGGTGTTTTGTTTTGGTTTTTTTTTTTCCTTTTTTCTTTTTCCTACTCCACAGATGGGCACACTTGGCTCTTGTTTAGATAGAAGCCATAGCAACATTTTACAGGGAACGGGGGCAATTGCAAAAAGTCACATGCTGAATGTGGGCTGGTGTGTGCTACAGCTCTAAGAAAAAAAAAAAAAGGAGGGAGATGGGACAAAAAAATAAAAGCCAAAGTTTTCTCATCTTATCAGAACACATATCTGAACAGTAAGTATTTTCATGCAAACTACTAACTACTTACATTCTTGTTCCCTGTAAGTCAGTATTTCCATATTTTAGCTATATATTATTATGCGGTAGGTGAGCATATGTATTTAATACAACTAGATCTTTAAACAGGATATACACTGCCTCCTGGAAGAAAGATGCTTGATCAAATAATCTCAGACATTATAGCAGAAAGCGTGCAAGATTTGAAGCCACATCTGTGGCTGTACAATGTCTTGGTCACTGGACAGTATCTTATTAAACCCATCCAGTTTTTGTACCTGGTATCTTACAGACAGACATTTGTACAACAGCATGATGAAGACTCTGGTTTCTTCCAAGACTTTCCATAGCCTTTACTACCTTTTCAATCTTGCCCTTCTAATACAGTTTCAGAAAATGGTGGTAATGGATTCAAGTTCCACAGGCTCTCTGCTCAAGAAGAGCTCCTGAATGCACACTAAAACTCACCAGTTTGGGGTCAGAAGTTACCTTTATTGGCCACTGTATATTGTATAAGCAACACATACTGGCACTTTCCTACTTCTAGTTGCAATCACTTTCCACTCTTTTTCTATAGCAGAGAACGTTCACTTTCTTCCTGAGATCCTTAAAGCATGTTTGAACTGGCCTCACTTCCTCTAGAGTTTTTGAGATGCAAATACATTATTATGTCTGGTCATTGCCAGTCATTGATCAGCACTGATTTAGCAGGTATGAAGCAAACTTGGCACAACAGTACCTCTGCAGGAGACAAAGGTCATAATTTCAATTATGATCCTCATTATTTACTACGAATAAATGAATTTGTTAATAATGCCAAAGCTCAAGTTGTTTAACATAACTAATTAAGCAAGTAACAGACTATTCCATCCATTAGCAACGCATTGCTTCAAAGGCTTCTGGTGTTCTACATTTTAGTTAACTGTTTCTTTAGCAGACTTCTAGCAAGCACAAGCAAAGCTGGGGAATTAGAGAGTCCAGCAGCATCTGAAACATCTGTCATTGCATGTGAAAACACAATACAGGATATGGACATGTAGCCCAAGCAAGGCAGTTATTTTTCTTTTCCACAAACAAACAATAAAACACAAGTTACTCATGGTATGATGACAAAACACAAGTAGCTTTGAAATGCTCACCGTGTTCTTGGTAAGAGACAGAAAGGAGAGCAAAATATTTTGTACAGAGGAGGTAAAATGCAATCCCTACTGCCCTATCCTATTATTTTTGGCATGCAGATACTTCAGTTCATAGCCCCAAAAGATGCTTAATTCCCTATGACCGCAAACATAGTATTTATTGCATAAAGGAAAGGAGTCACTTTTTTTATATTACGGACTAGTTAGAATAGGAAAACAAATACCCTTGATCTGAATGACTTCAAGGCCCACAGAAACCTATTCCTGCTGAAACCAGGAACTGAGGCCAAACCTTGCCCTCCTCCCCACTCTGGCCTGAGGGACACAAGGAGAGACAAGACATCCCCAGGTGCTTGGAGCACTGCTATTCAGGGAAGCACAGCTGAGAGCATGAGGAAGAACTGGGGGCAGCTGCTCCTCATGGCACAGCTCCAGCCAGGCAGGCAGATTTGGGCAGGCTGAGCAAGCCCACCACAGCTGCCTGCCCCCTGGACAGGGGGAACTGGCAGAACTGCTGGCAGGAGACACTGCTTGCTAAATAGCGTGACGAAGTATTTCATTTAAGTGTTTTGGAAATACTAGTTCAGGCTTCGAAAACAGACTGTAAGCTCTTCAGGGCAGGGACCATCTGTCTGTTCTCTACTTAGCATGGAGGGGTCCTACTTTTTCACTGAGTTTTTAAGGGACTGCTGCAGTAAAGTGGGGTAAACATAAACACCACCCTTTCAGGACTTGAAAACCGCAGAACAAAACAGATGACTCTTAAATGCAGAGTGACAGACACGCAAGGACTAGTTCACAGCAACACAGAGGATTGTTCTACAGAGCACTCTATGTTCCCAAAATACAGCAAATACGGCTTAGCGTGCTGCTGCCTTTACACCCTACCCACTGAAAAGCATCCTTCAGAACTGTCCACACCACACTGTCGGGTTTAGTATATTTTTTCATTTTATGTATAGAAAGGAAAAACAAACAAACAACAGCAAGACCCTCCTCCCCCAGTATAAAAAAAAGAGGCATTAAAAACATCAAATCTCAGACAAAATATGTAACTTCCATTAGGAATATCTTCTCAAAGCTGTTTGCTTCCCAGGCAGTTTAGTTCATTTCATCCAGCGTCACTAAGTATTTAAACTCTACAAAGATAGTTACAGCTGATCAAGCCAGTACTCCAGAGGAAAATCCTAAACCTAAAAGAATTACACTAAACAGAGCTACAAGGATGAGAAATTTGGGGGTCCTGATCAAAACCTGATGTTGCTCAAGATAAGCACCTTTTCTACCCCCATCTTACACCTTTTTTCCTTGGCTCAAATTTCATTTAAGCTTCTATAGTCCCTTGTTTGGCAAGTGATTTGATGGTAAAGCTTCTGCTGACACACAAAGAAAACTAACTGCATTCACAACATATCCATCTTCCTGTAAGCAGGCAGATACACATTTATGCAGCAAACACATAACCTCAGTCCTGCCTTAGACCATGCCTATAATAAACGGTTGGGTTAGCTAGGAGATCAAGAAAGTTAGAGACAAATAATTCAAATAAGAACAATCATTAAGTTCTAATTACACCAGGGTCTTCAGAGTGCAGAATGGAGCCAGTCGTTTTTCATTGGTATGGCAATGAATGGTCCACATACCACAGCTATGTCTTTCCCACTAATTAACTGTAGTTCTAGGAACTACCTACAAAATGTGTTTCCCCAAAGTACCCTTTGGTTCTCCAAATGGAGCCATAGCTCTACTTTACTGAACCAGGGCATGTTATGAGGTTCTAAGCTCTCAAAGTACTGAGGCATAAGCACCCAATACATTACATCTGTGAAGATTACTAATGGTAGTTCTTATTCCCATCTTCCTCTGAGCTTCTACAAATAAATATTCCAAAACAGTCTTTCCCAGATTGGTGAGGGGCTTCTCCTTCCTTGAAGATTAGTGGATTATTCTCTCCCAGGTATATCTTCACTTCTACCAATTTATGATTGGAAGCCTTGGACAGATATTTCCTCCCCTCCTGCCACGTTCTCCTGCAGAGGAGAAGGGCAGAGAACCAAAAATAGCTGGAAGAGCACCAAAGCCTGCAAGACTGATTGCATGACACATTTCTCCCTCCTTAAAAATAAAAATAATAAAAAAAAAAAATCACAATTGTCTTTCCAGACAGAAAATAGTAATAAGAGGATAGATGTACATGGCAGCCTGTCCTCCAGTGTTCACCAATACACCCATAAGCAGAAAACTGCAAGAGAATTACAGCACTAAGTTAACATGCTGCAAAACGTGCTCCAGTGCCTTGTCTGAACAATGCAACCTGTATCTATTCAATGAAGGACAAGAACTGGATGCTACAGAATAGCCTGCATAAGCTGTCCAAGGAAAGACACTTAAAACACGCCTTAAGCCCTACCTCTCTCTGCAGATTGGTTATTGCCATTAGTGATTCACAAACTTAAATCCTCCCTTCAGTCAGGCACCTCTAGCATAGTTACACTGAAATCTCCAGCGCCTTTACTTCAATAATGCTTAAATGCATACTGCAGAAGGGCTGGAACTCTCCCTTTTCCTGTCAAGTGAATGCTCACACTATAAAACATAACTCTAAGCTTTATATCTGCTTGCTCTCCTTGACCCAACGAGGGCCAGAGACTAGACAGCCTGGTAATTCCTTTGGACTGAACTGGTATTGAACCTCCATCCTGACTGAATTCTCTATCACAGAGCTGTTCATTAAACAGTTGTTGTCCAGCTATGTCCTGCAATACCATAAACCAATTAACAGAGTGACAGTACAACTTTGGAAAAGCTCTGGAAAAAACTTCAGCAAAGTAACAGCATGAAAAGGAAGGTTTTATCACCCAGCTTTTATCACCTGCTGATGTTTAATATCACAAGGCGTTTTCAGGCTGGGAGGAATCATAAGCATACTACTCAAAGTCATAGATCCCTTGTGCTTCCTTTCAAAAATGCATGATAATGCTGAACAGATTAATAAAGAGATATTAAATAATTTTAAAAATCTGTTTCAATCTATATATTAGCTGTGGAAAACGCTACCATTACAATATGTATGTAACAACAGCATTTAATAAACGAAAGTAATTAAATACCTAATTTCTGTAGCAAGGCTGCATAACTGAAAAACCTTACCACATTTTAACTTTATGTGAATTGAACAGAGAAGTCCTCTTGATCTACTATGAATTTCTTCAACACACCAAGGGAACTAAAGAAACCTTCAAAAGTATTTCATTGTTTTAATTTATCTAGTTACTACATAAGATCATATCACTAGGTCATTTTCTGTTACGCGTTTATAATACATGCTGGACCAGTGGGGAATGGCATTTTATTCAGTAAGTTGCCTTGGCATCGTCCATCAGTTAAGAAAGATTGTATGAGTTGCACAGCAGTTTAGATTACCACAACAACACCAAAAATATCAGTGTGCTCTGCATTTGTGCTAATAGCATTAGGTATGAGGTATTCTTCAGCTACGAAGCACAAGAGACACAAATATATTTGTCATATATTTCTACAAATCAGAAGAATGTCAACAAAAAAAAGATTAATAGTTTCCATTTTGGCTACGACTCAAATGGTAAGGTACAAGATGGCAAAGCACTGGACAGCTTACAGCATTGATTCAAACAGTCTCCATTCCTCCTGCCTGATGAATTTTGAAACCTTATTTATCAGAGATTTGCAGCTTAGTAATTGTGAGTGAATATGGCAACTGCAGTCTAGACATAAACTTAGAAAAGTGGCTTGAAACTGAACCAGAAAAGAAAAATAAATGTTTAAGGACTAGAGCAAGCTGATTGCCTTTAAGCCACATGTTCAGCCATACCTACAAATACATGCAGTAAAAGTGCAAAGTCCTACTCTTGGTGCTCAACTGCAGGAATTAGAACTGTCAGGCCCTGAGCACCTTGAGCAGCTCTGATGTGCAGCCTTGGATCAAGCTGCTGGGAAAAGAGCTGCATAAAACGTGGCTGTGAGAAGCTTTGTTGGGGCTTCCACACATTCATTCAAGAGCTGCTATTAAAGCTCAGTGCCTGAACTTTGAAATATATGATCTCATTTTATAATCAAATAAATATGCTTTTACCACACATTGTGGCTTAACTCCAGCAAGCACTCAAGCACCACACAGCTGCTTCTTCACTCCCCCCCTATAGTGGGATGGGCAAAAGAATCAGAAGAGTAAAAGTGAGAAAACTCGTGGTTTTAGATAAAGACAGTTTATAAGTAAAGCAAAAGCTACACACACAACCAAAGCAGAACAAGGAATTCATTCACTACTTCCCACAGGCAGGCAGGTGTTCAGCCATCGCCAGGAGAGCAGCGCTCCAACACGTGTGACAGTTACTTGGGAAGACAAATGTCTTAATTTCAAACAACCCCCCTTTTTTCCTCCTTCCCCCAGCTTTCTGAGCATGATGTCATATAGCATGGAATATCTCTTTGGTCGGCTGGGGTCAGCTGTCCCAGCAGTGTCTCCTCCCAACTTTTTGTGCTCTCCCAGCCCGCTCACTGGTGGGGCAGCATGAGGAGCAGAAAGGCCTTGACTGCCTTGCCAACAATCAAAACCACCAGTGCGTTACCAACACCACCCTCATCCCAAATAAAAAACAGAGCACTACACCAGCTGCTAGTTAGAACTATCCCAACTAAAACCATGACACCATGATGTTCCTGGGTTTGTCAGCAACTCAAATACATGCTTTAGCTTCATGCAGGTATGATGGTGCATAGGTTATTTTCATTAATTACTGTTTTAGAATACACGTGTGACACCTCAAAAGAGCAAAAGCCACAGAATTCTATGATAATGCTGGAATTTCAAGTTTTCTTGAAAAATTACCTCTTCAAGTGCTCTGTACCCTTCAAATGCAATGTGTTGCATATTACTGTTATTTATAGCTGCTCTATTTTAATCACTCATTCTAGGTTAAACTGACAGACCCAAAATATATATTTTTTAATTTTATTTACAGAGGTTCGCTCTGCTACTTGTGCGGGGTATACAAAGTAAAATGTTATTTTCTAATAAGATTAAAGATATACTCAGATTATTTATATTATAGATGGAACTGCTCAAAGATGCTGGCTTCCAGCTGTAAGGGCAGAAGAATAAAATGAAATACATGGAAGAACATTCCATTAATCCAAGTCATCTAGAACAGACTCCTGCCTGGCTGGAGGCACATCTCTCCTGCTTGCAGCACCACATGTAGCATTTTGTAAATTGGTTCAAGGGAAGCTCTAAAAAAAATAAAAAAGAGTGGACATTAAACATCAGTCAGCTGACAGCTAGCAAGCAGCTTGGATCTTGCTGCACTTAATGTGAAAACTGTCAAATTGGGCAAGGGAAGAGATCAACTTCTATTTATCGAAGGCAAGAAACTGGAGAAACAGAGATAGAAACTGGACAAAGTTAATTCATTAATATTTGACTTGTGTAGGTATGTTTGATTTGTCTCAAATTATCAGCGTAGAAGGAAAGGCAAATTAACTACATACTGTTCACAAAAAAATACAGGACTTAGTAAGTGCCTATCTTCCATATGCTAAAGTTCACTCGGAGTGGTAGTGGAAGAAATAAAAGCCAGATATTACTTAATGAACAATCTTTCCTAGTCTTATCTATTTTTAAAACAAGCTCTGGAGAGTATAGAACAGACAGATTAATATTTTTCCCGCCCCAAATATGACTGGTCAAGAATAATGGATGTATAACATGATAGAATTCGGTCAACTTCTCTGTTTCAAATGCATGAACTTTTTTTTTTTCTTTGAGGACACCTTAATCTTGTCAAAACAATCAAGCAGCTAATTCAAATTGAGCAAGGCCTCATACACGGTGGATTACACATTCTCACCTAGTATGGATTTACACTGTTTCAGCACAGTGGTGGAATACTCTCTTTTACTGCAGCTGAGGTCCAAATTCAGCATGCTTAATAGCTGAAGAGAGAAAATTCAAACATTGTTGCCAGCTAGACATCTTGAGGGACTTGAAATGATAGAAAATCAATTCATCCCCTGGCAAAACCCACTCTTGTAAACTGCCATCCTGCTTTGTTGCAAGTGAAAATAACATTGGTGTTGTAAACACCTACTAGGTTAACATAATCTAATAGTTTGTGGCCAGTTGGAAACACTATCTTAGCAAAAAATATGCCTTAAACCATCACCTGACCAAACTGTAACTAACTGCTGGAAACTATTAATATGAATTTAAGACCTAGCATTATAGGCTAACAAGACCAAAATGCAGATTAAAAGCCACAAAATTCTCTCATTCCAAGAATTAAGCTTATAAAAAACACGGCTATGCAAAATTCAACAATCCTGATGTGGGACCTTCTCTTTTTGCTTACTCAGCAGCAACCATAGCATCAGCAAAACACTGGATGATTTCCCATTCCTCAGCATGAGAAACTCTACTTTTGATTCTTAATCTGAATAATTCAAGTAGTTCCCAGTGGATTAGTATCAAACTGCTCTTTTGCAGAACAGATGCTACACTTCTGCATTCACCACCTCCAACATTTGAGGCTGGTTATACCCATCAGAGAGATTATCTCTCTGATGCTATTCACTTCCATGAACTTTAAAAATTAGAAGTAGCATTGGAACATTTTGGAATGAAATCAGAAAGTCACCCCCCAGCAGGCACAAGTGTACTAGAATTGCACCACAATTTAAGTTACCAGAGTTGTTACTACACTACCCAAGTTCTTTTAAACTACATTCTCCACTAATGAGACAATCCTTGTTAGACGTTCATTGCTTCCACCTCCAAAACCAAAAAACCCCAATGACACTGATTTGCAATAAACTAATTTCTGGCAAAAAGTGAACCAAATAAAGAAAAAAAATTCTGCTGTTTAAAAGTACTGCCTTAATCCTGTCTCTAGCAGCCAGTATTATAATTCTCCTTTCAAGAAGGGCTATGGTACCAATTCCATTGACTGTATTGTACCAATTTAAAAACAAAGCTTATACTGATTGATGCTCCTTGGGTTCCATAAAAAATTGACTTAGATTGCCCCACCTAATATTTGTATAATTTACAGGCACCCTCTATAAGGCAAGACAGGCAGCAGAAAAATAGAGACCATTATGTACCAGAAAGTTTTAAAGTAGGACCAACTGCAAAAATGAATACAGTTAAAGAGTTTTTCTGCGGTATTTAATTCTAATATGCGTATTTGATAGAAATGCTTAAATACAAGGCAATTAAGGTAAGTCAAATAAAGAGATCCCCTGTCTATTTCTTGAACACAGGGAATTTGATTAAGCACCTTTTTTCCTGTTGCTCCTTTACATTTATCTGAAGGTTCCAGTTTTCCCTGCACTGCTCATTAGAGGTTGTTTGCTGACACTCAAAGGCTCAGTTCCAACACAGAAAGCAAAACTGCCCAAATTAATCTTAGTTCTTTGGCACCACCTCCAGCATCTGCATACCTGGCACAGGAGTGTCAGAGCAGTCATGAGGGACTGGTGCCATTCTATTTGCCTGTGAAGAGTAAAGCCCCAGCTAAGAAAAGATAGGTGAATGTAAGAAATATCTTTGATCTTCCTTTCACAGGTTATTAGAACTTAAAAAAAAGGAGAGATTGAATTATTCTCCTTCAGCTCAATCATGTTTACAGACCTAGATCTGAAGGATTCAGCCATATATTTCTTCACCCATTCTTCTTCAAGTGAAAAGGACGTTTTCCTCTCTTAACTATAGCCAAAAATACCACTGCTGGTGATGAAGTGAAAGATGGCAAACGATACTGTTTGTATTAATTTCTCTGCCCTCTCCACAAAAAAAAACAAAAAAAAAAACCAAACAAAACACCACACCACAACCAAACCTCCACTTTCACTTCAGGAGGCCTTTCACTTCAATTTACAGAGTTTGTCTGGGATTTTTTTGGAAGGCATTTTCTTCTCTCCAAGGAAAATATTTTCTCCTCTCTTCTTCAAACCTCTCATGAGAAAGGCTACAATTTTTTTTACAGCCTTATCCCTAAAAAAAAAAAAACTCACCCTGAATCTAAAGCACAAACCAAAAAAAGGAGTGGAGAATGTCCTCCTTATACTAGCAAAATATAAACTACAATCTTTGCATCCACCTTAAAAAAAAGCCTTCATTTACCAAAAAAAAAAAAACAACCCAACAACCAATTCCAAAACACAACAAATCTACTTAAGAACAGATCTCACCACAGTTACTGAGGCAACTTCAGGAAAACCAGGTTAAAAAAAGTGTTTAAGAGATATTTTTTTTTAAATTCTAAATCAGAGACATCATCATCATTATTATTATTTCCTTCCAGTTTCTATTTTGCCTACAGAAAATGAATGTTAGAAAGGAACATCCTGCTCTTTGGTTTATCTGACCTCTTTTGAGTTTCTGCTTTCCTTCAGCATTTTAACATGGCCTTGCTACAGAGATCATGAGAGCAACCGAGAAAATACCAAGCATGTTTTCAGATAAAATCCTTGCATTTTCCATCAAGACACAGTGAAGTTCAAAATTAATTCTTAATTAAATTTTAGGTTATGTTGAGAGAGGTCAAGTATACCATTACTGTTATGAACATCAGTGTTTTTGTTCAGCTAGAAAGTTACAAATCTTTTTTAGTCATCTTTCTTGGCATTTTGCAAGCTATTAATGAATCATTTTGTCATGTCTAGAATATTATCCATCTGAGGACCATCATATCATGAAAAGACATTAGAATGTGCTCTCATTATGGACATGGTGATTATTATAAATCCTTATTTTCAGGTCTTCAGATAAAGCTCACTTTAGTAGATGCATTTCATTAAAACATGCAGCAGCCAAAGGTTTCTCTGGAACCAAGAAGTATAATGATATAGTGACAGTACTCACGTCTCAGAGTGGAACGAAAAATTCATTTTCAGACCCTTTTGATCATTTTGCATTGCATGAGGATAAGTGTTGCCATATATTAAAGGCTCTCACATATTAAAGACAGTTTGTACTTAAAGAATCATGGTCTTTCATTAGGGGTACCCAGTTTTTTCATGAGCCAGTGAAAGAACTCTTCTTTGTCTGTCTCTCTATGGATTCATCTGTTAGCATTCGAAGAGACTAATGTAGCCAATCTGTGTAATAGGAGGTTGAAAGTAGAGTCTTCTTCCTTTTTTTTGCAATCTTAGAGATGCTTGTAGTGCCCATAGTATCTCTCTCAATCTTCACTGTATTTAATACCACACTTTCAGAGATGAAAGGAATATTATTCTGTTGATGGGGAAACGAAGCACTGACCTCATGCACCATTGTGGCACCTTCTTCACTCTGATGTCAGGTCTGGGTATCTAAACAGATCTAACAGAGTCTAAGTGGCCCAAGGCGACACAGAAAGTCTACCAGAAAGCAGCATGTTGAACCCAGGTCCCCTAAAGCCCCAGGTTAGGGCCTCACTGAGAAAACTGTCTTGACCTGAAGTTTCATTCTGTTTCTAAAAAGACAAGTCATTTTATGACAGTCTTATCTCTTCATATCTATTCCTCAGCCTATTTGTTGTTATTTAGGGCGTGGAATTCCAGAGTCAGTTATCACATTGCAACACAGAAAAGGAAATCTTATCATTTCTATACCAAACCAATTTTAAATCCATTGTTCTATGACCTATAGCACAAGTCCAGGGCTGCTCGTGCAGGGAAGACAACTGGTTGTGAGCAGGAGGTATTGTCAGAGTACAAGAAACTCAGAGAAAAATCAGAGAGAAAACTCCAGCCCAACCAAACTTCCCAACTCCTGGGATTCATTCACAGCTGCTTCCCCTCTCCATCACACTCTCCCCAGCAGTGAAATACTGAATTTCTACTTTGACATGGCTGCAGGTGATCTGCACCATATGTTGGTAATGCTACTCATGCTCTACTTCTGAAAGTCACCTTTAAAAGGTGTGAAAAGCACTTTACTGAAATTGACTTGTCAAAACTGACACTGACTTCCAGATCTTTTAGGGCACCTTCCTGAGTTCTGTAAGGAAAAATAATCTGCTTTCATTAGAAATAAACTGGGGTTTAGGAGTTTTGTGTGACTTCATTTGAAATCACTACAAACAGCATAAGCAGATTACCGAGGCCTTTTAGTTATTACTGTAACTGTAAAAGAAACTACAAGTGTTATTGATTAGCCCATTTAGATAGTGCAGAAATCTGGATCTATTTAGTACATTATACTTAAGAGTCCTGAAGAAAATGTTTCAAGAACATATAACAGCCACTAGTTTCTACCTTACCTAAAATATTCCCTGAATCCAGATATATCTTTCTGACAACTCGGCTTTTTTCTATCCCTTGCAATAACCTCAATAGCAAAGAAACTGTATGAGATGCTGATAGTCAGAGGGTGTAACATGACTAGAAAACACAAGCCTGGCTGCCACTGAAGCTTAGCACCAGGGGATGCACAGTGAAGGCTTCAGATGAAAGGTACTGCAGAAATACTTTTGTTTTAGTGAAGTGGAAGAGTCCACCAAAATAATTAGATAGAATAGAGAACACTTTGATGCTTTAGCCTGTAGTTCGTATAACCACAAAGATAAAATCTGAACGCTGCTTCTCCATACTTTTCCTCCCTTTCCTTATGCCATGCACCATGTTTTGGACTTATTTCTTGCAATCTAATGAGAAAGTCTTTGCATAAGGCCAAGCTGATTTCTAGCAATTGTTAGGGTGACTCCCATCCTATAAAATTTTCTTGAATGTGATCCAATGTAATATCCTGTAAAACATTCCGCTACTCATATTTGTAACTAAAACCTGCTTAACTCACTTTCATTATCTTTTGATGTACAATCCTATGCCAAAATATTTGCATTTTCTCCTTAAATTCCATTCCAGAATTACAGTAGTTTCACTCCGTGTTTATGCTTACTACAGTACCTAAATGACCGTGTTTACACATTGCTTTTTCCTAGTGGGCAAACTGAAGCTTATATAGAATCTAGTTTGGGGTCTTTTTGCATATCCTCCAAGACTTCAGATTACAGTATTTGCCAAGGTATTAAAAAACTAGTCAACACTGACAAGTTAGACGTGGTATTAACTCAGTGGAAGAACTGTGAATCAATATAGTAAAAATCTGCCTTAAATTTTCCCAAAATAAAACATGTACAACAGAGTAATCTCTTAGTTTAAAGATATTTGTGAATTTGTTAACATGTGAAGGAATTTGGACTCTCACAATACACACCAGTAAGAATTTACTAGCATCACAGAGTTCAGGAATTGGGTGCGCTGCATGAAAAGTGAACTGGAAAGTTTTAAAGAGGTCAGCTCTTTTTAGCCAGCCAAGATATGCAAGAAGCCTAGAGATGCAACCATTGGGCATTTAAGAAAAGAAAATCTGCACAGTTCACATGACTGAAAAATAAGTACCCCACAACTGCATGTGTATAAAGTTACAGCTACAAGAGATTTACAGAGAACACACGGATAACCAAGGTACTTACATTTTGTGCCTTCAGAGAAACAAAAAAACCCAACCCAGACAATCAAAAGAAAATCATCCCAAAACACCGAGCCAACAAAACACACCACTCTCCCCAACTTTTAAATAAACCTAAAAGGTAACGTTATCACCATTAACAATCCTGCATTGTTTTATCTGATGCAAGAGCTGATGACTGTTCACTCCTCATATCTTGATGCCTGTAAGTGTTCTGACTCAGCACTCATCTGATTACAGAAGAACAAAACGATATAAAAATGTTTCCAAATACTAATTTCAAATTGTCTTACCAGTTCACCCTCATTATCAACATGAATTAAAAATCTGGTTTACCTAGAATACTTTTTACTGATAGCCCTCATTCCAGACACTGAGAACAACCTTTTTTTGCAAGCTGTATTTGTACATTCTGCATGAACAGAATGCAGAAGAACATAAGCAAAGAAATCTAACAAGTATCTTGACTAAAAAGTGGCTACTTACCCACAGAATGTGGCAGTTTTTAAGTGAATTTTGCTGGAAGGTCAAAAAAATCACATTTTCAATAGATTCAATAGATCACATCAGTCCAGGTCTAGCTTATGCTCTGCTCCAGTACTGACCAGCTTTACAAATAGTATAACATTAGAATAATTATGTATAGGTTAATATAGGTTAACTAGGTCCCTAGTTCAATTTCTTTAAAAATAACATCAACGGACACTTTCTTCACCTTCATGGCACGTTCCCGTAACAGTGAAATCGTGTGCCCCTATAAACAAAGGCAGCCAAGCAGATGGACTGTATCAGGTGGAGTGTGGCCAGCAAGTCCAGAGAACTGGACAAATGGCTGACTGGAGGATACAGGAAATAACACCAGACTATTCTCAGAGATGCAGAACAGTAAGACAACAGGCAAGAAATGCAGGATGGAAAATGAGAAATCTTGAAGTTGTGAAATGTGCACCTTTGGAGGCGTTCAAGACCCAATGGAACAAGTTCCTGAGCAACCTCATGTAACCAGACCTGGTTTAAACAGGGGTTTGTACCAGATGACCACCAGAAATTCCTTCCAACCTGAATTACGCTGCAATTGTATGAAACTGTCCGTTTTATTTTGTAGCAGATTAAGGTAGATTTTATTTATTTTTTTTTAACCTTGGGAGTCTTACTAATAGTCTGGAGGGGTTTTTTGTGTATTCCCTCCCTGCCCCAAGCACACTACATCAATAGTAGATGACAACAGCAACCTTCAGTGCTATATAAAACTTTACCTCATATACTTATATATGTAGGTATATATGTATTTTCTGATTTCCTGTATTTATGTAATATGTGGTGTTTCATACCAACAGCACTGATTTACCTAACCTGGAGGTAACTATATACTCATCAATGCAACTGCAGTGGCTGCTCGAGTCTGCTCTAGAAAGCAAAGACAAACAATAAAAGCTGACTTGAAAGGAAGAGATGTAAAATTTAAGCCAATTCGCAATATTAGTATTAGCCTGGGGTCACTGCCCTAGAGTGCAGGCCCCATGCAAACTCACTCAGAAAAAGACAAAAGTATGAGCAAGAGACAGGATTTAGCAAAGCAGAGACCAGAGCGAGTGAAGATTCCCAGCCCACAGAAAGCTATTTCTAAGCAAAATTCTTCTTTTCCACAAGCAGCAACTGCAAAGAAACATGCAAGTGACTATCTCAAATCAGCGCTCAAATCAGCAAGGCCAGTCATTTTGAACAAAGCAAACTCAGAATTAATGCCTTTTAATACAGTTCAACAGCATGCACTCGAAGGACAATAGCCAGCTGAATCATTTTCTGATCTACAAGGTGGTCTGCAAGTACAGAAGGTTCCCATGCATATTTCCTTATGATGCACAGATAAAAGTGGCAAATGATGTGTGGTTATTCTTATATATAAACCACACAAAAACCATAATCCCATCTGCTCACCACCAAGAGAAGCCTTACTTGTCTCGAGACCTAAAAATACCTCTTTTGCACAGCACAAAGTACGCTCAGTCTCTGAAATGAAACATTTTAAAAGCTTTTCTGTGTTTTTTAAAATGCAGCTAATGATTTTTAGCTGTTCCTGCACTCTTAGCCTACCCTTCCACCCCCAGTTTTGGTTCTTACAGATGAAAAAAAAAAATAAAATCAGAGAGAACTAGAACAGTTCACGTGAAACAAGCCCACATAGTACCAGTCACAAAAATGAACTAAGGAAGAGATAGATCATCCCTGACCCTTTTTTAATAGCCCAAAAGTCACAAGCATTCAGAACTGGAGACTTTGCTTGGTTTCCTGTTCCTGCACTCAGTCTCCATGAGATAAAGATTTCACGCAAAGAGCAGCAGTTTCTAGAGCAAATCAGAGCTGCCCTTCATGCCCTTTCACACCTTTTGGGCAGCTGCCTGGGCAGCAGAAAAAAAATAAGTGGATTGCAGTTCTTTTAGACAGATCCAGCTTGTTCTTACTCTGGAAAGATTCTTCAGTGGTTTAAGAAAAAACTGGGGCCTACATCTGGCTTGAGAGTCTGTGTTTAAAATGTTTTAGTCTAAACTAGTCAAATTCATGAGTAGTTTGAGTCAACTGAAACTACCTTTTATGCAAATAAACTGGTCTGGAGGAAAAATTAATCTCTTACAGCCATACACCTAAGAATGTATTTCAAAATACGCTTTTGTCTATTTCTTATTTTCTTTTGTGATTTGCCATCATTTATAAGTCCTATTTAATTGAATTCAGTGCCAACGGTAATAAACATTAGGAGATGCTGTTAGCTGCTGGTGGTTAGCCGTCAGACAGACACCCCCCCCACACCCCATCTTACAAAAAAGTTCACATTTCAATATACTAGGCATTTCCATTCAAATCCAACATAGATTTTACTTCTCATACTTTAAGGAAAAAAGTTAATAATAATTAATATGATGATTTAATACATTTCTCAAAGAATATTTAAAAGGAACCAAAACTACATGAACAAACAGACTGTGGCTTCTACCTACCTTCAACATATCCTGACCTACTAGTGTATTTGGGCCCCAGAAACTCAATGCAAGTTGACTGAAATCTTGCTATTGGTTATAGCAACCATTGGATCGAACCTATTGGTAGGAAGTCAAGGCTTTTTAATATAAAGTTTTATTCCTAGGAGATTTTACTTCACCAGAAACAGATGTATGTTACAAAATTACATGCTGATTTTTCCATTCGTGTTTTCAGAGACTGTGACCAGTCACAGACAAACATAATATAACCATCCTGAAAGAAAATAGTTACAATCAAGCCCTATGCAGAGCAAGTCTCTCCGTAATACTTTTAGCTACAGGAAAATTCAACCAAGTGTAATGAATTTTATCACACAGCAGCTGTTCAAATAAAGCAAAGCAAATTTGGCTTAATAGTGACTTGATGAGCATACACTGGTCTAACAGAGAGGCCAAAGCAAAAATGTAGCTGTGTTGTGTATTCTGTCATGTGCTAAGGCTTTGAAGATACGAAAAAATAAAAAAACCCAATATATCAGCTTCAATTCTACTCAACTATGCTGGACATTAGATAATTAAGATAGAGTTTTGTCAGCTTAAAGAATTGATCTCATGACATACAGTCACTATAGGCAGTGCCCACTATTGGGTTAGGGAAATCCTGTTCATTAAAAATTAATTTATAAGAGTAATATTAAAAGATTTGGAGGCACACTACCTTGCAGGCATCGATCGAGAAGTAAAATATTTAAAGTACTTTTCTGGTTGAGTTATACAAGTCTTTTGTATAACACGCAATACAGAAAAGCTCACATAGGATGAAAAGAACAAAGCTGATAAAGTAATTTCCTAGCAAGTTATCACTTCGATGAAAAACCAGTAATGCTCTCTCTTAGCTGCTCTCTCACATGATGGATATGAAATTTCTGTAGCACATTCCCTGTTCAAGATCAAGTTTGAAATTGTCCTCTACTGTGGGCCAAATTAGCCCGAGCAATTTAACCTTGAGGCATGGCGCAACAGAGCTCAAGTATTTCTTCAAATGGAGGAAGGAAAAAAAAGAAAAGCACTTGAACAGTTTCAGTTCAGGCTGCATAAGAAAATGAAGCTTCTGGACCAAGTGTAGTTTGAGAGGATTTATATGGCTTCAAATCTAACATTTCAGTACAGTCACAATAAATGCCTTTAAATAAAAAAGATAAATCCTTCTAACCTCTTCTCGTGGAAGTGTTACGAGATTTCATCAGGTCAGAAGGAGAAGGTGCTATGAGGACAAAACATTATAATTAGTTGCAAATGGCGATCTGGTTTCTTCTCTGCTAGACCATTACATCTGGACACAAGCAAATGCTCTGAAAAACATCCCATCCTCATCTACTGAGCCGCAGGTGAAACTTTGAACACCCATCTGTAGATCCACAGGAAAGGCACTCAGCTTTAATTCCTCCGTTTCTACGCCATAAAGGCTGACCCGCAGTGGCGTTGGTAGCAGCTCCAGCTAGCACTGGTGGTCTCAGCTCAGCCAAGCCTCAGTTTGCCATTCAACTGCAAGAACCACTCACTTGAACATATTCTAAGGAACTATTTGCCCACTTATGAGGTGAGCCACATTTTTCCTAAGGTAGGTGGGGCTCACTATCACATCCCAAGGCTCCCCCTCAATGCACACTTTCATTCTTCAACATTTAACAGGAAAAGAAAGAATAACTGCTCACTTGGTCCTACTGCATGAAAGCCTTCTCCTCCTGTGTCTCTAGTAGTGAAAGAGGACACTTCTCTCATCACTCCCCTCACTTCAGTTTGCATTGCTCAACAGGTCACCCTCCTTAAGTTCTCCCCCGCCTTCAACTCTCCACCCTCTCCTTTACTTTTTAAATAGAAGACACCCCTCCTTTCTCCTTGCTGATGTGATAACTGAATAGGGCTGATTGAACCTGATAATGTCTCTACTGTGTTGTATTAGTGACTTACACAAGGAGACAGCAATTTGTGCTATTAATATGGACAACAACAGTGGAACACCCTCCTGCTTTGAGAAGCAAATTGAGAGTTTTCAGCTAGAAGCTCTTACAGTTTCAATGCCTTCCTTATCTGCCTTTGTCCACAGTTGCTGATGAGAGCTAAACTCTTGCATCCATCCCAGCAAATTACATGAGTTTAATCAAGTGGCTGTGTGATATATTTGGTGACAGCAGATTTAGTTATCCTGCTGTGATAAAGGGTTGATCAATGTACTATTATTCTTTCCTTTATTGGCTTTTCTTTCTTCCCAGCAAGCATAATACTACAGTATCACAGAGCAATTTTTCTACACTTGAGAACTCATCACCTACTTCTAAATCCGAAGACAATATTTCCCACTTCAGCAATAAAGGCATTTGCTGCATCTTTAAATTCATGGTTTTCTAGCAATCCTTTAATTTTCACAAAACTGAATTGTTACTGCATTGAACTTCACATATTGGCCACCATTATTTGAAGACTTGTTGCTTTTTTTCCTAAATAGTTCAAAGCAACTGTCTATTTTCAACAGTAGTCAAAGCATTCCTGCTTTATGGTCTTAAAAAAAAAAAAAAGAAAAGAAAATAAAATAGTAATTTAGCCTTTTGTCTCATTGCTTTCCAGCCTTTATCAGTCTAGTTCTTAGTCCAAAACCAAACTATCAATGTGAACTTCTATCAAGCAGCCATTGAACTGTCTTTCCCGACAAATTTTGGGTTAGATAACACAATATTGCTCCTGTTCAATGATCAGATGAGTCAAACACATTTTTGGCAAGCTTCTGTAAATGTGTTCAAATGTTTTCTACGTACTTTCCCTTTTGAAAAGTTGTTCCTAGATGCTGAAGATTTTAATTTCAAAACACCTCACAAAATATTCACCAATGCTATTAGTAAATCAGGTGGTTTTTTTCCACAGCTAACCTCTCTGGCTGTAGAAGACTACCTGATTCCTAACAGAACAACAAGAGAGGACAGCATTGCCTGGGTTGTTTTATTTGTGTGTTTTGGGGCTTGGTTTGCTTAAGGTCTCCTATCTCGATTTATTTTTGGGATATTACAAGAATGCAACCCTTTGGAGTAAAAGGGCAGATTTCCAATTAAAGAGAAACTGTGCTGTCTGTATAGCCCTGCTATTCAGTGTGCTGTTACATATAAACTTGTGTATTAAATTTAACTTTACACTTAAGTAGTAATTGAAGGATCGAAAAAGCAGAACTCCCCTTCAAGCTTTTTGCTTTTACTGCCATTTTCTGTCTTACTAAGCAGTGTCTTTACCATGATGTCATTTCTTCTAAGGTAGTAATTGCAAAAAATGCAGAAATCATTCACCTACAGTAGATGTTTGGAATGGGCACTTAACTTTGGAATGGAACTTACCTTTACATTTTGATTATAAAAGAAAATGGCCCATATGGCATAAATATCTTCAAGTGAAATGGGAGTTCATGGATTTATAGCAAATGTGATAAGGGTAAAAAGATCTCAAAAGGATATGCTGTGATAATGGTCTTTTAATAGACCTAAGAGAAAAACTGGCTAACTCTTACCAGAGCTGAGCAAATAAATGCACAAGTCAATGAGAAAAGTTGCTATTTAAACAGAAAAGAATCCAAAGCAAAGTTCATATAATAAAGCAATCTGCCTTCAAATGGAAGTTAAAAGGCAAAATTCTTAGTGAGGCAAACCGAAGAGCAATAAATTAAAATACAAATGAAGACATCTGCATTAGTGTAATTTGTCTGACTTAATTCAGTTGATAAGCAGTTTATTTTTTTTCCTGTAGAAAAAGGAATCTATAGAGGACAACACATGCACTGGCTGATACATGCATGCACCTACAACAGATACCTACTCTAAAGACCTCCAGACTGATTATTTTCACATCTATAAAAATATGCTCCTTCGAAAGCTGTGATGGACACAAATCAAATCCTCCTCTTCTAGTAAAGTGAAGCAATAACTGTAACCTTTTGCTGTGGAATTTAGACCCATTTTGATGCATAATAGACCAAGGCCTTTATTTTTATTATTCTCTTTTCTGTATTTCCTACTCAATAGCTTTGGCATACATGAAATACAGTGGGAAAGATGCCAAAAAACCAAGCAGAACAGTATCCACTGGTCATTCAAAATGAGACAGGTAAAAATCCCAGTCAGGTCAGCCACTTTAATTTCTTTTTCATTGTAGTGGAATATAGGTGTGAGAGCAGGAGAGACATGCCTAGGACTACAGAGAGCCAGAGATCTTCCTGAAAGGAAAGAGCGTAACCTTTGCCTTGCCCAAACTCTATTTTGTTCTAGGGAGCATTACACTCAACAAGTCACATCATAAGAGAAAATGCAAGACTTATCCACATTTTAAATTGGTGCTGCTATGGTCAAGTTTATCATATGGTGCATTCTATCAATGAGTGTTTTACGAAGTAAGATGCTACTTCAGTTCCTCCTGATGTAAATTAAACTAGTAAATACAGCTGAATTAACAGCTACTCCCTCAATTCTACATACAGAAAAGGTAGTTCATTTAGTTGACCAAGTGATTAATTTTTAATTATTCTCTCACATCTAACTGTTAAGGAGCATGGTAATGTTTATAACTGTGTCTCAACTTGTGTTGGAAAGTTCTTGTTTTGTTTCCAAACCCCTGTCTTTTCCTCCTCCATTTATCCCAATGACCACACTATAAAACTCCAAAGCAGACGTGTAAACTTTTAGAGAGAAGGGAGAAGAAAAGTGAAGTTTTCTGCTATGCGATCACCACAGGCCAAATAAGAGAAAATGCTAAAAATCAGCTTCAATATAATGACCAAGAAAAGGATTCAGGAGTTATTGCAGAAAAATCCCTAAAAGCCCTCATCAGTACAAGCCACAGCAACAGAGAGGAAGGTATTAAAGCCTTTGGATTACACTGACATTTGCAGCCAAAACAGGTAAAAGCAAAAAGCAAATTTTTTTTTTTTAAATCAACCAAAAAATCCAAAACAACTACTAGACTTCCACCAAAATATTGCACTGTAGATAATTACAAGATCATAATCTTTTCTCAATTCTCTTTGAAGTAAAAGCATACGGCTCAAATTCACCATCAGGTTTGTATGGCCCTCCACTGGCTCAGGTACTGGAGGCTTCCGTCAGTGCAAAGTCTGCCCAGTAGCAGAACAGCACCCCAGTGACAGCGAGCAGAGTGCCATTGCTTCAGCTGCATTGCATGGCCTTCTCTCCCGGGGAGAAAAGCCTACGGGAGATGTCACAGCACTCTTGGTGTGATTTTGAAGTCACCTGTCCCAGAGAAAAGCTCACCAACCATGGCAGCTTCTATGATGTAACTTTAAACCACGTATTTCAGCTGTTGATAAACTCTGGTTTTGCTCTTTGATTATCCTGCCAATGAAAAAACACAACATGCACTACATACTACATCAGAACCAAGCCTTGTGCCAAGAAGCACTTCTGGGCTACCCAAGCAAAGTTTTAAACTACTTTACATCAACAGGGCTACAAAGGCATCATAGTTTTAGGGAATATGGCTAGAAATGACAGGTTAATGAAAATAAAACTTTTCTCTGAAGTGCTGAAATTAAAAAATCAAGTTAGAGATCTAATGACACAGTGTTTCAAGACACTGCTGCACATATGCATCAGCTGAAAAGAAACAGAGCAGCATAAAAGGCATTTCTGAAGTGCCAACCAACCTCTCTTCTTTGCTCAAGGAAGTATATTATTCATCATTGGTTATGGTTCTCTCTATACATCCTGTATTCAGACAAAATTTGCACTTCAGGTGTTTTCCTATTCTGCAGTACCATCTAGTGACACTGCAATGAATGGGAATTGAGTTTCACTGCAGTGCTACTTTTTGGTGGTGCAATTATTGGACCAAATCCTGCAACTCCCACTTTAACCATTTCTTTCCTGGCTTGTTATGAGTCTCATAAAAGAAAATGTATGACAGAAGACACAACCTCTAAGAAACAAAAACATTCATGAGCCCAGACCCAAAGCACTTTCTGCCTGCTTTGTAGCTGACTAGAGAAGAGACTGACAAGATTCCTTACAATGAACCATTTCATTACAGGTGTGAGACACATTCTTTGTGAAACCAGCTCTAAAACTAAATGATTAAATGCAGTGTTTGGTAAAGCACTTATGCTAATCTAGTGTCACTACATATCAGGTAACTCTGTAACAGTATCTTAACTGTAAGGAGGGAAAGAAAAATAATCTGATAAACTGCATCTTTGATGAAGGTAGCTACTTCCCTCGTTCCCAGAAGATCTCAGCTGAACCTGCCCTCAGAGGCATTCTTGGGAAAACTAGACAGGGAAAAATTATTTCTAAGCACATCCCGGTATTCTCTTGTGTATTGAATACAAATGTTCTTATCAAAGTGTTAAAATAGTGACCGTTACTGAAAGTTAAAAGACTGTATTTGTTAAAAATACTTAGATGCTGTTCCTATAGAGAAAATAAATACCTCATTTGTAGGCTGTCTTATCTCAGCTTTACTGGGGAGATGGAGAGAGACAAAGATAATGAGTTTTCACAATGTCACAAAAGGTAAATAAAACGTTAAACCGCAAAATAAAATTCCTTGTTACAAAAAGTTTTAACGCCATTTTACACAAAAACCCAACCAATCTGGATGTAATAAGTGCTTGCCTTTTTTTTTAAGACATTATTCCTAACTCAGCTCACAAAACAAAAGCTCACATTCTCAACTAGAGCTTGTAATACCTATTCCTAATTACAATACCAAATACTACAAATCAAATATATTAAAAAAAAGGAAACACACATAAAAGCCATATTTGAAAAGATTTTTGGATCTGCTATATTTGTTCAGGATACAGACATTGTAGCTCAAAGACTTATTTTACACTATATTGATTCATGCATTAAAAGTTGTAATTTATGTCTAATGCAGAGAGAGAATTTATGTGCAATATGTAGCTTAAAGACATAAAAAATCATCTGGAAAGAATACTTGAAGGACAGCTAATCAGCAGCAAGACAGAATTACCAGCAGAATTACCATTTTTATTTTGCTTAACAAATATTCACATCACCTATCAACTGGGCAGATAAAGGAAGTTTTAGAAATAAACTGTGATCAAATACCATGCTGGACAACAACCTATTTGGACTTTCATCAAAAGAGACAGGTAAAAAAGCATTATCCGTGCCAATACAAGGCAGAAACAATAAAAAGCACCACCTTGTGCAACTAGTAACTTCCTCTGACTGTTTCAGGTTTTTAAGAGCAGCTGCCCTCTGCATGACTGTACGCAGATGACATCAAAACACTGCAGGATATAGGTAAGACTTGATGCCCCATATCTTAAGATAATGCAATTACACATCAATATTCTAGGCTATCACCTTCATGCTTTTTGAAAACACACCACTTTCTATAAGGATATGGTGTAAAACTTGCATCAGAATTGGCCCTGAATAACAAGTTTCACAAATTCTGACGTTAAATCAGGTTGAAAGCTTCAGCACTGTCAGAAATTCTTGGCACCACTTAGTTTTGCCGTCATTGCATTCAATAGAAGGTCTGTCACTGTCTTCAACAGGAGCAAAGAAATGGAGTAAAGTCAAATTAAAAGCTTTTGAAAACCCTACAAGCACAGGCACTGTGGTCTGGTTGACTAATGGACTCCATGAATTTAAATATCAATAACTCAAAACAAGCCTACTCTGCAGCACCATCTAGTGAGGTTACATGGGCTTCACAACAAACCAGTATTGCAAAACAAGTGTAACATTAATTACACAATCTCTATGTATTAATGCTTTGCATGCACCTCATACCAATCACTTGAGAAGCATATTAACCGACAATTTTAGCTATATCTACAACAAAACCCTATACCTCCAGATCACCATTAGAAAGAAGTCTGGAGATACTCTATGGGATTCTATATTCTGTTATATGTCAAGCATAGTGTAGGCAACACTAACTGAAAACAGAAACTTTAAAGTCATATAGTTAAGATGTTGGTTAGCCAAAGGAAGAGAAAACAGTTTTGCTGCAATATTTAATTCAAATTTATGTCTAATATTTGGGAATAGTCTCAATCAAAAAAGTTTCAGATTCTAGGTAACATATTGTCTCAGCAATTCTAGGAACACAGATAAAGCTCCCATTCTTTGGGGAAAAGACTTTTGCAACTTTCTCCTTCAAGGAGGGCTCAAACTGACATTTTAATTTGGGTACGGGTGGTGTGTGGGTGTGGTGTGAAAGCCTTTTTCCACAATGAGTTTTTACTATATGTAACAGTGCTTGTTACTGCTGTAATAAAATCACTCAGTCCTACCTCAGCCTTCTACTGACATGATTACACTACTCCAGAAACAGATTTCTAGCAATTAAGAATAAAGTGAAGTGGCAGACTGCTTTAATAGAATTCTTGCTTTCTTCAATGACTGCCACTGTTGCAGGAGACACACTCAGAAGTCACACAATAGGCATTAAAGTGACTCTCCCTCAAGAGGAAGAAGAGAAGAAGCAATGCCTATTGCCCAACTAAATGAGATTTAAGCTTTGGACCACAAACCCAACTGCACTGCACATTAAATTCTGAAGAACAATCATGAACCAGTGACTTTTGGCAGTGGACTGTATAAAATACTACATTTTCAAATTCTTTATTCATTAACTGTTTATCTACTAAATATTTTTCATCTAATAGCTCTGTTTTCTTCCTGTTGGATACTATACCGATTCTAATGATTTGGGACCTCAAAAAAGAATCAAGAAAGAATCTGGTTAAAAGGAAGTTGGTTTAAACCGAAGCACTTCAATTTGCCAGATAATTTCACAACCTGCTTCAGATGGCGGACAGCGCCTTGCAGAGTCCTCAGAGCTATTCTCTGTGCTGCTACGAAGTGTTCTGCTCAATTTTGAGAAGTCCTTCCCCCTACCCCGTCCAAAAAAAAACCCCCACAACAAACCAGAAGCACAAAGAAAGAAAACCTTTTACCAACAGTAAGTGGAAAAATTACTGAGTGTGCTACACTATCTAACATTTTCCTAGCTAACAAAAACAGTATCACTTTTCCCCTACGTACCTTTTCCTCCCAGAATTTTGAGAGGAAGCTAAGGAATACATGGATCTGTAATGCACAATTTATGTTACGTTAGAAACCTGCACAAAGTTTCAAGCCATAGAAGAAATTATCACACACACATAAAAATAAAAAAAAACACCTTTGAATGGACCAAGATCTAGTAACTTTGCTGTCTCCTTTTACCTTACTTCCTACTATGGATGTTTACTCAATAATAGTCACTTTTATCCCCAATCTTACATTTGCATCAAATGTTTTATAACCAGTCATTATCTGGGCAGTGAAAGTATAACACAAATAAAATTTACTTTTGTATTTAAATAAGTCTTAATTAAAAGGAAAGGCTAAAAATTATTCACATTTTCTACATTTTGAAGCAAACTGAGGCTTCAAACATTCTTCCCTTGCCTCTAAGTTGCTATACATTTTCATAGAAAACCAATTCTTTTTGTGTGCTATCACATCATGAGACAGTGCTTTCTTCACATTGCTTATTTTTCCTGTGCAACTAAAAGAGATGCAAAAAAACAGGTGGGATGTGGTATTATTTAGGCACAGTAAAAGCAATGCTTAGCAGAAAATTCTCCCACCATCTGTCTCACGGCTTCTCATGATATCTCCAGCAAGTCAGTCACACAATATGGCTCTTCCAGATTCAGAGTTACTGATTACCCATATAGTTTCATGCATCTGCATTATTGCCTGCTTTTCTGTGGGCAGTGCTAATCCCAACCCTGCTCCTATATCCAGCTGCTAATAGTTGAAATGATGTTATTTTGGGGATACCCCTTCCCAACTCATCCTCAAACCCTTTTGAAACTGGTTTAGAATACACAAAGAGTGGAACACACCAACAAGCAAATGAATTCCCTGTTATGAAGGCATAACTTGTGAGAGCTGTGCTAAGACTATATGGGAACAACTGGCGAAGTGACAACAACATAAGGTTCAAAAGAGTTGAGTTCTGTGTACATAAATAATCAGAATCAAACAATAGGGTACCCAGTACATCATTCTGGTGCTCCTGCTCTCAAGACCTGCTGCACAAACTGAGCAAGTCAAGCATAAAGAGAATAGCTCAAAGTAAGCCTCACCAGAAAACCTCACATTATACTTTTGTTGTTTGACTTTTGTCCTTTAGGAATGTCTTACTACATTTTATAAACTCTTGAAAGTTTAGAACTCATGGCAGGCTTAAAATACTTTGAAGAGGGAATTAGATAAACTTAATTACATTTAAACTTCTAATATAAGGGCTAAAATTACTGGAAATGCTGACCACACACTAACACAGCCACAATACTAGGCTCTGTTAATTTTCATCCCAAGTGAAAAATAGCAAACATAGACTGATGTCTAGTTAAAGTATTCTTAATTATGTACTGTCATATTTTATCCTACCATAGATTAGAGATACAACAGCCAAGTGCCTCTAAATTCGATGTTCTAGCGTAAATGCAGAGTAGGAGTAACAGTCACTAACTAATCCTCAGAAATTATTAAAAAGAAAAAAATCAGAGCAAATTAGCTAGCGCTCTCCTTCCCTTGTACAGTCTGTCCCCTCCCAGAAAAGGCTGATAAAACCATCCACATGGGACCAAAAGACATACTTGGTTTCTGCTTTGTGCCACTGAGCTTCTAAGAACCATCTGGTTTTGTTTTACAGTCAGCTGAACAGACTGAGAAGAGAGGCATGAAAGCAAAACAAAAACTTCATAGTATTGGTTGACTATGACTGAATAGTCCAGGTATTAATGAAATATAGCCCAGCATCTCACCCATTCAATAAAATCCTTTATATGCCAATCACAGAAAGAAATGAAATAACCAAATAAACTATGTATATTTCATTTCATGGTGTAAGTTATCTAATGCAGCTTCTACCAAAACTAAACATGACTATGGAGACCCACAAAGCCCAGAGATCCTGACTGGTTCTTCTCAAGGGTCTTCTGCCTTCTGGCTCTTTAACTTGAAATAAATTGGAAACATGTTAAAACACTGCAGCGTGTAGCCTTTTCAGAACAAGGTTAATTAAAAAGAAATATAGTAGGTAAGTTCCTCTTTCAAAACTGCTCAATTCAACCACAGGCAGCTTTGAATCTCTACTGCAATAGATACCAGGTACCATTGAGAATTCCACAAGCCCTCACTGGGCCCTCAGGCACCAGGAAATACAGCACCTCCCACCCCAGCCCTACCTGTCCATCCCACAGGCAGCAAAACAGGCAAGTGCTCATCATGCAACAAAGGTACATTGGGAAAGGCTAACGAGGTAGGAGCAGCATGAGCTTCAGAAATTGCAGTAAGCAGTGGAGAAGGAATAAAGCAAGCAGTAAAACTAAGAAAGAAGCTCAATAAATACAAGAAATACCAAAAAAAACATCCTAGCTGAAGAACCTTCCTCAAGCCAAGGTTAACAAGCCCCCTTCTCCTGCCCTCACCCAACACAGTCACTGCTGCAGGTTTTGCGGTAAACACCAAATAGTAGCAATATTCAAAAATTTTGAAGATGGCATGATAACGTAATTTAAAAAAAAAAAACCAAACCCACGCTATTTTCCTTCTCAGCTTTTGGGTTGGGTCAGAAGGACCACATCACTACAACACAAGGTATTTTTACAGCCAGAAGTACATTTGTGTTTTTTCCACTGCCTTCAGCCTCTAGAAGCTGCGAGGGAAAATCCATATTCATCCTGGCTTTCACTGGGCTCTAGCTAAGCTTCATCACACCATCTGAAGAACCTCATCTCACACCTACACAGAGCCCTCAGGACCAGTTTCCTCACTGTCCATCACTGGGATGAGTGACAATGACTTCCCACAAGCATCAAAAAAAGTCTTAGAGCCCTTTCTGTCCTGTACTTAACTGCAAGGAATTATCAGTGTCTCTAGGGATACAAGAAACAGGGAGAAATAACCATAATGGTCTAAACATACAGATCATTAGCAATGCTACAGCAAAAATGTGATGAACACATAAGACTTCTGAATTTTTAGAAATCTTGACTGTTTTCTAACACAGGCTGTAAGAACTGGGAAAAAAATAAATATTTTCACTTATCTTTTTGAATAATGTTTTTTACTACAAAGTTTTTGCCTTTGTTTGGACACAAAAGTATTGTGTATATTTTTTCTATTCTTGGTACCATTTATTTACTGGGTGTTTTATTCTTCCAATAAAGCATATATTCACTCTTACCTAGTAGCTGTCATCCAATTTATTCATCAGAATAACAGATCTGAATTTCAACAGTCATTTGTAGATAAGTTCTAGCATCACGTTAAAATAATCTATTAATAAAACAAAATGGCAGGACAGCTTCGAAAGAATACAAAGGGACGAAAATCACTCCCAGGAGCAGAAAGGAAAAACAAAATAAATGCCCAGTTTCCTGCTGAGTCAAACTCAGATTTCCACCTCCCACTGAGCTCTTCAGTAAACCAGGCTCCAGTAAAAGAACCACCTCTGTGTCTGTTGGAAACTGAAAACCATACGAAGAACAATTGTTTTGTAGGTAGATGTTTCATAGCTAAAACAAGTTTTCCATCACTGAATCTCTTTCCTATCCCACCTACAAAGGCCCCAGACACAAGTAATTGTTGTGTGTGACAAGCTTGAGCTTTTCTCACCCTTTTACCCTCTCCCTATCCCTACATTCCCACAGCATTATAGCCCCAGCAGCTACTCCCAGGCAATGGGATGGTTCCAGCATATCACCTGCACTGCACTGACCTCCCACACCAAATCTGGCTCCTTGTGCTGTGGCTATTTGCAGTTACCAGATGCAGTCTCCTGAACGTGAGCCAATACAACGCACTAAGAAGCTCAGATTCACTGTACTCTCCACTGCTGCCAGTCAAAAGGACAGTATTACCCCTGAGTTCAGCCATGGGCAGAGAGTGATTCAAAAGGGGCAGGTAAGAGCCTATTTAAGCTAAGACATTTTACTTCTTCGTTAGGTCTCCTGGAGTGACTGAATCGTGTAGAGGATGCTCTAAGCTTGGAGAGGACCCGAGTGAGTGAAAAGATCGAAGAATAGCCACAAAAGTTCCTTTTTTTCCAGGGAAACATCCCTTGAATAACGAATTTAACAGAGAGATAACACCACCCAACTGTTCAGTTAAGATGTGAACAACATCTTTAATGAATAAAATATTAGCACTAGAAAGCATGTTTATATTCTCCTACAACAGAGCTTATAAACAAACGATGGCAACAAAAAGGCAATGTACTTGTAAATATTCATGACATTTTCCATTCCACTTAATTTTCATCCTAAACCTGCTCAAGGTTCAGATCTATTTTTGAAGACGGTTGCATTAAAATAAAAAGTAGTAAAGGTAAAAAGGTCAATCTCACCATGCATAATCCTTCTTAATTATGAATTTATGATAAGATGGTTCTTTTTATGAAAAAAGGTAGTGCCAGAATTAATTAGAATCCATACACTTTAATCCACTACAAGAAGTTAATTCATTGTACAAGTGCCTTCGGGATTGCTGCTATCTCTAGATATTTATTTTTTTTTAATTTTTTTTTCATGAGACAAATATTTCCATATCATTGCAGGTGATGACAGGAAATGGGGGCTACTATAATGAATTAGTTTATCAGGGAAGAAGCAGGTAGCCCATGGATCACCATCGGTGTAAGCTTGCAGCATAACTAGGTACTTAAATTCCTGTTTCAGAACAGATGCTCAAAACCAGCATATTGCTACCACTGGCAACAGTCTCACCCTGCCACAGAACAGAATACCAACTGCATCAGCTACACAGCACCTTATATACTACCTAGATCTTATTATACCCTCATTAATTTTAAACAGATTTATTTGAATGGCTATCTTTTGTAATTTGCATACCAAGTATTTTCTCTGACACTGCCTTTCCATTGAATGTTACCTTTTCATTGTATTAAGCATACTGATAATCTCATGTTAGAAATGACTCACTTGATTTTCTTCTCTTGCCATCAGCTACTTGCAAGCAAGAATGCTAGTGATATTCAGTAAAGCTGCTGCTGCACTTTCATTTCATATTTCACACTGAGGGATTGCACTACATCAGACAGCCACCTGGAAGACTGAGGGCAGCTTCTGGATAATAACTGCTCCACAGGTTTCAACCATTGTTGCTTTGGAAATGCTTCTGCAAATTTCAGTTTGCAAGGCATAAACAGGAATAACACTAGCACTAGACATATACGGCTCTTCATCTGAATTTCCATCTAGTTTTTTTGAACTGAAGAATCATCTATAGAACTAGTATTGCACAGTTTTCTCAAGGTTTGTAAAATCTACACTGGGTTAAGGATGGCAAGCCAAGCCAACTGGCTGTACTGTGAGCTTCTACAAAGAGACCTCCTCAAATGCCCATACTCAGCACAATCACATTGGTTGTCTTGCAAGCCACTTCCCATGCTTGCTTGGGCTTATGAGGCATCAGAATTTTAATGCCCCAAATATTCTCTGTGAGAGAAAGCACCCTACTTCAACCTTTCTAGTGTGCTGCAGTTTGACTCATCAGCATATCTTATATATAGCTGTAACACACCAACCGAAGCTGCAGTGTGAAAAATGCTGACATATAAAACACCTCCAAAGGGGATAATTGAGGAAAGGGCTTGATAGGAATTTCCTGGAGATTACAAACTTCCTCTTGGATATTCAGCTAAAAAAAAAAAATAACAGCAGCTCCAAGCACAGAAAAAACAAATAACCTGTAGATAAGTACCAGAGAGAATGTTATCCATGCTGGAGTCATATACTCTAGGGTAGCTCCACTGATTATCGCAACAGCAGAGCCTACAGTTTTAAACAATTCTCAGATGTTAGATGCTGCAGTTTTATGAGCTTTGTCACATAACAGCCTAAAAACCATCATTATCCCAGTCACTTCCACTCTTCAGAATGCAACATACCCTGCTTTAGCTCAGGTGTAGGCACGAGAAAGAAGGGTTGTGCAGCAGTTAAAAGGGAACAAGAGGGAGTCCTAGGATGTTCTTAAGTCTCATCAGCTGCATGCAGCTTGACTATCACCAGCCTTAACTGACAGGATGACTTGAACTGCAGTCTCCCACACACCTATTCTGTAGTAATTAGGAACATTCAAGTTGAGAATTTAGAGCATAGTAAAGTGTTGCATGACTAGCACATGACTGGCATAGCAGTTTGTGCAAGCACAGCTACCTTCACCTGAGGCTTAAAACAACAATAAACCTGACACCCCCACCGAAAAACCAACACAACCCAACACCCCCTCAAAAAAAAGATTATGAAAAAAACACCAAAAAGACAAGATGGCCAGACAGAACTGTTCAGGATACCCTACTTGATTTTCCTTAACTCAAAATCAGGGTTTGATCACACAAGCTGTTTCACTGCAGGTTGGAGAAAATAATAGTCTATGGCATTGGCACAGCTGAATCTGGACAATGACAGTCTGGGTTTGTGGTTAAGGCAGCAACTATTCTCTTACAACGAGGTGGTTCAACTACAGCTTGAAAATATTCTACATAACAGGAAAGTTGCATGGACAAACACTATTTAGGCCACAGTAAGTCATCTAATAGTAGGTTAGTTTGCAGGTACACACCGCTCAATACTGCAATACATTCGTCTTACTATATGAGAAACTAATTTTATACAGTTGCCATTAAAACAAAAAGTAAGAATTGAAGTGGTGTTCTTATTTTCTCTAATACATACTGTAAATATTTTTCAGTGGCTATTTCCTTATTTATTTACTTACTGTTATCTGTAGCTGTCCCTAAAGAGTCAATTTATTGCAGAACTTGTAATTTGTATTACTTAGGAAGGGTTATTTTTTTAAATAAAAAAAAAAATGAAACACTTACAAGTAGTATTACTTTCACTACAATCTGACTCTCTACAGTCCAATTAACGCTTTCAATATTCAGGCTACTCTAAGCTGAAAAGCAGGTTTTTTACAGCAAATGCCAGGCCTGTCCTGGAATCAATCAGAGGGGTAGGGAAAAGTCTATAGGTCAGTTTAGGCATATTGTTCAGTTCCCAACAGCAACCTGCAACTGAAGGTCACTGTCAGGCTTCCACTCACATAGTTCTTAAAATTGTGGTGGCTTTGGTTTTGCTTTTTGTTTGTTTAGTTGGTTTTGAGGGTTTTTTTTTTAAAATCCAGTGGTTCTTTACTAGTATGTATGTAATGCTTTCAGGAAGAGCTACTGTTAGAGATTTCAAAACTTTACAAAAAAAAGTGGAAAAAAAAGGTGCATAATAATGCAACAGGTTTATTTATCCTCATTTATAAACAGAAAAAAAAATGACTTGCTTGGCTGCACATTCCAAAGTCCCCACTTTTTCAATAACGCAAAGGGAAAAGAGGGGTGTGGAGAAGAGAAAGGTTGAACACAAGTACCTGCTGAAGGGGACACAAAGCATTTTTATTAAATGTTTCATTTCTGCATACTGAGGCTTGGAGGCAAAGAAGATTTAATATTAGGTTGAAAGATCATGCACTTGCCATATGTATACACACCCATGCACTGCTTTCCATTTTAGTGTAGTTATATGCTCAGAGAAAACTGTTTAACAGGCAGCTCAGCTGTTCTCTTCAGCAATGACAATCCCAACGGCCATTAAAGGCAGGAAAATATCTGATACTGTCATCCTATCTAAACAATGCAGCTTGGAAGAACTAAATTGCTTAGTGTATTTCAAGCCTGCAGTAATGAAAATAGAAGGATACCAAGGCACAACAGGGACATTGTTTACACTGCTTTTTAGGCATTAATACACTTTTTGATAATGCATGTTTCTGAATTATTCCATTAGAAACACAGAGATGAAAAGTGCCGGCAGTCCCCAAGACATTTCAAAGCCATGCTCTTTTTTTTTCTTAAATAAAAACTCCAAAGTACTAAACAATTTAAGAGAATAATGCAAATTAAATGATGATGTACCATTAACAACACGTTTGATATTTTGTGAAGGGTTTGGTTTGGCTTTTTAAAAAACATCTTTTTTACACTCTCCTGTCTGTACCTAGGGGAATGATACTCCAGATCAAGCAATAGCAGCTCTAATTTCAGTGGTTTCTGAATAAACTCCACTCCCAAAACAGCTATGGGTCAGTGTTCACTCCTCCCCACCCATAACAACTAAGAAGTTCTTTACATGTGGGTTCGAGCCTTTAAGCCACTAAAACCAGATTTACTCAACTACCTGAAGAGATCAACTCAGTCCACAATACTGAAACCCCAAAGAGTGTATGACCTTACATTGCTATTTTAACTGAAGACTCTATTGTTCTTTTAATTTGGAAGAAAGGTGCAATTCAAGGTTTTCAATAGTTTAAACAGTGAAGCTGAAGATTTACCGTTTTTGTCAGGCTTGTGAATCTGTGAAAGATCTCTGGAACTTCCAGTCATGGGAGTAGGTTTAATAGCTCTAACGAAGCTACCCACACAACTCTGTTTCTGGAAAGGAGTCTCCAGAAAGGACTTCTACATTCAGTACTAATGCCATTTCAGGAGTCTATCCATCCAAGTCAGTGGAAGAATCTGAACTCACATTTTTTTATAGACGTTTATTTCACCACCAGCTGGTGTCACCATGCACCTTAAATTTATGCCAGGTTATTTGATACTTACCTTTATCTCCAGCAAATCATAGGAGAAAAGAGTTTAATGTTTAGAAATAAGAAGCACTGACACTGCTTTGTGTATACAATCATCTGACTGGCCTTATTCTCTGAATAGAGTTCCCCAAAGAAATTAATTAAAACCTTTTTACTCCCTTTATACATTATTATTTTCACCTCCTTTTCTACATTGCTCATAACAACAGCAATCCCCATGAAAACAGACTACTACTTATGTGGAGAAAAATTCACTTTGAGCATAGTGGTAGCTATTGCTTGTACTTGGAATCACACTTTTCTACTTCAGGACAGGTTGCCTATGTGCACTGTGGATTACTAACTTGTTTTTGTGCAAGAGAGGTATAAAGAAACCATTAGTTAGGAAGAAAGATAGAGGGAGGCAGAGAGGTTGGTTTGTTTTCTCAAAGACACAATTCCACAGGGCAAGATGAATTTCCTCCTAGGATATTTAAAGAACCAGCTGATAAAATCCTTAGAGCCATCAGCAGTTTATTATTTTTGAGAACTCAGGAGAGACTGCTACAGTAAAAAAGATTAAATTTAAAGAACGACAAGTGTGGTGCACCTATGGAAAAGGAAGACCTGGACAGTTGCGGAGAAATAGCAGAACAAATAATGATTGGATTTCACCACACAGGAGACAACAAAGACAAAAAACAGCAAGCAGAATTTATCACAAAGACATATCAAGTTATTCTTATCTTCTCCTGTAGACAGGTAACACGCTTTATAAAAATAAAATAGCAATAATTTTTTATCTACATCTTGACAAAAAAGCACTAAGCCATATTAGAATTATGGCATCAGAACACCTTCTGAAGAAGTGCAGTATACAATAGTCTATCTACACAACCAGTCTTTCAGTGAAGATACCAGCAATTTCCTGCCAAAGAGAAAGGCTGCACAGAAGGGGAGCCCGCAGCAATGAATCCTTTGACTCAGTCCTATCAAGTATCATAACGACATGGTTGACGAACTAACAATATTGATCATTCAGTTTGCAAACTTTACCAAAGCTGGAAGGGCCAGGAAATACAGTGGGAGCCTGAGTAGAACTTACAGCAATCTTAAATTGGAGATGGGCTCTGGAAAGAGACAGATGACCAAAAAGCATAAAACTTCGCAGAAACAATCAGCTACTGCAATAAAATGGTCACCGTTCTGGATGTTGTATGCCAACACATCACAGTTTAGCATAAAGAAGTGAAGACTGAAGCGAGAGTCCATGATTGCACTGAGGTATAGAAAAATCTGCCGCAGAAAATACTTTGCCTTTGTGTCCACGCTGAATATGGACAATAGCAGAATTCTTAAAACTGTGGAAAAAGTACTCAGAATAAATAATGAACAGTATAAAAAACACAGAAGTTTAATGGGGAGTACAGCAAACCCCTCTCCAGGATCAGCACAAGCCTACTTGATCTTACTTCAGAGAAGAGTACAGTATCAGAGGGTCCCAAAGGTTCTTTCCCCAGTCCTGCTATACTTGGGCCTTATGTTTTGCTCCCCTCTGTCCATCTAACAGCCTTTCTCATTTACTTAGATCTTTTTCCCCTCCAATAGCCTTATTTCATCTTCAATATCACAGTTTCACCACATTTGTGAATTAACATCTTTATCATATTATAAGATCACGAATACTTTAAAGTTAATCTACTGCCTTCATTTATATTTCATTACAGGATCCTTAAGCATAACACCCACTGAACTAGCCTTTTGAAATCTCAAGTATGGTACAGCTAGAGAGTTCAGCCTGCTGTGATCAGTCTCACACATGATTCACCCAATATTAAGGGTAAGGTAGCAGAAATCCAAACTCTTTATTTTTCCACTTCTGATATTAGCAGCAACAGAAAACAGAAGTTGCTGTGTCTAGAGATTGAGTATTGTCCTGGTATCTCAGCATCCAACCCAAACCCCTCATTTTGTCACAGGAAGAGGAAAGAAGAGGAAAGAGGAAAATTGCTGCTAAAAAAATTCTACAAATATATGAAACATCCATTCACTAAAGCTTATGATAGCATAAATAGGAAAATGATGATGGGGAAAAAAAGCAAACATTCAAAAGATTAACAGGGACTGAAAAAGATTACTAAAGGATCTGACCAAGAAAAGCGTTCTGTTCCAAGAGAACAGCTTTAGATCCAAGGATTTCCCCTTTCTGATGCTAAAGTACATTGGATTTCTCCACCTCTTTAACACCCACACCTTTTAATTCAGCCTCTCTTTGGTGACTTTCTGGATTCCTATAGAAAGCATCCTGCAATTTTACAAAGGCTGCAGAGGCTCTGTGAATTTTGCAGTAATGAAGATTGTCATTGCACTTATCTGTAATAGAAATGAATATCTTGCCTTTATTATAGACAGATACAGAAACAGACTGATGCAGTTGTTTGCACACAAACAAATTAGATCAATTTTTATCCTGCTTGAAGGACAATACAATTTCACTAGGCAGTGGGAAGATTAAATTATTTAAAACAAAGGCAATGTTAAACATAAAGTGAAGATAAATGTGTGTTATTTGCCAGCACACAAGCTTGCTAAGCCTAAATGCAACAATTTCCTGGTGAATAAAATTAAGAGACATTTGTGGAGAAAACAACTCAAACCGCAAGCAATTTTGCTCTCCCATCTTCCTCACTAAAAATTTCTATTGAGAACCAATGATTACGGTATCTTTTGTCTTTAAACAAACGACTGGCTTACACTGAGCATTTATACTCATATATATAGTTAAGAAAGCAATATTTTGTTTCTGTTCTTACATCAAAATAGTGTTAAAAGATATTCCTAAAGATGTTCTCTGCCAAAACCCCCTTCATTTCACAATAGGATTATTTCTAATAAGGGTTCAAAAAAACCCACACCTCAACACATGCAGAACACATGCTTTAAAAAGGATTCAAGAGTTAAAATGAAAGTGTATTTGCCTAACAGATTAAAAGTTATTGTGGTCTTTTAATAAAAATAGTGAAGCAAGGTGAGAAATGCAATCAATTTTTAGGCAATATCCTGATTCTTTTAATATTATTTTGAGGAACAGCTAAAGAACAAAATACAGGACATCCTTTCCTGGCTCCAGACGCATCTTCATTTCCAGAATCCAAGTAGGTGGAGAAATTAAAACTGGAGTTACCTAAATGCTACAGAATCTGCTGCAGAAATCACTGCAAGGAGTGTTGCAAGTTGCAAGGAGAAGCCAATCATATTCTGGCAACCTCATTGTTTTTAAATACTCTGGGTATTAATAAAAGCATAAGAACAATTTGGGTGGTTCCTGTTTTTCAGGATCTGTGACTTGATTCACCTGAGAGTTTATTTAAAATGTAATGAAATCAGGATGAACCTTTCTGAACTCAAACTATGTAGACAGCCACAGATAAGACTGAAATGCACATTCACAACAGATTAAGTATAAAAGCAGGTATTTTTCCCCTCAAGAGTTCATTTTTCAAAAGGAATTTTTTTCAGATTCCAACAACTTGCAGCTGATTAGAAGCTCAGAGTGGAGAAGGAAGGCCCATGTATTTACCCAAATACCCCTATACATATCCACCTAACCTCTCACTCTCACATGGTCCTAACCAGAGTCCATCAATGCAGAAGCAAACAACTATGTCAAACCAACACAATTATTTTATCCTCTACCCTAGTTAGGAATCTCATTTAAACTGTAATGAGGGCAGGAACACCTCAACTCCCAATTATGAATCAGCAATAGCTTTGCCAGAACTACTATGAGACATTATCAGCTCCACATAAAGTAAACCTGTAAGTCCAGTTGTATCTTTAATGCAGTCAGTAATGCTATTTTTCTGCCCAATTATCTCCACTGTAACTCCTGCTGTTTAGCTGGCTAAGTAGAAAGCATGTGAGGAGGAACTGAACTGGGTAAATGCTACCTCAGCATTGCTGAATACCAAAGAGATATTCCTACGTAGGGATAAAAATAAAACATTACATTGGAAGAGAAAGGGGAAACAGAAGAGACAGTGGAGGTCTGTAATTCAGCAGTCAGCTAATATTTAACTTATGCGTATAACTTTCTATAGGTCAAGCTAACTGTCTTTCCTTTCAAATAGTTTGGTGTATGCCTTTCCTTCATAATACATGTGGCATAGCTACCATTTACTATCAAACCACTGTCAGTATTGGAAAGCGAGAGTTTCTAGATAGCTGCCAAGAGAAATTTTAACTTTGCTTTCATCGTGCTTGTTACACTAGGAGTTACCTTCACTTTCATGCAACTGCATTAGCAGTAACATTAGATTTGTTTCGGGACACCCACTGTATGTTTGTACCTCAGAATAGTTTCTTTGAAATTCGTAAGACTACTCATAAGTTGATAAGCACATGCAGCAAATTTTGCAGGCAGGTGGACTGTTGTTGTGTTACCACTTAAACGTACCAGATGCACCACAAAATCAAAAAATATCTTAAAATAAAATCCAGGCAATTTGCTGGCTAATTCTGCAAGTTTACAGAGCAACAGAAAAATTGCTACTCTAAACTTTAATTATCCCTACACGGTATATGTGTACAGCTGCTAGCAATGGCCTATTTAGCCCACAGGACACCTATAATGTTTGCACAAAGAGAATGCACCTATGTGCTACCAAAACCAGGACTATAGGTTTCAGAACGAAGCCCTGAATCAAGTTAATGGACTACAGCATTTCAGACAACTACTGCATGATGACTTGACTGCTGACTTACTGTATACTTACACCCAAAAGGCTAATAATTTGGCATATTTTGTTTGCTACTTGAAAACATGCACGTTGCTTTACATGTCAAGTCTTCAGGACATGTTGGAGGGCCTATGCAGCACTCCATGGCTGTCAAACTACAAATCATACCATGCAAAAGGGAAGTCCTTCAAATATACGAGTAAATTATATGTATCTCCAAGTACAGAGTTGACTTAAGACTATTTAGGAAAAAACAAAAACAAAACCCAAAATCCCCACCACATCCCAAACACATAAATATAAGCAATTCAAACTTACTTTTGGAAAGTCAACAAAAATACTTAGGATTGGTATTGTACCATCGCACTGTTTACGCAATACAAAGTCTGGATGACATAAATCAGAGTATTCCCAGAAATAACCTGTTTCTATTAGTATCTGACAAATATCAGAACAAGAGCCAGTTGAGCATCATACATTTAAACTGAAAAATCAGCTGGCACTGGAAGGCCATTTTCCTCTTGAAAGAGAAGGTAACATATTATGCCAAGCAGAGTGAAAATTATGTTGCAGGAAGGAGTTAGGCCATTTCCAGTAATAAAAACTTTCCTTCTCTTACAGGGACACTTGACAAGTAGCCTTTTTATCTATGCAATCAACTGGCAAGTATTGGACAAATGTTTTTTTTGGATATTATTGTAATTATAATTATGAAAGACAATTACTTTATTTCAGTGGCAAATAGGACATGTTTCGGGAAATTTTCAACGAAGTGTTTGTTCCCTAATCTATTGTAAATGACCAATAAACAGCTGGTGGGCTTTTGTGCATTTAAATTTAGAAAATTAGAAGATCAGCTGCCAAGTCTCACTTAAAATTCTAGGCAGTAAAACTGCATGAGTTTCACAGCTGAAGCAGAATTGGCATATTTAGATATCTATATTAAAACCATAAAGAGAGAAAAAAGTGTAGGACTTAAAATTTGGGTAACTGAGAGTTAATCGTGGGTTGCGGGTCAGGTTTGTCCAACATAAAGGTAGCAAATGCCACATGCTAGTTTCACCAGTTTAAGAGCTACCTTTACTGCCACTCAGGTCCAGCATTCATTTCTCCCAAGCTCAACATCTTCCCCCTCTTGAAATATTGCACAACACAACTGAGAATTGGAAAGAACAGCAGTGCAAATTTGAAACCTTACCAAATTCCATGAAATCAAAGGTATAGCTGATAGAGATCATTGGACATGCACAACTCTGCTCTGATCCTGCAGGTTCAAAGTGCGTACACAACCACAGGTTTGCTCCTGGTGGTGAATCAATGGGAGTAAGAGATATAGTACTGCACCAGGACCCAGGAGACTTGACCTCTGTTCCCAAATCTCTGGAAGGAAACAGGAACACAGAGAAAACGCTCCTCAAGGAAGTAATATGGACCCTAATTTACCATGCAAACTTTGACTCATCATGCTTTTCACAATCTTCAAAACCCTTTCCAGAAGTCTGGCAATACATTTAGGGGCTGTGATAGCTTGAGATAAATTCAAGAACAGTTGGATGTGACCAAGCAGTGGTCCAAATTAGAACAGCAGTGCTCACTTTCATAGTGTCAGTAGTCTCTGCAGTGCTGGCCACCTATTTTTCCTCTCTGTAAACTGTATTTATTTCCTATCCCCACAGATTTATAGCAGAGATAGATAGGAAGATGGCCATATTAAACCTGAAAAGGATGGGCTGAATAGTTTATGCTTTTAAGCCGGCTGCATTGCCTTTTTAAGCTACTGATAAATTTAATCTATATAAATACAAGTGTCATGATAAAGTCACAGTCTAGTGCATTAGAAAGCACTTATAAGTCTGTTAGGGACAAGACGATTAAAATCAAGTTAGTGAGATGAATAATGACAGTGTCATTTTTGCTAATGCACTAGACAAAACCTTTCTGTCTATATATAAAGTCTTAAAGAACCCCATCAGCACCAGTGTGATTCACTTCATAATCACTAATGACGAACAGAACTCCAGAATCAGATCTGTGATTTTATCCTTGTCAAAATAAAATGGTGTCAGTTATCTGAAATACACATCAGGAACATTAGACCTTTACAGCCATGATTCATAGCTTTGCAGTACATAAGAAAATTGCTATGGCTACATACACCCTCAAAACAAAGAAGCTTTATTTCCAATTTTCTTTACAATTTCTTTTGTCTTTACTCCAGTACACCACTCTCCTTGGTGAGAATAAATGGGGTAGGACAAACACAGATATACCCTACAGGCAAAAAGAGCAACAAGAAAAATGTTGCCATTTTTATTTATTTACATGTGACCCCCTGCTGTTGACACTTCCAGCCTGCAAACACCTCCAGCACTCAGATGGAAAAGCACTCTTGCCTCCTTTTCCACCTCCCAGCTAACACACTGTGGGAAGTAGTGGTATCCACAGGATGCCTGAACTGGGTCAAGCTGCTTACCACCTCACCATCTAGCAGCTGCCTCCACACCTCCTTTCTCAGCCATGAAGGAAGCCATTTGAACCCTAGCTTACCACGTCACCTTTGTTCTTCACAAACAGTCCTCTGTGGAGTTTCCATCCATTATGACTGCCTCTGCTTCGTCCCACTTTCTACCCATTTTCTCAACTGCTGCTCAAATTATCTACTGTCCTACCCACAGAGCCAGGAAGCTGCTATCCATCTATCATGCTCCTTTACACCTTCCCAAACTGGCTAGTGGTTAAATGACACTACAAGTAGATGTGTTTCAGAACATTAGGTGGATTTAAGCAGTATCACACACCCTCAATTCAAAGTATTGCTTTGTTACAACTAGTATGATAGCTTTCAATAGGACCTTGCATTTCAACTTTCAACCCATGAACAAATATTTTGGAGAACTCTCTACCAGATGAAGTGAAAAGTGATTGCAACCAAAAATATAAAAAGACACACTGGAAACAGAATGCAGCTTAATTTTCAGACTAAGGCTTAGTCTCTGTTGGATAACCTCACCTATTTTGTTGGTTTTCTTTTATGCTTTCAAATTGTGAACCTTTCAAAGTGATGTCTTGTGCGCTCTGTTTCAGTTATCTGTTGTGTGCAGCTAGAAGAATTTTATCTTGCTTTAAATGAAACATTTGAAGAGTTACTATTCAGAAACTGATGTTAAACAGAAACCATACTGCAGTTCAACCAGTCCCAATACACAATCAAACCAGCAGAACAGCTCTAATGCAATCATAAGGCAGTCCTTTAGCAAAAAAAATAAGCAGCACTGTTCTCAAACATAGATCTGCTTGGTGATACTTCCCAAGAAACCACTTAGAGAATTAAGTTTCAAAAAACCAAAGGCCAACTGCAACAAAGAACACAAGGATGCTAACCTGCAACACGCTAGCAGATGCTTCCTCAACATTATTAATCAAAAGCCATTGAAGACTGGGAATTGTTAGCCTGGAGTTTTTTCTGGCCAGGTAAAATACTTAGTCTAGTCTAGAAACTCAGCTCAGTCCTGTTTTCTGCATGCAGTTTTCAGAAAAAATTCCACCTACATATGGATTAAAATGGCCTTCTGTATTTTTTCCAGATCTGTCGGAATTTTTAGTCTGGGGCTGCCAGTTAAGTGGAATAGGTTCCTTATATAAAATTGAATTATTTTCTCAGGTTATTAAAACCAAAACATTGCAAGCTTCACTTTAGCACACAAGCTGATAGAGGTTCAGATCACGGAAAGCAACTTCATTTTGCTCCGGTTACGCCCTCTCTCTCCCCAACCCTTCTCATTAAAACTTTTAAGCCATATCCTTCAAACATAGTACCTGAAATGATCAAAATACTTTAAGATTGATACTGCATCCTCTTTCATTACTATCCTAGTTACTTTGGCAATAAAACTACTGCATTTTTAAAAATAAATTTGACTTCCAGCTTTTTGTTTTATCCTTCATTTCCTAAGACATCACCACACCAGCATCTTTCCAACATGATCTAATTGGATAAAGGAGGCTAAGATCACAAGTACTGAAATACATTAGGTCAGATAAAATACAAACAATTTATAAAAAAAGTTTTCTAAACTCTTACAGCTTTCAAATATCCACACTTTGAAGCACTAAAACAATTCAAGTATTCCAGTTTTTTTGTTGTACAAGCTTGTCTTTTAAACAACATTTTTTTTAAAAAAAAAAAAAGCAGAACAATTACTATCTTTTACTTATTAGTACAAATGGAACAATTTCTCCCAGGTCAGCCCTAATCGTCCTTCTATGAGACAGCAACTATGGAACTCCAAAATACCTTAAGGAAATGTAATACCTGTTAGAGTTTCTAATTCCAGCCTTCCCTTCACCATAAAGGTAATAGGCATCCTTTGTGATTGTTGCTTACCACACTTTGTACTTTTTTCGTCGTAATGCAAAGGTAGCGTGAAGTCGCATAACAAGTGTCCTTTATTGAGTGTAACAAGTCACTGTCACTCCAATTGCAGCTGTACTGTCATTACAAGAGTCACCCTTTATTACCAAAAGGGCCTTTGCTGGTAGGTTTTTCTATTTATTACTCTAACGACAGAAGCGGGAGGAAAGCTACATGGTGATGAGACAAAATGGTTTGTTTGGGGCATTTTGTCAGTCCCAAACTCCGCTGCATTTAACATTTTTAGACATCCACTCCCCAAACTCTTATCACTCTAAACAAGCACTTAAAACACTTTCTCATCCCTTGAAAAAACCTTTAGACAGCAAGCCATAATCTTCAGAAAGATTTGGATCTTAGGATGATCCTCCCTCACTGTGAGCAGGTCAAGAGAAGTGACAGAAACTGGCCCCTGAGTGTTGTTTCAAAGCAAAAAGTCTTATTGATAGCAACTCTAGATCACTCAAGGCTAACATTTGCTGCCCTTGGACATTGACAGACATGGCCTGTGCACTCAAGAGAAACTGAGTTTTAGAATTCTAAATCCGTGGCAGAGAGCAGATTAGTGACAAGCTGAAGGGAAAAAAAATAATTAACAAAACACTGCACAGTTATTACCACCTCGATATGACTAACATTTCCATTTCAGCCGTTTAAGATACCAATCCCTATCAAAGGACATACAGCGCTGTTTTTTGAATTTGTTGCAACTTTTTCAAATTTCAAAACCAACGTTGTTCCACATGCTCAAGTTCAGGAGCACAGAATGCCTTTCTCCCATTGAGGCCAACATCACCTTTTAAGGACAACCATTTACAATGGGCTTTATGCCATCTACTTCTGTGTCATCTGGACAAAGCAGTTCTGTTGACTACTTCCCAGTTAAGCTTCATTGTGTATGAAGCACACGCTACTGATAAATGAGGAATTGGAATATTTTATGCATAGTTTCAAGTAGTATCCGTCTGCATGCTCTTCTGTAGCACTATTTTCAGTACGTTCATGGATGAAGTCCAAGTTACATTTTCCCTTAACTATTAAGTATTACCAGAAATGAAGCATTGAAGTAACCTGTGTAAAAGCTGTCTTTGGGTTGTAAATTTTAATTTATTATTAAACTCCATCTACACTACTCCAAGATCACTACATCACATCAGTATTTAAATTGTCTTTGACAGCAAAGCTATAGTCAGAAAAATCCCTAAAACACCTTATCTCTGTTCTCAATGTATTACATTGTGTATCTTCTTTATCAATAAAGTTCCCCCAAGCCTGAATAAGTATAGTATTTCAAGAAATCTCAATTCATGTATTATCCAAGATTTTTAAAGGCCTCTTTTGGCATTACTGTCATATTTTCTTTGAACTATTTTCTGTAATATTTTCCTTAGAATAATTCTGATGTTTATGAGCAAGTGTCATGATTATAGTCTGCCTCTTCCTGTTTTCAGTGCAGTTTGAGGGAGAAAAGAGAACCATCATCCAACTTTCAACTTATGTGATAAATATTAATTGTTCCACATCAGGAACAAAAACTGCCCCTCATCTCCAAGTTCTCAGCTACAGTGGCTCATCCACTTAATGTGCATTAGTATTTGATCACACTTAGTAACTGTAGCTATTTCAAGGCAAAAATTATGTTAATAGCTTCCTTCTCAACCCTAGACATTGCCTCTGAAGACCAAACCCTCAGGCAAGCACATTGACAAGGTGAACACGTGCCAGATTCCTTTCCACCTAACAGGTCCTTTTGTAGACTAACTGCAGTTCTGAAGACTTAAGCTTTTGGAAATAATTTTCAGACTTCTCTTGCATTTTGCATTTAGAAGCAAAAAACTGGTTTTAGTAGTGTCATACATGCAGGGAAAAGCACAACACTGACCACTTCTTGCTCATCTCCAATAGACGTTAGCTATTTTATTTCCATTTCTTGCCACTGGGGGAGGGAAAAGGAATAAGGATCAATTACTAATTGACTTTGAAGCAAAAGCAGTAGCAAAGATGTCTGAAAGTTTTCAAAAACTAAGACTGACCACAAGGCCCAAGTTTTTCCCTAACCCACAAAACAATTAGAAATACCTACTTTCCCGTGAAAAGAGAGAGCTCCCTACCACAGGCAAGTATTAGTTAGTGATCCCATGGCCCAAACAGAACAGGCTTGTTTCAGAGGGAGCGAGGGAAGAGTATCCTCCCTCAGCACACATATTAAGAACACTTAGAAGTTTCCATAGAAAGTTTTTAGCACCAATTAGAGATACGTAAAATGACATCAAGCTGCTAATTAACCCTTGTAAGCTTTGCACAGTTTAAACTTGACTAGTTAACGTTGTAACAGGCTATACTGCAAGTCATAAGGTGCTTCTTATAGTACAAATGGCTTTCTCATCCTCACCCTTGCCAGACTACTAACTATGCTACAAGCAGTACAACCTCAGAAACAGAACACCAGCATGCAGCACCGTAAAGCCTGGCTCATCGACCTTGGCAGGTGCACCGCTGGAAGAAAGCCCCTCTGCGTGCATCCTTCTCCCACGGACCTTTTCCCTCTCTCATTTTTAAACAAACAAATCTAGATTCTGTCTTTGAGAAGCCCAGAATCACTGAGTTTCAACTAAACCACAGGCCCATCTAGAGGGGCTAGGATTTCATCCAGAGCACTTAGCAAGTGAAAAGGATAGGTGAAAGTAGGGGAGAGAGGAGGATATGTTGCTGAAAACCACAACTGCATTACTGAACTCTGGCACTGGCAAGTTACCATTACCGAGTGCTTAATGCTGCCCTGTAATCTCATGAGAATGCAAAATACTAGCCAGTTTCTCCACTTTGTCTTAGTTATTTATTATCGATTACAACACTACTTGTCTAAGTTTAGTGACATACCACATTCAATTACCCCAAGTTTAAACAGCAATGCAAAGACTGCAACCATAGACCAAGCGTGCATCCTAGCAATTCCTATTACCGCACCCCCAACTATCTACTGTTAACATCAAATCAATTCACCACTTTTTAGGAATTGAGACTTGTGAAGCATTGATCACTTTCACTGCCAACTGTACATTTAAATAATGTATCCTATACTCAGGCCTCAGTAGAGGGCAGATCCTCCTGATACTTTATCATCTCTACAGCTATAGATTTTGCCATTATTGTATTTGCCTTGCGTTACACTGGACTAAGATTGTATTTTTGATTTATAGTAGCAGAAAGGCAATTTATTCAGCTGTTTACTTCTTACAGTTGTTTAGGTGGGAGTAATATATAGAAGGAGATACTTGCCTAAGTCACTAATATCCGCTATTGAGTGGTATATTATTTTTTTTAGAGAACAAAGACATTTGGCAATTTGAACAAAAAGGAAACAGTGCAAATTGCAGAAAACAGCAGTATCACCACTGTCTCCTAAGGGTGATTAGTTACAGTATTATACACCCACAAAAGTCTCAATAGTACTGGCTTTCCTTAGGGCAACTGTCCTGCCTCTCAGAGTGTAATTAGTCCTGTAAAGTAAAGAGTAAATAGCTTCCCCATGCACGCAATGCCAGACTAAAAGACATACTAGCAGCAAGTTTAAAATCAGGTCTGGTGTTTAGTTTGATACTGTCATGATGCGTCACGTTTCCCTGCTTCCCATCTCACGAGGGAGGGAGCAATGGGTCATCTTTGTTTCTATTTCTACATTAGCAGAATGAGAGCCCAAGCAGGTATGCAATTTAACTGGGAAAACACTACAGAAATTGACTCTACTGTAATAGCAGGGTCCCACAAAAAGCACACAAAGCAGGCTGCGGTCCTGCTTGGACTATGGCAAAGAAGTGCCACATGCCTGTAAAGCAGGTGAGAACAGCGTGTTTTTTGCTCATTTTCTAATTATGAAAATTATCACAAGGTGCTAGATAACAGAGTAGGGTGCTTGTGTTTCCCATTAATAAACTGTCTATGTAGCTCCAAAGGACCACAGAGATCACAGCCCAGAATGAACTACTGGATTTGTTGCAGAAAAACCTGCAGGCTTTATACCTGCAGAAAATAGCCACTTTTGCTATTTTACAAACATTTTTCCTTCTAGCCAGGACAGTGATATTGTCAGACATCTCTCTATCAGCTACCCTCCCCTTAAAGAGCTTCCACAAATCACTCCACTATAGACTTCAAGCATTCTACTCACGATGCATCTGGATCCTTCCCCACAAGATAATCTTTTAGCTACCATGGCTATCAGCTGCAATACTACATCTCCTGTCAAACGGAAGTATGTCACTAGAAGTCCTCACATGTAGTACGTAATATGTAATCCATGCTTCAAAAATACTTTTCAAAAGACATTTCCCCCCCCCAAAAAAAAATAAAAAATCACAGGAGCATTAAGTTACTGGAATGAAAAAAGGTAATGAAATGCCTTAAAAAAACAAAAAAAAGCACCACCAAGTTTAGTATTTGTATTGAAGTCAATTCTTCTTCTTTTCTTACAGATATATACTCCCAGACTTGCTGATGCAAATGAAGGATGTATTTGACAAGCAGAAGACTAATACAGCTGAATAGGCAGTATATCACCGTAGGAGGAATAAACCAAATCAATGCTTAGAACTTTTTTTTGAAAGGCTCCAAAAATCTATACAAAAAACAATTTGCTTCATATGTTTGCAAGCGATTCCTGCCTGTCACACATCTTAAATTTACAAAAGAGAAAAATAATACCTGATCAAACTCATAAAAAAAAAAAAAAATCACAGAAAACAACAAACCTTTAAAAACTAAGTACATGCATTTCCAAACAATGTACAGAAAGTGTCTAATGAGCATGCCAGGCTGTGCATGTGCAGAGCAACTAAATCATGCAAATCCTTGTGATGTGCTCACATGGTTCACATGTTTTGAACACACAATTCATTTTCAAGCGATCACAAATACGTATCTTAAAAGCCTAAGACTTCAAAACTGTGGACCTTTTGTTGTTTAAGTTTTCTTCAGTAAAAAATTCTGCTTGCTCAAATGAGAAAACCACACTTGGGAGCAAGCCTGTACAGAACTCTCATGTTCACCGTTAAAAAGTTCTGTTAACTCCTGCTTTAGTCAGCAAAGAACTAAAAACACCACTATCCAGGGAAAAAAAGCCTCCATACATTTAAGAGCTAGGGAAAGCATTCTAGTCAACTTTACAGCGAGGACATCTTAGTTATTTAACTTCAATAAATAATTAAAAAAAACAAACTCAAAACCAAGTATACTCCTTTCTGCCACATGAAGTTGAGGGTTACTGCTTCAAAATAATCCTTTTAAGAGAAGGCAGCAGACAAGTCACCGGTTTGCAGGCCCTTGAGGATGACCATTTTCCAGCAGTACAGCTGTTTTTCAGGGCACAGGAGGAACACTCTACACCACTGAACTGCTCTGGAGAAAAAATCACAACAACACTCTTTTCTGTACAGTTAAGCACATATCACAGAGGAGCAAGATCCTATGGAATTTTTCTTATTCGTACACTAAAGCATTTTTTAGCACCAGAACGTAAAATATTTGTGGGACACTACCACAATATCACAGCATTGACGAGAAAAGTCTCCTCTTCCCTCATTTAATCTCCATCCAGAATTCCCCTTTACCTCACCTCAAACCAGCAGCTCCCACTCAATATCCTCAGAAGGGCCAGAACAAGAAAAAAGTTAGCCATGCACACATACATCTTCCTTGCTGAACAGGAAGGAAAGTGTAGCCCCAAATTATATTAGAAGGCAAGAGGAAGAATCAGTTATCAACTTAAACCTGAGGCAAAAAGGCTCAAGATACCCACCATAAGCCAAATGGATTCAACACAGCCTAACCTTGCAAGAATTTGTCAGCACAGCTCAGAGCATTGTTGTTCAGCCTACAGAACGGTAATCTATTGGATTTGGCATTTACACATACAAACCCAAGCTAAGTATAGTCCTAATAAAAAGCAGCACTGCAAATGGTCAGCTAACAACTCTTAAAAATACTTACAGCATCTCCTGAGCACCTTCCAGCACAGCCCACTCACCCAGTACACACTGCTCACCCTAATGGCTCCCCCACCCCCTTCCCTATAAACCTTCCATTCCCACAGGTGCTGCCAGTCTCTGGTGATTGGGGAACTAGGTCCACCTCCAGCTTCCAACCTGCTGCTTCCAGCACTCTGTGACAGGGACCTGCTTCATCCTCACCCCAGGGGGAGGCACAGTGGAATATAGCAACTGCTCCCATCTTTACCAGAACTCTCAAAGGCTGTGACCAGAGCCTATGGCAGCTCTTGCCAGAGCAGAGTATATTTAGGCACAAAGTACAAACTCAACTTCACTTCAACATTTCTCACTCCAAAATTCCCAGCCACGGTGGAGTGTCTCCTTCTGCACGTCACTTTGTACTGCTGTGCTGACACAATGAGGCTTCAAAGCAGACACACATCTCAGTCACAGCCATTTTAGAATCTCTATTCACTTCTTTTAACCTTCCAAACCACTGCCTTGATTGTAGTTCTCATAATTGACATTGTGACTCTTTCAGAGTTCTAAGAGGTAACCCCTACCATTTTGCCATTTCTAATGTGACACCAACTGGAGAGTTGCCCCTCCTCTTCAAACATTTTCTGTATTTTTTGAGTAGAAATACTTCCCTATCACAGACAGAAATCACCCATGGTACAAGAGCCTCAGAGGGAAAAAAATGTTAATTGTATTTTTACAGATTTCTTCACTATAACTCTATGTCTCCAAATACTGCATTTAATATATATGGGTAAGATGCTTCACCGCAAGATGATAAAATAATTAACTCTGCCTTTAATAACGAAATGCATCTCTTGGTACCTTATACATATTTTGTCCTATTGCCTCCATTCCCAAGTCCCATCTCTCAGATTTTGATCTGCAAAGACTCACTTATCAAAAATTAACGAAATTCAGGACTGAGGAGGACTGAAGCCCAGAAGTACATTCCCTTTGGTCATGGCTTCATGAATCCTCAAGTGAAATTTCTCAGGGATTTGGGGACAAACTTTGCCTAGTTTCCTCTGAGAATATCTATTTAGAGCATTGCAGTTCCCACAATTCACTAGAAACATTTAAATTTTTGTGCTGGTAAACAGATCATTTCTTTTACTTTTGGGGGTAATGCTTACAGAGCATTATCATAATTTTGTAAACTCTAAAGAACTATTCACAATAATTCTGTGTCTACACTGATGTCAATGTGAATTATTACTATATTAAAAATATGGCCCTGATGTAATGCTGCTAAGATCTTTAAATCTGAAAATAGTACTTTAATGTCAGGTAGAACAAAGATCTAAAAGCTTATTTTGTATGAAATGGTAAATGCTACAGAAAATCTAGAGTGAAAGCCATGGAACTACACCTCATAAAACCAAGCTTATAATTCTTTATGAACTACACTGACACAAACTTTAGTTCATCTGATATGGGATCCAGCTATCACAGAATTATTCACAGAGCAGTCCTGGTTCATGGTGGGGTTTTTATGTTTGAATTTCTTTTCAAGAGTCACTCAGCTGTGCTGTATTGGATGTCAGAAAGAAAGTACTTTTCAGAAGAAAAGCCTCTGCCTGCCAGAAAGCTGATGATCTTGATTTTATTTATGATCTAAAAAAATCTCAAAAAAACATTCATGCACAAAAATTAAATAATACAAGAGTTTATCAGTCTCAGTAGTGCAATCTTAACAAGCCTAACTCTGATTTCAACAATCAATTACTATTCTTCTGGAATGCAAAGGATCTTTGTTACATTGACAAAGCTGCAAAATTGATTTTTTCATTCCTAGCCACAATACATCATCTTCAGAAACATGAAGCCATGCAGCACAGTAAAAAAAGTCCTTTTTAAAATGGTAATACATTTCAAAAAGGTATTTTAAAATATTTTCTCCCTATTGTAGCCAAGCACAAAAGAGGAGAAGCATCCTCCAAAATCAATTAAATTGTTATGTAGATGTAGAGCCAAAATTGCCACACAAAGCCCAGAACGTGGTCTGAGGCTCATACACACAGCATAGTAAGGCTAGGTGAGAAAACTTACTGTCCTGCTTCGCTGTGATGCAAGAAGAGTAACGCTGCTGTTCCTGGACCCAAAGCAGAGCACGCGCTGCTGCTCCCAACACCATCTTACACCAGCTTACATACCTGGTATATCTGGTATTCTGCAGCACTGTGCTTCATTTTGGTACCTTCAGAACGGGAAGTGCACAGCCCAGGGCTTCAACTGGAAGGACTAGTCTGTCCTCAAGTTATTCCTGAATTTGAACACATTTCTCCAAGAGCTCCAGCCACCAGTTGTCTTAAGTACTCAGTTACAGTTTTCAGGCACACGTGGTAGTGAAAATGCACAATGTACTCTGAGTTTCCAAACACCACTGTTCTTTACTTAAAAGACATGACAGCACATAATAACTGCACCTGAACCATGCATTTCCCATTGGAGGGTATCAGATGATCGTTCCTCAATGAGTTGGTTTGCCTATGCAGCAGTGCTCCTCTTTGATCAGAAAATCATCTGGATTTAATGACCTTCCTGTTCTTAGCCCTGTATCACACCTCACATTAGTTTCTACCCTTTTTGCAGATAAAAGGAGATGAAAGATGGCTAAAAGAAGTGCAGCAAAAGTACATAGGATTTGTAATCTCACATAGAACTAACAGGTTACGTACAGCCACAACCCCAAATACCACACCTCCATACAGACAAGTTTTACTTCCTACCCTACACACAAATCAATGAGAGAAGAGGGATAACGCTACGAACCACAATACTGACATATACTTCAAGGGCATGAAATTACAAGTTTCCTCTTAAGTCACTTCAAATGACTAGGCATCAGAATGCAAATACCTTAAATTAAGCTTTACATATTTCAATAGAAAGAAAACATCTTTATCTGTAAAGGACTGATTATACCTTTCAAACTGCTTCTATGAAACTGAAAGTTAATAAAAATACTACTTCTGTTTTCACAAATACTGCTAAATAATTGTAAACCTTTTTATTTCAATAATTGATATAAGAAAAATCTAATCCAATTCATATCATTTTGAAATTAAAATCCGATAATTTATATATAGCTTTCTGTTATGCAGTGAACTGTCATTGGCAGAAAAATTACACAAAAATACAACCGAGACATTGCTATATACAATATTCCCCACATAGCTTTCAGAATAAATCATCCATTCTCTCCCCCATGTATTTTGATACAGAATCATAGAATTGTCTACGTTGGAAGGTACTTTTCAGATCATCAAGTCCAGCCACTAACCTAACACTACCAAAACCACCACTAAACTATGTCCCTCAGCACCACGTCTACCCATCTTTTAGATACCTCCAGGGATGGCGATTCAACCACTTCCCTGAGTGGCCTGTTCCAATGCTTGATAACTCTTTTCTGTGAAGAATTTTTTCCTAATATCCATCCTAAACCTTCCCTGGCACAACTTGAGGCCATTTCCTCTTGTCCTACTGCTTTCTACTCGGGAAAAGAGACTGACCCCCACCTCATTACAACCTCCTTTCAGGTAATTGTAGAGAGTGACATGGTGTCCCCTTTGCCTCCTTTTCTCCAGGCTAAACAGCCACACTTCCCTCAGCCTCTCCTCATGAGACTTATGCTCTAGACCCCTCACCAGCTACACTGTCCTTCTCTAATGCTCCAACACATCAATGTCTTTTTTTGTAGTGAGGGGCCCAAAACTGAACACAGTACTGGAGCCACAGCCTCACCAGTGCTGAGTACAGGGGGATGATCACTTCCCTCACCCTGATGGCCACACTATTCCTGATACAGGCCAAGATGCTATTGGCCTTCTTGGCCACCTGGGCACACTGCTGGCTCATATTCAGCCTGCTGTCAACCAACACCCTCAGGTCCTTTTCCACCAGGCAGCTCTCCAGCCATGCTTCCCCAAGCCTGTAGCACTGCATGGGTTTGAGACCCAAGTGCAGGACCCAGCACTTGGCCTTGTTGAACCTAAACACAGTTATGATGCATTATTAGTTAGGACAACGTACAATGATATTAGTGCTCCATTTATCAGTTGTGGTATTTGAAGACAATTATCGCCTCTGCTTTTGAACAGAAATGAGATTTCCAGTTCAATGTGTATTTACCCGCTAGGAAAAGGAAAGCCAAAAAACCCTGTGTTTTTCTGAGTATATTTGCTGAGTAGAAATAAACACATTGCTTGCTGCCCAAACAATTCCTAATGAGGTTCATGCATACCTCGTACATATGATGAAGAAATGCAGTAACTTTTTAAAGAAAGGTTACATATTTTGATACTCCCAACTTTGAAAAAAAAATGAATCAATACAGTTGATGGGTTAAGAATCACAGCAGCTAAAAATATCTTTCTGTCATGATGTGTTGGTTCTGACATTAGGAAACCATAACTATAAAATTTGTATTTATGTGCAGCCAAAAGAAGCTGATTTAGAGCTTCCTTTTCTCCAAGACAACCTAATTTATATTTTAATTTGCTGGAGGTAATTGATTATCATGGAGTAAATGCATTGTACTGAAAACTCTATTAAATCACAGACTTAATGGGACCAGAATGATATTTTTTTCCTGGTTTTTTGGATAAAGTTTAACCTTTGTAAGCATTTTAAAACTAATGTATCAGGTCTGTATTAAGCACTGTTTGGGGTTCATGTCCCTTTAGACTCCAACACAGTACATTACACTATACAAAGCAATTTGCCCAGACTAACGAGTTCTGTAGTAGCTTCATGAAGACCTGTATTGAATTGCTGCTGCTGCAGGCAAGCATTTGATCTGATATAAAGTATAGTGAGGAAGAGGCTGGCAGATGGCTGCTCATCCTATTTGTATTGTAACTAGCAAAGACATGAGTATTCTTTAACTAATGGGTGGTGGTTGGTACATGGCCCATAGAAACCAAACCAAATTTACAGACCAGAGTGGATAAACTCATCTTTTTAAATACTCAGTATCAATATGGTTATAAAGTGTAATCTAGTAGATAATTAGACCCAAAAAATAAAGGAAAATTGATGAAGTGTAAAGGAAATAGAAAAATCTATGCATTTCCAACAACCAATAATCTCAAAGTGAAGACCAGAACTAAATGAATAAAAACTGGAAAATTAATTCCGATAATATCTATGTTTTATTAACTTCAGGTCTCTATGTTTCTGTAGTGTTTGCTTATACTGATCACATTTACCAAAGTAATTTTTATTTTATGAGCAGTGTAATTTTTTCCTTGGGAGTAGCTGTCTAGTTTTTTTAGCTGCTTGGGTTTAGATATGCATAAGATACACTCAGTTGAAAATGTTCAGATTTTACTGAGCATTGAGATTCTTTTAGAACCCAGGAATATTATTTTTCTAGCAGATGGCCTATTCTCTTGTGAAAAAAAAAAAGCTGCTCAAAAAGGTGGTTCTTCTCCAATTTTTTTAAATTCACATCTGTAGCATATTCTATACAAACATTTTGAGTGTTCTTCTATGTACAAAATAAAACCAACTCGAATATTACTGACAGGGGGGCTAGCTGATAATTCATGCTTCTTAGGAGGAGGTGCATAAGCTCACTTGTGAAACTCTACAGAGGTGAGACTTAAACAAAAAACCTCAAGCTACATCCCTGCTGACCATGCCAAATGGCTCATTGACTGTTTTTGCGGTCCAGTTCTAATGGAAGGGGCAGGAACCTTTCACAGGAGGCAAAGTAAAGCTCTTAAGACAGTAAAATAAAGGTTTCTAGTTAACATTAGCGGCAATTATATTGTCATTTTACAGCCCTGGTGTAGCGCCAGCTATAGCATGAATTAGATGGATAAAAACTGTATCCTACCTTTGGTCTAACTGTGCAGCTACATGGGCTAGTTTCTTTCTCACGCTGCCTGTGCATAAAAATGCTTCAAAGCATACTCTTCAGACTCTCATATGCCAAAGCATACTCTCATGTGCCTTACCATGTCTCCTGCTGGATCTTTTTTTTCTAATCTAAAATATGGTAGTCCTGGGCTTACTGACCAGCTGTGCTCTAACATACATGTAGAACAATTTGTTATTCTTTGAAGCAAGCAACTATAAGGCAAATAATGCTAACACCAAATTTCTGGGCAAGTTTCTTGAGAATACGTGACTCTCTGGTTCTCACTTGCACACATTTGCTAAAACATTTCACATTAAATTACTTTCTGTTTCAAAAACTGAACTCTTTTAAAGCAGATGGTAAGCCTCCACTGCAAATTAAGCATGCTGCTCCGATTATTTTTTAACAGAAGTCAGATGCCTAATTCCCTGTACACCATTCTGGTAATTTAACCCATTCTAGTCTAGAATTATTTAGAAAATGAACCTTCTCTGGAAATGAACTGATAGCTGCAGGCCTAATGCAAGCTGTAAAGTAGAAAGACCATAAAACACTTGGGATAAAGAAAGAGCAATATATAAACCCATGATCTGGATTCTTACACCAAACTTGCAACCAAAATCCTGGAAAGTGCTATGCATGTTGACAGTAAAATATTAAGTATCTTATTCCTTACAGTTTTTTCAATTACTCTCCACCTTCTCAGGTCTAAAGCCTCATACACAACATTATGTGCTATCAGACCACATACCTGATTTTTACTTTTGATCTAAGTAAACCCTGCAGTCAAAATATTCATTAATTATCTCATTTTGTCTTTTACAAGTGAATACAGTTCCTTCAGCTGAGCTCAGAGCACCATCAAGGACTGATCCTGAGCACTTGCACCTACCCTCAGATCAACAACAAAGGGATGATGAAATTGCAGAAGTTATAAAATAGAGGCAAATTCAGGGAATGTTTCCTGCTAAAGCAGAAACTCCCTACAAAGAATTCAGCAATGTCAGGCTGCTCTCCTTGCCCGTAAGAATGACATCTCATAGAGAACTTCTTCTTTGCCACACCACACACAGAAGGATCCCTCAAATGTCAGTCAGTCAAATAGAGGAGGGAGCAATATGGTGACTAAAAGGCATGTCCTTGATTTTTATAAAACAAGGGGGTTTGATAACCTAACGGGACTATTGCACATTGGGAGGCTGATTCAAAGAGACACAAAGGTAATACTTTTTATACTGCACTGTCAAATTAAACTTTTAAAAATCTGTAATTTTATTATGAGTCCTTTTATATATGACTACATATAATCTGATCAAAAGCACTTACAGTTTTTATGACTATAATGATTTCTTGACTATACAGTAATATATACCAAATAGTTCCTACAATACTTCGGTATAGAGATTTTGCTATATGTCTCACCAGTTAACCTTCCCAAAAGCTAGTTTTAAAATGCCTCAGTACACACCACTATTAATCTTTATCTCTCTAAATTCTGAGCATTCTCAGAGAAGTGGGAAGCTGACAAGCCTTTTCCTCTTTTAAAAATGTATTTCTTTACATTCAGTTCCAATCTGCAAATTGTATTTTCTCCCTAACAACATCATCAAACTGTAAACATAAACTATGGCCAAGAACAAGCCTCATTTTCACTGGCTAGAGAGGTTAAAGTTGTCCAGATATCACATACGAAGAGACACAGTGTGCTTTCCTTGCAGTTGTGGTTTCCAGCACAGCTCTTTGAAGATATCTGGAAATATCTTCACGAGAAGTACGAAAAATGAATTCCTTACACTTTGTTTGGTTATTTTTAAATCACATAGATCTCAATATATCAGACTGTCTAAATAAAACGAGAATTGATTTAAGAAGAAACAAAACCACAGCAAAGATAAGACTCTCTCATATACAATGTAAGAGTTTCTGAGAAAAACAATGGGGAATTTACTAAGGTGAAGGTGTTTTCCCATGCCTACTAAGGCATATCTTTAGGGTGGTCTGAAATGTCATTTTTTATTTTTATCATGCTGCAAAAACACATTGTCTATCCAACCACAGATGGAGTTCACTGGATTAAAGAGGTCTCAAAAACTGGCCTGTAATAGACTGAAGCATACATAAGAACATGGAGCCTTTTGGCTTCAAACTTCTGCATTGTACCTGCGTTGAGCTGGGTAGAAGAGTAAAAGGTAGCTGTTTGTGAAAGAGCTTTTAATGTATCACTCTAACGTAGTCAGTTTATAAGTCACCACTTTCCAGGGGCAAAACAACTTGCTTAAACAAACCTTAGTTGGGCTAAGAGGCTGAGGGCTACAAAAAAAAAAAAAAAAAAAGAGTCTACAACTTAGAAATCCAGAGTTTTTCACTATACAAGCATGTTAACCAGCTTTTGCAAAACATCAATGGCAATGTTAAGGATGCATTAAAGAAAGACTGACAGAGACCTTATTACTCTGAAATTGAAGACAAATACTCTGTAACACACTATTAGGCAGGAACATCTTGGGAAATGATAAAGAAGTGCCATAAGCAATCTTACCGTGGCAGCAGAGTTCTTCACAAGCTGACATACTTCTGCAACTCGTCAACTTCTTCACCCCACACCGTCTCAGGTATCTCTGTGGGGCAGATGTGATATAACCTATTACATCAGACCTCTCCGAAATTCTACATTGTGACATCAGTGCTCTGGCTGTCAGCAGTGACATGCAAAGGCTGTAACAGCTAACTTTCTCTGATTCACCTTAACCCGGGCTATGAACAAATTCACAAAGGCGGCTGCAGCATCTACAGCCTGCAGGCAGGACTGAAAGACCCTTCTCCAAATGCATCCTCACTTACTTTGGAAAGAGAGTTATTTAGAGAAGCAAAGGTATGGTTCAAACCAAGCTGTCCTAAAAATTCTCCTCTGAAAGGGAAGGAACCAAACTCACTGAACACAGAAGACTACAAAAATTTTATATTATTATTATTTTAAACATCCTATGATTTTTTTCAGCCAACCTCCTTTTAAGGCCTAACTCTGTTGAGTGTTGCTGACAATAGCAATTAAATAGGAATAAAAACAGGGCAGAATTCAGTTCACTCTCATAAATGCAGAACGTTAGGGCTTTCTAGGGCTTAGAAATCATTAAGCTTGGAAGTATTCACATGCACAGAAAAATCTAGTCTACACAGAGTTTTGCTAAAATTCAGAAACAGATTCCTTCTGAGTTGAGAGCCATTTGTTCACTAAAATTAAAAAACAAATGCAGTAAATCTCAGTGCCAATGCCAGATTTCTACTCTGCAGTTACCAGCATTTGTTCTGTATTAACATCTGTCTTCATGGTTGCATTCCTAGATCTATCTAGATCCCAGACAGCATTTCATACATCAAAAAAATGAGTGGTCTATTGTTGCTGAATTTATGTAGTATAATTATTTGTTATCCCATTCACAAATCTTGCTTTTCAGTCGCATATATCAGGCCTGTCCAAGTGGTGGAACACCAAGCACTACAAGAAAAATGGCCAAGATGTCCTAGTCCAAAACTACTACTTGCTATGACTGAAGAGATCTTCTACTCGTTTATCTGTTTAATGTACTAACTCTCATCTATCTTGACTGGTTATTTATTTGCATAGTCTCCTCCAGTGATACAGTTACCAACTGGATCAAAGTAATTAATGGAATAAGAATATATGGCAATGAAGCCCCTCTGAAAAGGAAGAGAGAGAAATTTTTTGTGGATATTAAATGTCTGACAGGGGAAAAACAGGCAGATGCATTATTTTTATACACATGCTGTACGTTGCTGCTGGTCACATTGGTTTTGTAATTGTTCTATGATTTAAGTATGCCTCCAAAGAGAGTGCTGGGAATTGTATGCTGGTAGCTGTATTATGTAAGTGTACTGTCAGACAGAGTGACTCCGGAAATAGCTCTTACTTTGGAAGAAAAAAAAATTTTAAAAAAAGAAAAAAATTGAATACATTTACGGCTTTGGTTCAGGAATTCTCCTCTGGAGGCATAACATAGGGCTAAAATAATGAGAATCCCTCCTTGGAGGTATCTCTTACCAAGAAAGAGCTATAGTCTAAAATTGCAATGCTAGAAACACTGCCCTAGAGAAAGTTATAATACAATGATGAAAGACAGATTCATTTCTACAACATAAGAAAAATTCTACCATGCTCTAAACCATTGCCATTATAAATCTAGGAACATTTGTGCCCTAAAGACAGATCTTATTACAGCACAACACTGCAACTGTGGAAACCTGGACATGACAGTAGAAATATAATATCCTGAAAAGGAGGATTTCCTCCACTGAAAGCTCAGGAAGATCTGTGCCATTTAGCAATGATCACTACAACTCTCCTCATCAGTGTTTCAATGGTTGCCGTTTCACAGCATGCCTAGTGACTGAGGCATTTCAACACCTACCACTTTATTCTTCAGTGAAGGGTGGACTTTGAGACAGTTTAGTAAGATTTGTTATCCCTTCTAAATGATGAATGCACAGGTCATGATGATTTACACTAGAAGTCAGCTGAGGAAGCTACCTTGATATCAGAATTAATGGTATCATTCCTTTTCTAAATTGAGATAGTATCTGCAGAAAGGTTTGACCCTAAGCAAGAACTTCATCATTTTACCATATCACATCAGTAAGTCGCACTTCTTTATCGACCATCAGTGGGTTCACAGAACTGAAAAGATTATTGTAGGAAAAAAGTTAGCCTTTTAACAGACCCCAATTAAGTGACTCTACATTAGAAAAATATATTGGAAAAGTATAGTAATCATGTAATAGGAATAAAATTGATAGCTTTCCTGTGTACCTGGATGGTATGTCTGAAAACTTGTCTTGCTATTGGCATCGGTTGCTCAAGAAAAAATAAACATTATCTCTTTTCCTAACCTTATCCTGTCACATAAATTCTATGAATAAACTGGAATTATATTTTAATTTTATATTAAACCTGTGGTCATATATGCCCCAAGGTTCACAGACTGGTGAAGTGTAGTTCTGACATTAGAACATTGCTTGGGATGACTCCATATGCAGTACTGTGGATGACTGTAATGAAAAGATGCAAGAGGTTATATTGAAAGGAGAATTACCGGAATAAAGACACTACTAGTGGTATTCCCCAGACACTGGTCTTAGGATCTGATACAAAATTAGAAGGCACTGCCAATACCAAAGACTGTGCAATGAAATTAAACACTACAAGGTGCAGAATTTTGTGGCTTCTCTTGCTAATAATTGTACATTCATAAACCGGAAACTATGAAGACGGAAAAATCTATATTATTGCTCAGACAAAGGATGATTATGTATTACCACTTTGATGCAACTGTGAAGAAGGTGAATACAATTCTAAATTAGAAGAAATGAAGCATTGTTATTAGGCACAAGGGAATATTAACACTAGGAAATAAGAACATGGGAAAGACCACAATTGGCATATTGCTATCTGGTATAGTTCTGAATACCCTTGATCCTTATCAATGAACAGAAGTGAAGCAGTTATTTATTTTTTTTAAATCTTACATGAAATAATGGGTCATTCTTGCTTAGTGATATATCTGAAATTGTCCACCTTCAAAGGCAGTACTTGCACCTCTAGGTGTCTAAATCTTCATCAGTTTGTAATGCAGCTACTGGAATTGCATCCACACGATCTCCCAAAAATTAGAAAGTCTGTATATATATATGAAATGCAGAACTATATTACTAATCACTACTTTGATTCCTCCTCCTCCTCTTAAATATTCATGGCTAATTTATATGGCACAGACATAGTGCCAAGTCATTTATTGTTTGATACAGCAGAAAAACTTATCGGACATACAATTACTTTAGACCATACTCATGTAGGCAAACCCATCCAGGCCAGTACAGAGGTACACTTCCATTTTGACCTTAGTATGTATTTGACCCAAATAACTCCCCAGCATACATCTTATTTACATATTTATGTTCTTTACTTTATTGTTCATTCAGAGAACTCCAAGAAAATAAGAAAATGCATAGGATACTAAGGATTAGTGGTGGTGTAATTAATGAGAAACTATCAAATAGATGTGGTAATTACAATGCTCTCTGGGACAAGGTGTTTAACGGGACAATTCAAAGTACATTCAGGGTATTTAATCCCTTGGAACTCATTTTACATCTGCTTTATTACAAATGAAATGTGAAGACCTAAGCACTGGTCTTGCTTTCATTGTTCAGGAAATAGAGCTTATAATTATCTCCACAAAGCAGGAAAATATTTAAATACTTTGCCTTCTATGTATATGGGTATGGTTCACAACGCAAATCCTGCAGGAGCCTAAAATACAGGCAGGTCAAAAAGAAAACTGCAAAGTAATACAACTGAGATGTGGTAAAGTGTTATATATAAAATCTTGTGCACTTAAAAATAAATATGTCTTTCCTGTCTAAAAAAAAAATTAAAAAAAAAAAAGAACGAACTGCCTCTTTAGCTTCAGAGAAACCAGCAGTCCTTGCCACAAGAATAAATCACACAGTAGGAGACAAAAACTATTACAGATTCCCTGTGTGAAAAAGTGACCTCACTGAAATTGGCTTTAGCATTGTGGATGAATGCCTGATGGCTCGAAACAGATCTAGTTTAGTCAACCTTATCTTCTTCAATGGGAGACATTATGAAACATACCATTATAAGGTCAGCATTGCAAGGTCAAAAGCATGTATTGTCATGTCACATGTACTGCATTTTTAAATACAAACTAAATAAGGAAAAAATAAGGTAATATGTCACATATTGAGAAGCTAGGGACAGTTACATAAGAGAAGGTGGGGAAAAAAAGCAAGGGAAAGTAAAATGATTGATTCAGCTAATAACTGAAATCAAGACAGCGTGGATTTGTGCCCCAAATGCTTCACATAGTATTGTAGCTCCTGAAGCTGTGTTTTAGTCTGGTCTGCCTCTTAGAACCTTTTTAAATGGCAGAAGTCATCACGGATGATTGTGTTCAATACAGTAAAATCACCCATACTGCCTCGGTTCCTCTCCACTGTTATCTGCTGGACTAGCACTGTAAATCAGGCATGACCACATTAGCTAAAGACTAATGGAGCAGTTGCCAGAATACAGCTGTGTGACTTTAGGTGATGAAGTCTGCAGAGGAAACTCTTGCTCTATTCACTGGTAGCATCTGCATCCTGAAGGTAAAAGTAGTACAACAACCCACATGAACTAATCTCTTTGTCACTTATAGCAATCTCCGTGACCAGTGCGTACTGAGCCACAGCCCAGTACACCATTTGTAGTATTACCAATTGCATTAAGAGAAACGGAAAAGAGAAGAGGGAAAGTGTAAGAGAAGTCATGAATGGTATCCCTACTGCTCTAATAAAGACCTGGAAAACCAAAAACCTATGCCACATGTTGAGGAAAGGATAGGAGGGAAAACAAGGTACTTCAATCACATAATGCAAAGTTTAATGAAGATAAGAAAACATGATTTAAGGAAGATGAAAATACTATTGGGGAGAAAACTTTGGTCTGTGAGAAATTTATTGTGAGAAATCTGCACCCTCTTTGGCATAATGGAATTCTCTTTGATAGTTACAAAGTCCTCACACTAAAAACTTCAACCATTTGGAGAAGCTGGTGCATCTAATAGATGCATCTCTCTGTTTAAAGTATTCATCAGGGGAGTTTCACCTGGCAAAATATGGCTTTGACAGTGCTATAGGAAGTACGATTTCCTTCTTCCAATTTTCCTCTAAGTTGGGCAGGTATTTGCAGAAGACTGCAGAGAAGCGCCAGTTGAAGGTCAAGGGCCTGGGGGCTGGACAATTAACAAAATTTGTGAAGAATGCATATAATCATTGTCTACTGCCGGTCTTCAGAGACACACTGCATAAAGAAGCAGTTTTTATATAAAAACACAATTCCATGCCTTAAATGACATGCACATGGACACGGCTTTTTCCTTTCCAGGTGCTGAGCAGCTCATGCTACCTTTCATCTGGTAAAAGAACTGCTGCTCAAGTGCAGTTAAAATGTGCATCTTCTAGTTCTGCATTACCTAGTTCTGTACTGCCCATGCTGTCAGATTCATACAGTGGGGCTAAATCACTCAGACAATATATGATTTATCTGCTAAGAGATCCAAGGGCCTCTTTTTTTCAGAGCCTTCACGATTCTAAAACATTCTCTGCTCCAAATAATGTACATGATCTCAGACTTCCCAGGTATGAAGCTTGTGCACCGAATTTGCTTAGAGCAGGTTACTCTACTTTCTCTTGTCTTTCTTGAAGGTTTACAAGGAGAAAGGGGTATTTGAGATTTAAGGACAGCACTTGTGGAAACACGAAAAGCAGAAAAAAGCTGAACATGCTTCGGTGCATTTTTATGTGCCATGTTACCTACTTGATTTTCCTGGAATTCTAAGCTAAGGACATCCCAAGGACTTGTCAATAACTGTTATGAAGGAAAAAACAAACTGAATCACAACACAGTGAAACTAAAAAGAAACCAATCTAGCAGGAATTCAGTCAGCCATCCTCCTCTAAAAATTACCATTGTTGAATTCAGTGAGGCCACACATGCACACTAGCCTCAGGCTTGACAATCTGTCAGAAAACAGTAGTAGTCTCCCCTGCCATTTTGCATTTGGATATGAAATAAATCATGGAATGTTTTTTCAGGCCTGAAAAAGATATTTGTGTTCTAAAAGGATAGGCAAAGTCTATTAATGGCAACATTTTTCTTTCAGGGAAGAACTGCATTCCAGAAACCCTTATGCACATTGGAAACTATTCCGCACTGAGCTCTTGGTGGGTTATCAAAAGCCTTACTTCTCAGCTCTTGTGGTACCTTCCTTCTTCAAAACAACTTATAAAAACTACCTAATCCTTACAGAATCACAGTGAAGACAGAGATTCTTCATCTGAAATGCTGTGTACACAATCCTTTTAAATGGACAGTATTTATCCTCAAGAGTCCAAAACATTTACTTAAACCAAAATCCCTTTTTTTTTTGTTCCTTATCATTATCATGTCATCTACTGTTACATAGCAAAGTCTTCATTATATAGCATTGTGTAGTACTATGTTTTAGAAAGATCTACAAACGAACAGAATATAACCTTCTGAAAATATCTTAAACATTACTTCTTTTTCAGTTAGTTTTGCTGCAACTTCTCTCAGGTTATCAAAAAAAGATGTTAAAAAGATGTCATATTTTGTCAATTATATATTACAGCTTCTTGCTTGCTTTCTTGTTTTAAACTAACAAGCATTTAAAAAGATAAACATGATTAAATTACACGTTTGATACTTTATGAATTTCCTAGATTACTTTTTCAGTATTTTTTGCACTAGCTTTTCTGAAGTTTTTTTCTTACTTCCTCAGTTATTAAAAGCTAAATATTAAAAGGAAGAGAATTGGACATTTAATCCAAAAGGATCCACACTGTATCAGAAGAACATTGTGGTTTAAAACCCCGTAGCTTCAACTAAGGAGGTGCCAGGAATGGCATAACCTACTTCGAGTCCCATTCTTCGTCTTTTTCCTATGACCTGGCTCGTCTCTGAACCCTTCACTGTTTCTATGAACCCTGCCCTCTTCTTTTCAGCACTACTTCTGTTCTTATTTTCTTCATGTCCTGGTAATATTTCCTTCCACAAGATACTTGGGTTTACCCATTCTGTGCTGTTATCTGTCTTGTTGCCCATCAGATCCTTCAGGTTTATGTTTTTATCTGCCCTTTCCTTCACCAGTAGGTTACTGTCTGTTTATCTTCTCTTGCCATTCCTTCACGTTCAGCTCCGGCAGTTCTCTCCTGTTTCCTCCAGACTCTCAGCCCAAGACAGACACTCCATCTACTCTCAGGTGCTATGCCAGGCAATAAATTTGGATACAGGAACAAAGAGCTGCTTTTCTGCTAACTTCCTTCGGCGTGTTTATTATCTCTTAGTCCTGGGATGGTGTAGGTGCAAATCCATCAGCAGGACTGGTGCTAATCGTGTTCAGTTAAGACAGTATCTTCAGCCAACAGTTGTTAACAAACTTGCAGGGATCATGCATGAAATATGTCAGAATCTTACCCTTTGTCTAAATTCTTCAGAGAGATTTCAAAGGATGTATCCCTCCTTGCAGATTCCACTTTCCTCAGACCTAAACCTGCTTTTCAGGAAAAATGGTCTGAGAATTCTTTTTTTTGGGATCTAGGGACACAATTTAGTTCTATTTCAGACCAATACTTACAATTTTGGTAAACTTACAAACATTTCTAGGTATCACAGAGAGCTTCACTCTCACCATTCCTGTTGCTTTCAACTGGACATATCTCTGTCCATCCACCACACAGTTCACTTCCCATGACTTGACAGTTCTGTGCTTTTTCAAAAGGGATCAGGTCAGACAGGCTCTTATTGATGTTGCAATTCCTTATGAGCCCTGGGAACATGAAGATCTTATTCACCCCAGTAAAACTTCAACAAAAGAATCCAAAAGTACCAAAATCTCACTTTGAGAAAGACAAAAACTAGAAAAAGGAGAAACTATCATGTCCTGCATCCACCAGTTCAATCACATCATTTCTAATCGTTCAAATGCATGAATCGTTCAAATGCGTTCAAAAAGCCATAAAGTACCATATCAGAAGTCAGAACAGTACCAGCACTCCCACATTCCCCATATGTCTGACACCATGCAAACACATAGGCAATGCAGACATGCCTATCGTTTGCATACAGTCTCTAGAGGCTCCGGGAGTCTGGATCTGCACATCAGAAGCAGATTTATTGGACCGTGACTACGTGCTCTGCACACTAGGAACCAATGAATCTTGTGTTGGATTGATTAAAATTGTAATTGTACAATCTCTGTGATCCAAAGAACAAGGAGTCATTTTTCACAGTGAAACACTTAGCAATTGGACAGACTCAAACTGTCTGCCTCATGGCATTCATAGCTGTTCTTTACATTGCCACATAAATCAAAGGCATGTATTTTGACCCTCCTACACATAATGCAGCCAAACAGGAAGCGATACAACAAAAAGAACATTGTTATTGAATTTAGAACAGCTTTTCAGAAAGAAAAAATATAGTGGATATAAACCCCTTACTTTTCCAGAAAATTTTATATTATCTTCATAAAAAACCCCACATAATTATACAATTAAAAATCAGGTTGCTTAAACTGTATTAATATTCCATTTTTACTACTATACATAATGGGAAGAGAAAGTGGAAATGCAGACATAGGAATAGGTTTCAAAATGATAAGGTTAATTTCAAAATTAGAAGGGGGAAGAGACCTGAATTACCCTCACTTATTTGTTTCTATTTCTGTAAAAGCTGCTCATAAACAAACCCCTTGCTCTCCATGTTAATAAGGTTTTCAGGCAATCAAACATTTTCAGAAATTCCACTATAGCTCATGGGCTAAGAACTGGGTGTCAATTTACATTCCTAGCGCTCAGAAAAATTCTGCACTATAGTTGAAAATCTGCATGTATTTATCTTCGAGTGACACCACACCATCCCCCAAAAAAGTGAGAGAGGTAAAAAAGCACAGACACTCAGAAGAAACAGCCACATTTCCATCAGTCAGAAGGTTTTCTGAGGAGACTGCTCAGACAGCCACTGACATCTAGTATGCAGAGTTCAGAGACAAAGCCTAGGACAGAACAACTCACCAAAGGGACTGCTACTGCTCAAGACTCTTAAATCTGATTGTTCGAACTCATTATGTTATGCAGTTAATGAGTTACCTTAGCATCGCATTATTGATTCTGTGCTCTACGCTATCTATTTGCAATTCAAAGAGGTGCACAGAGAAGAGATCAGAGACACATTAGTGACACCTGTGGAGCAGTGTAGCTGCCCAAGAGAGCGTCTCTGCTGACACAAATCACACTAAGATTCCAAATGCCAGTTTGTGCCATGAACTATGTTAAACTGATGAAGTCAGCATATGGGCAAACAAGGATCTTAAGATGCAAACCATCTATATGTTTCAACTTCATATATGATCCAAGTAATTGCAACTTCTTGCTGCTGCTGCAGTCTTCAGCAGCTACTGGTGTCACTTCCTGCTCAGGTGACACCTACAAACTGAGCCATTGCCACCTAGCTAATTTATTCAGTTTCTGTGGAATCAATTGCAGTAGGCATCACAGTCCTTGATTTTGAGTCATCCTTAGCAAAGTCACTTGCACAGCACCTACAGCTCTTATCCGAAGTGATAAGAGCAAATAAAAATTGTATCCTACTTGCCACAATTAATGTACGTACGACAAGTGGTCACAGTTCTATCCAATTAGTGACAGTACAAACATATTTTCCAGTGAAAAATAGAGTGTCTGTATTTAAACACTTCCTCCATTTCACATTATTTGTTTAGATTTAGACACAAGTTAATAGAAGCCAATAGTATTTTTCATGGCCTGCTGAATTAAAAGCACATTCAGAGAGATTTGACTATTCAGGAGCACAAAACTCAGATCCAACAAAGAAAATTATTTTACCTAATCTGTAATCTAAGATTATAAAATATACCTTTAATCCACCCATAATAACTTTGGGGGGCACATGATCAGTGTAATACTTGCCTTCAGCTAAAAAGAGAGACGGCCAAATCATCCAGTATGTTAGTGAGAGAAACCCATGCACAGTGTCTGACCAAGAGCCTGTGTGATTATCTGTTACCATGTCAGATATCAGTCTCCAGTATTTCAGTTGTTAAGGTCAACATATTTTGAACTCTTCAGAAATGGTAAGGGAAGGGATCATCATGGCCCACAAGTTCCCAGCACATTCCTCTTTCTTCAGAACTCAGCAGAACCACTGCTTTTACTTAGAAATGCTGTAGGAGGATGACAAATCAGGCCTCAGAGCAGAATCAAGACTTTAAACTCGACCTTGACACCAACAGATTCTGAAGTATAAAAACCCGGTGTTCAAAAGCCTCTCCTACAGTGTTTACTATTTTCTGTACCTGAACCCAAGTGGTTTGAAAATACAGTTCAATTTTTCATTTCTCTTGAGAGCCCTTCCACATAGCCAAAGAAGAGAGCGCCTGCATTGCTAAATCACTGAATCAATGTCAAGATCATGTGTTTATTTGATAATCTCTGATAGGCTGTAAAAAACATTTCTTGAGAAATATGTATCACCATGACTGGATTCTGTACCTTTTTATCACAGATGATAGCTACTTCAGAAGAAACAGAAACAAAGGCACATTTAGCTTTTTTAAAATTGCATCAGTGATGTTTTCTTCATTTGAAGCCTCTTCCTGTTAAGTTACTGAGTATTAGGATCAGAATTGTCCTACCTGGGGGGAGGCTGAGCAGTGTGTTCCAGAACACGTTTGTTGGTCCAGGTCCTAGCATTTGCTGGTAACTTTCCTTACCAAAGCGACACAAAGTAACCCTTGTTCTAGGAGTCCATTTCTGGGACAGTGAGGAGGGCTGGATTAGGGGACTGTCAAGGGCTAGATGTCCTATAGGTTACCATTAAGGCAAGGACATGCTGTAATTACAAAATAAAGCAACTGGCTGTGAAAGATTATAGCCAGCCAAACAGGCATTTGCTTTTCCTTATAAATATGTAGAAGCTGTTCTGTTTCCATTTACTGTTTCAGCTAATAGCCATAGGGATTTTGCCAAATCGCTGTGTCAGGTATGTCAGTGCTCATTTGACTTTACTAACCGGGCTTTTTCTAGTAAGGCTCACCAGTAAAAAACATTAAACTAACCATAGATCCTTTATCATCAGTCGCGCTTAGTAGAGTTTTCTGAGATCAGATTGTTACGACAAAGTGTTTATTAATACATAAACTGTGTTATAGGTGAATGATCAATAATCCAACCTACACAAATGGACCACTAGAAAAAGCTGCAGTGAGTTTGTAGCAGCCTTAGAGGATGCAGGGAAGGCTGAGTTGCTGAATGCCTTCTTTGCCTCAGTCTTTACTGCTCAGGCCAAACCCCGTGAGCCATGGACTTTGGATGAATCAGAGAAAGTCTGGACAAAGCAAGATCTTCCCTTGGGGGAGGAGGACCAAGGTAGAGATCAGTTAAGAAGGCTGGACGTCCACAAGTCCATGAGTCCGGATGGGATACACCCGAGAGTGCTGAGGGAGCTGGCAGAAGTCATTGCAGGACCACTCTCCATCATCTTTGAAAGGTCCTGGAGAACAGGTGAGGTGCCCGAGGACTGGAGAAAGGCCAATGTCATCCC
>JAOQGH010000062.1:32032035-32045602 GCA_025769975.1 Gallinago jamesoni | reverse complement strand
GGCTGCCCAGAGAGGTGGTGGAGCCTCCTTCTCTGGAGACATTCAAAACCCGCCTGGACAAGTTCCTGTGCAACGTGGTCTAGGTAGACGCGCTCCAGCCGGGGGGTTGGACTAGATGATCTCCAGAGGTCCCTTCCAACCCCATATGATTCTATGATTCAGCTCTGACATTCACTGCTGTCCTTTCAGATGCTCACTACTATCAACTTCTGGCTATACTTTTACCTTCTCTTTCTGAGTGCAACTTGAGAACAGAATAAGCATCAATAAAAATGAAACCAAGTTTAACATCAGAGGAAAAACACAGTAATAAGAAATGCCATCTAGCACTCTCCTTTGCTGTGCAGCCCTGGAAGGCTGCAGCAAGAACGAAGCCCCTGGGAACGAAGCCTCCAGTCTTGCAGAAGACTGGTTTTGTCAGCAAATCATCATGCAACAGCAGAGAGGATAACTCTAACATTTAGTTAAGTCAGTAACACACAGGGCATTGTGGAGTTCCAGAGGCTTATCCCAGAATGATTCCCAAACAGTTACCTACATAGGCTGAGCCCTCCAAGTCCCATTCCCTGGAACTAAGTGGTACAGATAAGAACTGTGAATGCAGCTGACCTTCCATGTTAAATCTTTTCTTTTTTCTTTGTCTTTTTTTTTTTTCCCCACTCAAGAGAAAGGCAAGTGAGTCCTAAATTACTGTCAGGAATCTGTGAGAGGAAACAAACCACAAAGCAATTTATAGCGAGTATCGATCAGTTGGTTGAACGTCCAGGAAGTCAATCTGTGCTCAATCTTCCCTAATGTACACTTAAATACTATAAACTAACTAAGAGGGACAGCAGAGCTCTGATGGCCCGTCTATACTAAGCGCCATTTAATTGTGCACATACCTGAGCAATCTTTAAATGAGACACAGCAGCTAGGCCCTCGGCACCAACCAGCCTGAACGCTTGTTTCTTGGTTGAATTTTGCAGCCCCATCCTATTGTTTTCCCGCAGGAAGCTTAAGGTGTATGTATAGATAGGCAAATATGTACCAAAGTACACAATATACATGCCTGTCTACCCTGAAGCAACTTGTGTTGGCTGCCTGTGCCCTGGGGCTGGCAGCGGGGTCTCTGTGAGGAGAGGCTCTGGCTGCCCAGGGCCGCTTCCTGCCAGTTCCAGCCGGTTCCAGCTGGTTCCAACCGCCCCAGTGCAGGGCACAGCTGAGCCCTCAGCGAGGCCGGGGGCGCCTCTGGGGAAAACTCTTTGGGAAAGGGCAAAAAGCTGCCTGGCAGCAAGGGGAAAGCGTGAGGAGAAGCGTGAGGAAAAACGTGAGGGAAAACGTGAAGAAAACGTGAGGAAAAACATGAAGGGAAAGGCGTGAGGGAAAGGCGTGAGGGAAAGTGTGAGGAAAAGCCCCAGGTCGGAGGAGGTGCCCCAAGGGTTTCCCCTGCAGCCTGTGGGGAGACCTCAGAGGAGCAGACACCCACACCGCAGCCCATGGAAGGCTCACACTGGAGAAGAGAGACATTTCCTGAAAGGAACTGTGGCCTGTGGAAAGAACCCACACTGAAGCGGAGAAAAAGTGTGAGGAGGTGGGAGCAGCAGAGAGGAGTTGTTATGGACTGACCTCAACTTGCCATTCCCCTTGCCCTGCCCTGGCTGGGAGGTAGAGAATCACCTCAGGTACATTCTCTTGTCATTTCCTGTATCCATTTTCAGAGAAAGTAGATAATTTTCACAGTAAAAAAACTTAGCCTATAAACAAATTCTAGATAACAGGTAATACAAATCATCAATTCTTGTAAAACCAAATCTCCCTTTACAGGCAAATACTGTCAATGAAATTATGGCAAGTATCATCTTCTATCCAACTTACATTTAATTACTTCAAAAAGGCTGAATAAATTCAGAGGAGGACTGAATCTCTAAAATATACTTCCTTTATAGCAGTTTCTTCACCACTAAAAAAATTTATTAGTTTTCCTGTGTGATACGGGCATGCACAAATACACATACTCCAGGCTACAGTAAAATGAAACATAAATTATACTCTAAAGTTGTACAGGATATGCAAAATATACATTCTATCTCTAGCTGTTCATTAAATTTTGTTGCTAAAATGATTTTTGCAATAGACTTCAAGTTTTAACACAAGAAAGTAATCTTAGATTTTTCTAAATCTTCTGATTCACCTGCTGCTGAAAGTGACTGCCCCTTGCTAAACGTGTAGAAACCAAAACATGTCTGATCATGCTGAAATCTGCCAGCCATAGTGCAGCTCCTTTAGGCCACTGTATTTCAAGGATCAGTTTTAGCTATACTGGAGTAATGCTGGCTGCATTTCCTTGAAATCCACATTTGCCACTTGCCACCTGGGGCAAAAGGAACAGCTTTATTCTTCTGGATTCCATACCAGGACACGATTATTTTTTTTAATTACTGCGTTAACACAAAGCAATGACCGCAATGCTGTGTTCAGAATACTGTCTTATGAGTCAGAGATGCTATGGCCATATTTCCAAAGTTTTCCAAATATTTCAATTTTTTAAGGCCTTTGACACAGTCCCTCACAACATCCTGCTTGCCAAATTGGACAGATACAGATTTGATGGGTGGACTGTTCAGTGGATAAGGAATTGGCTGGATGGTCACATCCAGAGGGTTGTACTTGATGGCTTGAAGTCCAGATGGAGAGCAGTGAAAAGTGGCATCCCTCAAGGGTCCGTGCTGCGACCGGTACTGTTTAACATTCTCCATCAACAACATAGACGGAGGGATTGAGAGCAACATCAGCAAGTTTGCAGATGACACCAACCTCTGTGGTGTTGTCGATACACCTGAGGGATGGGATGTCATCCAGAGGGACCTGGAGAGGCTGGAGAGGTGGGCACAGGTGAACCTCATGAGGTTCAATAACAGCAAGTGCAGGGTTCTGCACCTGGGCTGGAACAATCCTCATTATCAATACAGACTGGGGGATGAGGTATTAGAAAGCAGCCCTGAGGAAAGGGACTCGGGGATGCTGATGGACGAGAAACTGGACATGAGCAGGCATGGAGCGGGTCCAGAGGAGGGCCACAAAAATGATCAGGGGGTTGGAGCACCTCTGCTATGAGGACAGGCTGAGGGAGCTGGGGTTGTTCAGCCTGGAGAAGAGGAGGCTCCGGGGAGATCTAATAGTGGTCTTCCAGTACCTGCGGGGGCTGCAGGAAGGCTGGGGAGAGCCTGTTTCCAAAGGCCTGCGGTGACAGGACGAGGGGCAATGGCTTCAAGTTGAGAAAGGGCAGATTTAGATTGGATATTAGGAAAAAGTTCTTTACTATGAGGGTGGTGGAGCACTGGGACAGGTTGTCCAGGGAGGTGGTTGAGGTCTCTTCCCTGGAGACATTCAAGATGAGGCTCAACGAGGCCCTGGGCAACCTGGTCTAGTTGGGGGTGTCCCTGTGACTGTGGGGAGGCCGGACTAGATGACCTTTGGGAGTCCCTTCCAGCCTGGACCATTCTATGATTCAAAAAGCTTCCCTATGCATCATATCAGTTATGAAATTATGCACATTATAAACTATTTGGGTGTAGAAATATACATTTAAATTCATTAAGAAAAAGGGTTTATAAATTTCAAGATAAGCATTTGTTGAAGTAATTTTTAACATCTGATAGAAACTCCGACTTTAATGGCCACAAGACAGGCACCCCAAAAACACTTTCTCCATAAATTAAAGTAGTTCGCAAAGGAACTAGAGAAAGAGTGCTGGTGGGAGGAGGAAAGTGAGACAGTGTGATGCATAAGGTGACTTGAGCGCTGGGAACTCTGCCCTCGAGTCAGTATCAATACCAACATAGAGCCAGTGGCACCACCATGGTGGAAAAGCATGATCAGGTCAGAGCTACCAACGCATAATTATATCACACCCACTGAGAATACCTACTAGTAGTTTAAATTTGATAGAATATGCCCCTCATTCCACTCAATTAGGATGTAATGTGGCCTTGCCTGATTAGCAGGTGTTTTTTCTGGCCAGAGGTATCTTATTACTATATAAAAGAAATTTTGTAACTTAAGTCATGTATGTTTCTATCCTAAAACAATAAAGTACAAGAGGTGAGGAGAAAGGAGATTGAGATCACGAAAGATTTCACACATAGCAAAACCAAATATGTAAAACAGTATTTGTGATGTGCAAAAGTGGGAAAGATTTTATATAAATAGAGTATCATTACTATTGTTTGTAAGTAATAGAATTTGACTGTTTCACCTCTAGATGTCAAAGACAATAGTTAATTTGTATAAAGCAGATAAATGAGGTGGAAACTAATCAGAAGATGTTTGTTTATCTGTTCTTTGATGATATATTAGACTGCAATAATAAGACAGTAACTATGTGTTCTGTCTGGCTGAAAATAACTTCAAACATCATTTCTCATTTTTACATATCAGATCTGAAAGCAACTCCCAGTCTTTGAAGTTCAGCAAAACTCAAAAACTGTAATTAAGCCCAGGCAACTGGTAGTAAAGGATTTTAACAAGGGAAGTAACAACGTTAAATTCCACCAAGCCTGTAATATGTTACTTCTCTCAACTGACTTGTGTGCATGTCCATCTCCTGTCTCCTCTGATTTAACGGTCACGAGTACCAGACTGCATTAAACTGATAAATGTTCTCTATACTGGGCAACTCCAAATGTACATGTGGTTTTAACAGCATTTTAATTTTTTAAAAAATGCTAAAATACTCATTGTCTTCTGTTAGTACATTGTATTACAATGCAAGGAAACAAGTGTTTCAGAACATGCTTAATATCATACTTTGATTTAAAAGTCTGTAAGGCTAAACATGCCCTTGCTAATCCACTACAACCTTCATGCTTGCTGGGAGATGGGAGGACAAGGACAGTTTTTAAAAGAAAATTTTCTGTCTTATGCTGAAAATCCAGAGGTTTACCAAAGAGCTGATGTGGTTCAGCAGAAAACACAACTTCCAGATCAAAGACAACTAAGAAAATTATGTAGTTCACAACTTTAGTCTATGTGTCTAAAGGCAAGGGCCTCTCCTCCTCTCCCTTCTGATAAACACCGACATGAAAGTGCTTTTTCTAGAACTCACAACAGCAGATCTGCCTTTGCCCTCCAAAGGCAAAGACCTCCAAGAACTGGAGCAATGTGACACAGTGTCACACAGTGCTTCATTTTTGTCCCCAATTACAAAACACTGCTATTTCGTTTCCCTTAAAGATGCCAATTATAAGCTGCTTATTAAAAAAAGATAGTTTACAGGCTGGAGGAAGTTGATGAGAAGCTACTATTTCTGATGGCACATTTGTCAACAGAGAAAATTATAAAATAAATGAAGAGGGGGAAGAAGTCGATTTAAGCAACTAAAAGAGACTAGATAGAAAAAAATAAATTTATGTAGTGGTTAAGTGGTAGGAATTTGATTTAACAGAATTTATAAACCATACATATGGTCTTTCACAAGCATATAAATGCAAGTAGAGGTCTAATACAATCCTATTTCCTTCCCTGCCATCTCACTTTTATAAATGTAAAAAGAACTGACAGCCAAGTAAAACTAATGCATTACTTCAAGAGTCTTTAAAAGAAAAGAAACTGAATTATTGTTATGCAGTAATATTTATATCGTCTGCCAGTGTGCTATATCTCCTTTTCATAAAGCATACATAAATTTTCAAAGAAAGCAGCATATTAGAGCCCTGCCTGCAACAGTGAGCAGCTGTTTCCACAGTAAGTCACATAAGCAGTTATAAGGAGCCATGCATTCACTTTGTGCTTTTAAGGGGGCACAGAAAGCTACCAAAAAATTTCAGTATAAAAAGAAAGAGTTTCATTCTGGTCGGTCACAGGTCAATTTTTCATATTCTTGCAAAATCAGAATTGCAGGTAATTTCAGATATCCTGTAAATGTTTTGCTCTAGAATATGATGTGGTAAATGCATGGGATTTGAAAAATGTGAAGAATCACCTACACTATGTGAACACAGTTTTTTTACATATGCTAATAACCAGCTGCAATCCTATACCGAATACAGATTAACTGCACTTACATCTTCAGTTGAGCAAAGGGCATATGTGTATTTTGGAAAATCAGATTTTTAAAAGCAGATAAATAACATATTGTTAACAGATGACATGCCAAAAATGAGGAACACATTCTTTTCAAGGCAACAACAGATTTTCAAGGCAACAACAGATTATTTCTATAGGTTTAGGAAGAAGTCACATGAGGCTGAACTTCTAAAAGTGGTGAATCTATTTCTTATTTTGCTGAGTTTTTAAATTTATTTATCTGCAGCACAGCTTAGCTTCCCCCCCAAAAAATCCATATGGGGGGTCTGCTCCTGATGTTTTCATTTCTTCTGTTTTTCCTAAGAGAAAAGAGTGACAGGCAGTGCTTTCCTCCCAGCAGTGATGGCTGGAGAGGTTCATGGGAATGCTGCTTCCAGTCAATTTTAGCTTAAGCGGCAAGTTCTTCAGAGTGCCTTAGTCATTCACAAATAATCCGAAGTGTCAGATGGGGAGGGATTCTCTCCTGCAAGACTAGAGCTATATAATGAAAAAGCTGACAGTCTTTTACTTATCAGTGGCACAAGCGGGTGCTACTATAATAAATCTCTCTTTCCTAAACACAGATGAATCAAAAAACTAATTAGTAGCTTCATCATAGCTCTCTAGGATCAAAGCTGGTCAAAAAGATTATACAGGAAATGCCACTCCAACGGAGTTTAAAATTAAGACATTCATTTGGATATACTTAAAACACCTACACTGGTAGCCCAATGAGAATGCATTCCAATATTCTGCGGACATAAAAACATACCATGTAACATTACATTATGGAAACATACATACACTTTTATAGTTTTACTTTTTTTCAGTTCCTTATTTTTTAAGGTAAACATAAACTGCATTGAATAGGATAAATGAATGCCATGGTACCCTGTAACAATTACTGTGATGATCACACAACACTGAAAGATCTCTTCAGTCTATACTTTATAGCAAAATAAAGAAAACAGACCTTGAACACTGAAAATCTGGCAAAACAATGGCTCTGGATATCTATTTCCATCTCCTTCTTACATGAGTGGCAATGACCATAAGATCATAAACCAAGTAAGCTCATTCACACAGCAATTACAAGCTCTAATAAGGAACAGTAAATCATCAGTTCAGTCAAAGCCCAAAGACAGAAATTTATCAATGTATACTTGAATGATTCTGAGCATGTTAACTATAGAGTATCACAGGATGTTTGTTGGCATGCCAGAAACATGAAGAAGACATTCATCTTAGAAATTCACCTCTGCATCTGCCACTGAGAAAGGATGAATTTCTGACAGAAATCCAGTATTATCAGTGGAATACTGTTAATACACACACTATGAAGAGCCCTAAAGCTCTGATACTTCTCCTATTAAATGGTAACATACATTTCTAGAGTTGAGTAAGCCAGTCTAAAATACTGCCAAAAATATTATTTCACATTTATTTAAGACCGCTGTTCACTTCTAATGACTGAAAAGAATTGAAAGTATGTTCCAGTCTTTCATTAATAAATGCATACTCCTTGCACTCGCAAAACAAAAGAAATTACACTTCTGACAGAAACATTAAGAGTCACAAACTCCATATAGTTAGATAAATAAAATACTACAACAGGATTTCTGTGACATGGAGATAAAACATTAATGAGGAGATTTTAAAACACAAACGACATTATGTTGTCAATGGGAGTTAAGTGCCAGCCTGCCCCTTCATAACTTTGAAAGCCTTGCCATAAAGCACTGCAATAAGGAAACCTTTACTATTGTCTAAGTAGCAGTAGGGAAGTCCATGGAAAATACACTTAGAAAACAATGCTGATCTGACATAGAACAAAAACAATTTTCTTTGAACGTAAAATATACTAGACTAAGAACCAAAACATTTTCCAAGTCCTATTAAACCATAAATTGCAAAATCCGTATGTACTGTTATTTATGTAAGAAACTGCTGAAGGTGTTACAGTATGAAATTCAGATTCTACAGATTGCTTTTGAAAGCATTTGCCTATCATTTTCTAAATACAGCTTTCCAAATGATGAAAATTATTCTCCTAACTGCAAAGAAATAATAGGTAAAATTTATCTCAACTGAAGTGCTGACTGAGTTATAGAGTTTGGTGGCACTTCATTCCTTGATGCCTGCTCAAGACATCCAGTAATACAAATACAACAAAGCCTGGGAAGACACCAACACATTGTTTGGATCCAGCAAGTTCAGTGAAATGTCTTTCTTTTTCTGGAGATTTAATCTTCTTTCTTTTCTTTCATAAGAACTGCTGTACTTCTTGCTTGAATTATGTTTCTAAGTATACATATTGTAAAAAGTTACTTTTCTCTTTTGGAGAAAGATATTGAATTCTCACTCATCAGAAAACAAGCAACAGAAAAAGTGAAACCTGGTCACCTATGGATTTTCGTCAGGTGAATGGTTTTTTGGAGGCTGAAAAGGTACAATGTTATCTGAAACCAGAATGTCTGTTACATTCTCCAATGAAACTAGCTAAGAATGATGAAGCAGCATACGGAATATCCATGAAAGTTACTTTTAGTTCAGCATATACGTGCAGTGTTTACATGAAAGCAGAATGTCACCAGAAGATGAGTTTGGGTTTGTGAAATGAAACCACAAAGCAAGACATTTCAGCTCCACATTATGAGTTCAGATACAACATCTGGGCATTGGTCAAGCCAAACAAGCTCACCCTCAAGAAGAGGTTCTTTTTTTATTTTCTTTCCCAGGGCAGCTCTCACCAGAGTAGCATCTAAGGACAGAAAAAGCAATTAAGTTCCTCTAGAATGCTGTAACATCTGCCACTAAGTGATACATTTAGAACTTCTGTTTTATTGCAAGACACGTGGATTCTCTCAATTTTTTATTGAATGATGTGTAGAGGAAGAAAAATATTTCTTCCTTATAACGATAATGAAAATTTTCTGAAAATCTTTTAATATCACAAAAACAATATCAGTATGCATACCATCAAAAGCCTCTTAAGAGAACAGTCATGTTCCAAGTAAGCACAACCTATTACAAATTCCAGAGAATGGTTTTTCTCCTGATCCTCTGGGGTAAGCATTTTACTTAAACTTCAAAATATATTTCCAGGCACAAAACTATTTGTCCATACTGTCGCAAGAATGCTTTTATATTTATGTTAAATAATTAAATGACCTTTTTAAAAAAAAAAGATTTTGTATTACACAGATATTCCCTGTATGGTTTCATCCCTGCCAAAGATTCAGAGTAAGATATGCAAACCTACTTATCCAAGAACTCTTTCAATTCTTTCAGTATGCTTGAAGCACTAACAATGGTCAGGCATGATTAAGCCACCATTATAAATCACTGAATGGGATTTTCTATGGGTGAGGATTATGCCTGGAATGTTTTGCTGTACACATATTAATCAGTTATGGTCATCGCCTAATCCTAAAATACAGATAGAATGAAAATTGCCATAATCTGGGCTTGCATAGCTTTCCGTGATTCTGGGGCTGATGCAAATGCAGTACACAGGTCAAACAGCTGAGATGAAAACAAGCCTCACCGCCGTATTTATTCCATTTCACTCCTGCTTTTCCTTTAGTTAGATTCATAGTATTTTCAAACAGCAAACAGGATAAACAAATAGGATGAGATAAGCTGTAAAAGGTGATACCAGCAAATGAGGGCACAGGTAGAAAAAGCAATCAAAAGAAAAACATGACAGATGAAATCTAGAAAAATAAAATGAAACTGCTGTTCCAAAACAAAAAATTGGGTGTCCTGGGGGTGGCGGTGTATTTAATGCAGTTATGGTGAAGCCATATCCCGAACTCCTATTTTCTCAGTTCCTGTAGAAACTAAACCTAGACTGAGGTACAGCTTCCCTGGTTATGCATGAACACCAGCTGGTTTATCTCCATGGATGTGAAATTCTGCTAATAATACTTCTAAGCTACCAGGCTAGCCAAAATTCACATAATTTGCCTCTGTCTTTTGGTGGCTGCCATACCAAGGAAATACCTTCCAGCACACTGTGGTGCTGCTGGGACATTACTGTGCTGTTTAGTATTTTTGAGACTTCCATACTTTGTCACACACAGCTGAAACTAGTCTGCTAGCAGAGCTATCCACGGAGGAAAAAAAGGAATGACAGACAGCATTGCTTAACTATGTTCAGGCAGAAATATTTTTAGATTTACTATACAACTAATAAAGATTACACTTCCACATAAATCTTGAATGACACAGTTTATTTTTTAAAACAATTTAGCATGTATATGCACAGCATGAACAAAGATGCAGCTATCTCGTCACATAAATGCTTTAAAAAATAATTGAAATGCATAAATTAATAATACTTTCAGTGGGGTATTGCTGACTCAAAATCCATCTGTGGTATTCAAAATACTTGCAGATTCTCTGGAAGTTCTTATTAATCATCTCGTTAGCAGTTCTGAAATGGTGCAGGATCAATCTGGAGTACATCTCCCTTTGTGTGGAGGCTGAATCTGGACCACTGCAGAATTTCAGAGGCAGCAGTCATAATCATTAAGGGCAAGCTATTTTTAGATCATTAATAGAGACAAATCACAGCAACATGATTTAGAGAGAGGAAAAAAAATCCTAAACATCACTACAATTGTTGAGATGCTGATAAGCCATTTCATCAAAAAATGGGTTAGGGATGCACTGGCCTTTTACTAATTTGCTTCTGCTTTCCTGGAGTTCACCCCTGTCTCTTCAAGGTAAGTCAACTTATATTGCAAATCTAAATGCTAGATAGAAGGTCCCGAGATTCATTGCTTTTTCTGAAATAGCCTTTCTGATCTTCCCTTGGCTGCATACAGTGCTGTATTGGCTGCCAGTGTGTTTGCATAATGCATGCTCTGCAGTAAATTGATTCCTTACTGAAAAATATAACATTTTAATGTTGGTGGAATTTGTTGCAAAGAAAGCAAGCTATGTCCAGGACAAGCTTCAGTTGAATAAAACAGTCATTTGACCAGGCATTTTTAAGGACAACTGTAAATCTCTCTTTAAAATCCTCAATACAGCTAAAACTAAGTGTACCCAGAGATCATTCTGAGTTACAGGAAAGACACCCCCCAAGCCAATAAGCCCTTTGCTTATTCACACATATGAAGAAAGTGAATCAGAGGTGGATTTGGGATACAATGTGAGAAGGGGACAGAAGAGCAGTGACCTGCTCATCTCTTACCATTGCTCTCTCCCTAGCTGTGACATGTCTGAGAACAGCAAGAGCAGGTTGCATGGGTGAAGTGAATTAGCCAGTCTTCTGTAGAAAACACTTCCCTGGTAAATTGAGTCAGTGCTTGGTTCCAGAACCAGCTAGAAGAAGCTGCTGGCCTGTGGCATTCCAGCGTTGATAGCCAGAGTTTATGAAATAAGATGACTTCTGTTCCTGCAAAAAAGATGGGCATTCCCTCATTAAATCTTAACATCATTTCGTCCGCAGCAGGGTCCCAATGCTCTAAATGCAAAGCTCAGAGTTTCCTCCCAACATCTGAGCAAACAGATTTTAGAAATAATTTTTGTGAAGATGAAAATGAAATTTTTCTTACCACAAAGCAGGGGAGTTCTTGGCACAGGAAACTGTTTGATGCCTCTAGTGAGGTAAGAGCTCCCCTGCAGTCAAGGCACTGTCGTATAGATTGCTGCAATAAAAATGGATGGTCTGGTCTCCAGCTAAGATAATCCTTTGTTGTCTGGGAATTCGCAAAATATTAACATATTCTAATATCATATTTTTCAAAGAACATGGTAATGATGAGCAACATAACCACCGAGATTTCAACCATTCTCACACTGTCAGAGGACTTTGAGTTTGCTATTAAAGTGCAATTCCTCTCCCCACGTAGCTTCCATCTCTCAGTAGTGGGAGAAGATTTTAGAAGAAAAATCTTGCAGAAAATTCTGATTGTGAGGACTTCAGATCCACATCGTGTTATGTACCTGTCTGTTATGTCTGACTGCTAGATAATGAACATGACACGACCCAGCGCTTACAAATTTTTTGAGCTTATATCCTAAATGATGTCTGGTAAAAAGAAAAAAAGAGCCATTCCTTTTATGGCTAAATCTTTAAATTATATGGTTAACTGGATAAAATACTAAAAGTAGACACCTGGATCATCTAAGAGATCAAATAATGATGCATTAAACATGTAAAGTTTCCTGTGGGAGGGCCAGAGCATTGAATATCTGCATGTTGTTGACAGTGGAATTTTAAGCAGTGTTTTTCACAAGACAGTCAAACTTACAAGGCAAAGAAATTTAAGAGGACATGAAGGGCAAGTGCATAAGCATGTCTGAACGAAAGTCATTAATAGCATAAAATATTCTCCATAATAGCCTGATAAATGAGCTTTCATGCATCCTACTCAGGATTCACCACATTTCAATATGCCTTTTTTTAATTACCGAATGTAAATGAATTGACCTTGAGTATAACTTGAATGCTGGCTCATGATTCTTTACACGAAGACTCAGTTCATTCAACAATGTCACTGGAGTAAATTTACAGTCATTTTGTTTCTAATGCACAAGTCAGCAGAGGAAGTTAAAGCGTCTTTCCACAGCACTGTTCTTGCCAATAAGCTGAGGTTACCTTGCCTTTATTTTCTACTTGTAGTCTGTGTTTGATGATTCTAGATGCATAAGGTCATTAGACATGCAAATTCAAATCAATTCTATAGATAATATGAAGAGTAAAGTTTACAAAGAACCAACAAAAATAGTTGCATTTCACTTTGTTGTAGTACACCTTCCCCTTTTGCCACAGTAAATTTTTAATTAGGTGGTAATTATTTACGTTGCAGCCTGCTGTATATTCCTCTGTAAGTGACACAGCCCAGAGGCAGAAACTGGTTTGATGTCTTTGAGACTTACACCATCACAAATTACAACACTACACTTACACGAGTAGTTGAGAATTCAATTCCCAATCAACTTGAAAAAGCAACTTCTGTCTTCACTGTCCTTTTTATATTTCCACCTAAGATATATTCCAGTCAATGAATTACTGATGCCTTTACCCTTGTTTTCCCTTACTTCAGACTAATTCTATCAACTAAGCATGCTGTGCCAGGTAAATTTGATTTCTTCAGATACAGACAGGGTTCGTCTTCATACCGGCCATACAATGCTTCACAGATAGAAAAACAAACATCTTAAAAAATTATCTCCACCATGTCAGAATTTGCTTTCCTAGAAGAAAGAGCCATCTTTGACAGCCTTTGTGGTTCAGCACACTCTTTTTCCACAAATAACTTTTCACTGTGTAAATAACAGAAATTCTCCAACACACAGACAGAAAACTGCAAAGATTTAGGAAAAAAGAAAAAACAGAGAAGTCTAGATTTTTTTTATATTCTAGACTTTTACAAACAAGTGTGTATATTATCAAATTAAAATAAACAGAAAAATAGTGAGATAATTTTAGACATAGAATCATAGAATCATAGAATCATAGAATCATCTGGGCCGGAAGGGACCTCCAAAGGCCATCTAGTCCGAC